>CM067367.1:13581754-14164254 GCA_034401795.1 Chaetoderma sp. LZ-2023a | reverse complement strand
TTTAACATCATTATTTACATTATATCCAGAAAGGTCGTGAAACAGTATTTTGGTAGGTGCAATTTGGAACTGCGATGCATCAAACTTAATTAAAACACGTTTGATGTATGTGCAATCCACAAATAAATGGGCGAGTGTTTCCTCTGCTGTTAAACACAATAAACACCTGTCACTCTCAGTAATTCCTACTTTCTTGAGGAGAGAGCCTACCCATAGCCTGCTATGGATTAATCGCCAAACAACATCTCTGGCTCCATTAGGGATATGTGAGGAATGAATGTTGCACCACACATCATTCCAATTTAGCGGGAAATAAGTGGAATTTTCTCAAGCAGCAATTGCCTTTGGAATAGCCGGATTTTGTAGCTTTAACATGTGGTACCAATACTTGCATCTTACAGAACATGTGAAAATTCTATCCCCATATTGTAGCATAAGTTTTGGTGTTTCAACAGTCATAGATGCTTTGGGTAGGCGAAACCACTCCCTAGGAATGGCTACCAGCAACAGCTTTAAAAGGCGTTGTGCATCTCATGTAGGGATTTCCATTCATGCGTGGTTGCACTAACAAGATCATAGAAATATTTTAATCCATGTCTAGCTAATGAGAAATAGTATAGAACCCCACCATTATGTAGTATTCTATCATTTCCCCAAAGTTGTTGATTTAGTGCATGTTCCCAGTATAATGGCGAGTCTTCCATTTTCACAAAACCATCTAATGCTTTTTTAACCTCCAGATATGGACTAGGAAAGCGTGTGTAATTTGGTGGTGGTTTAGAAGATCAAAAAACCGACTTTGCCGAAAAGGGTTCAACATATCTTTCAATGAGGCATCGAGATATCTGTGCCCATTGATTGTCACTATGGATCAAATCATTAAAAAAATTCAGTCGCAATGAAATACTTAAAGCTAAACCTCCTTGAAGTTTATCATTTGTACATATTCTTTGTGAGACAAGATGTGTATTTCCTTCCCACAAAAAGTCAAACACAATTCTATTAATTTCTTGTTCAATATGTTTTGGCATATGCACCACAGAGGACACATACCATATCTGTGACAAGATTAAACTATTTAAAACTAAAGCTCGTCCAAAAATTGTCAGGTGTCTATGACGCCACATTGTAATTGTCTTCTTTAGTTTGGCAATGACCTCTGTCCAATTTCGAGAACCAAAGTCTTTTTTACTAAAGTGGATTCCTAGGATTTTGATTGAATTGCTTGTCCAAGTGATTGGCTGGTCAGTTCTTGTTTTCCAAGGACCCAAAAATAAGCCAACAGATTTGTCTTTATTTATTTTGAGACCAGATGCTCTTTGGCAGTTTTGTAAGATGACATTCAATCTATCAAAATCCTGATCATGTCCTACAAAGACAGTGGTGTCGTCACAATATTGAGACACCTTAACAGGCTTCTCTATGCCTTGTATGCTCAGACCTTGAAAGTGGATATCTTGTCTTAATGTTGCACCTAGGGATTCCATGGCTATCACAAATAAGAGTGGTGACAGAGAACAACCCTGACGAACACCACGCTCTAATGATACAGGTTGACCAACGTAATTATTTACAATATATCTGCTGGAAATATTTCTATATAATATTCGGACCCATTTTATAAAATTCGGTCCAAATCCTAAGTGGTTCAATGACATAAATAAAAAATCCCATTCCAGTCGATCAAATGCCTTTTCATTGTCTAATCCGACAATTGCTCCATAAATATTATCCGTTTCCACTAGTTGAATTACGTCGCGAATCATCATTGCATTAGTTAAAAGAGATCTTCCTGGAATTGAACAAGTCTGGTCAGGATTTCTTACATCTGCCAGCACACCACCAAGCTTTAATGATAGAGCTCTGGATATAATTTTATAATCGACTCCAAGTAGTGAAATGGGTCTATAGTTCTTCAGATCACTGCGATCACCCTTTTTATTTATTAACCGTACATATGCCTGTGACATTGTCTTGGAAAGATGGTCTCGATGAAAGATTTCTCTGACGACTGCATGGAATGTTTTACCAATAAGATGCCAGAATGTTTGATAAAATTCTACACAAAGCCCATCCCCTCCTGGTGATTTGCCAGCTTTCATTGTATTGAGGGATTTTGTTATTTCATCAAAACTTAAGTTCTGTTCCCATATATCAACTGATGAAGGAGGTAACTTATCTTGAATATTATTAAGCAGATCTTGTGCTATTTTCTCATCAATAGGTTCTGATCTGTACAGAGATTGATAGAAGTTCTGTACAGCACTCAATATATCTGTATTTGAGCTAAGCACTTGGTGATCTACTTGTAAACTTCTAAACAATTTTTCTACAACTCTAAATCGTTCGAGGTTGCAGAAATATTTTGTGTTTTTTTCTCCTACGTACATTTGAGCTCTAGATCTTATTTTGGCGCCTTCAGCCTTTTCCTCCTCAATTGCATGTAGTTTACATTTTATTTCATTCAGATAATCAACTAAATGAGCTGCGCCATTTGCAACCTTACGGGAAAGTAGAAATAATAGGCGCTCAAGTGGTTTCACATCCTTCCGCATTTTCCTGGCTTTTTTAATAGAAAATTGCTTGGATACGTGAACAAAGCCTACTTTTACTTCTTCCCACCATGAAATCAAATGTTCTGTATCACCCTTGTTGCGCATTTTAAAGTCCCAAAAACTGTGTACGTGACGATGGTATTCTGTATCATTTAATAAAGAACAATTAAATTTCCAAAAACCAGGACCACGTTTTATCCAGTCAGCATTGTCAATGTTTATAGAAACTACACTGTGATCTGAGAAAGTTATTGGACATATGTTTGTCTGTGAAAGATTGCCTTTAAGTAATCTTTGCACATATATTCTATCCAAGCGAGATGCTGTTTGGCTATTAGCTGTCACCCTAGTAAAATCACAACCATCGGGTTCTAAAAGTCGATAGCTATCCAGTAAATGTTCAGCATCACAAATCTGTTTTAAGCGATAATGACTAGTGTCATTATAATTACATAATGAACGTCTATCTTTATCCTTGTCTAAGATACAATTAAAATCACTTCCCAAAATGAGATTTTCTGAACAATCATGGATGACAGATGCAATGCTGGAGAAGAATGCTGCCCGTGGCCCATGAGATGCCAGGGCATAAATCGACATAATATTTACTCTGGTATCAGAGACGTCACATGTGGCTTTAACCCACCGACCAACAGTGTCAGTATCTGCTGAAATGATGTTTATGGACCCGAGGCATTTGGGTAAAAATAAAATAGCAACTCCTGCATTTGGCTCAGTGGCATCAGATGTAAACAGTTCGGAAATCGGAGGTTGAGAGGTCAACAATTGTTAAATGTTGATATTTGGCACTATCAGAATCATTCCACATACGCCTATATCGTACACCTTTCTGAGTAACATATGGTACTAAAATTCCTCCAGTTTCAGACCGGTAAACCACCATCTCATCAGAGCACCGAGACTGTTGTGTTTGGACGGAAATATCAGATTCTGCTATTGAAATCGAATCATCTATATCTTCCTGTTCATTTTCATCATCACCAGAACTCAGGTCTTCTATCTGTGGTTTAAGAACCTTTGGTTGTGCTTTGGTATTTGGCAAAATACTATCAGTCTCAGTAAATGGCGTTAGTGCAAAATCTGTTTCACTTTCTCTTGATTGTGACCTGAATTTAGTTTGACCTGGGCAAAAACTAGCGAGATCGCCATCTTGATCATCTTCTATATCAATGTCATTCTGTGATGGATTTGCACTAACATTTGATGACATTGTAACATTATGATTGGCCCCTGACACTGGTGTTAGAGGTAACCCTTCTTCCAACACATCTATCAAATCTTCAGCGTGAACTGACACTGGGTTGGGCAGATTGTGTACATTAGCTACAGTAACAGATTCACTAACTTGATTTTTTTCCTGTTTATTCTCATCTACATTTTGGCTGCCCACCACTAAACTATTTGTGCCCACCTTGCACTTCCATTTGTAGTGGTCAGTGCCACCACACAATAGACATTTGTCCTTATGGAGACAGACGCTCGCCAGATGGGTCACACTACTACAGATACGGCATGTCTTGATCTGCCCTCGGTACCATATCGGTAAAAAGAATGCATTGTCAATAGATAGTGCACTCGGCAATACACTGGGGAATGTCGATTCACTATCCTGCATCCAGACTCGCCTCACGCCATTTTCTAGTGAACGGTCAAAATCATATGTCTCGCTTTCTATAGACAACACATCCCCATATTTTGCCATTTTCAATTTAATACGCTCGTTGGGTATTTCTAGAGGTGCTTTGATCTTCACGAGCAATTTATCAGAATCGATCTCCTGAATCTTACATGTCTCTCCATTAACCACCAGCCCATCTTCCAATAGCTTGTTCTTAATCTCCTCAGAACAAACGGTAACATTCCAAACGTTCCTCTTTATATTAATGAGGCCTTTCAGTACTGCGGGACCAGAGCCGACGATATCTTTCAAACCGTGATAGACGTCATAGTCCAGGAGCTAAAGCTAGGTCATAATCGTGACATAGCACACCCAGTATTCGGAAGGTCTGACACTTGCTGTGGCTTGGGGGACATGTCCCACATATTTTAAGCCCTGTTGTACAAAGAAATTGTGGTAGCACTAATTAGTTATCCTGATTTCTTTGCATAGGGGGTCTAGGCTTTGGCTGTATCCACAGTGCACAACGATATAAGCATGATCGTGTCATAACTCAAAGTAATATCGTTTTAGATTCACCATATATGATATTTAGACGGATATCGACCTAACATATATCCAACATACATTTTGCATGCATATACCAAAGGCGAGGGTGAAATGTGAAGATTTGATGCACTTGTATCATGTGCTAACGCACCTTTTACACAAATCGGTTACTGTCCAATGATTTCCGGATCACCAACTGAATTCAATACGGTGTATACGGTCATGAAACAAGTTCAAAGAATGATGACAACACTAGGACAGAATGACTCGGTCATTACATTCGACGTGGCCATATATGTCAAGGCAAAGGAGATACAGTGGCGATATAAAGAAGAGTTTAGTGACACTGTGATCAGACTGGGGGGATTCCACATTGCGCTAAACTACTTAGCTGTTATTGGAAAGATGTTTGATGACTCTGGCTTAGAAGATCTCCTCATAGAGGCCAACACATATGGTAGCAGCATGGCTGCTGCTCTACTTAAAGGGAAGTCATATAATCGAGGAGTGAGGGCTCACAAATTGGTTATGGAAGCGCTGCTGCGATTACAATGGCAGTCTTTTTCCAAATGGGTTCAACAAAATGGACAACATGAAGACCACATTACTCCAACAGAATTGGAGAGTCTGGATGAGAAAATTAAGATGTGCCGAAGCAGCATTGACGACTTAGACGCACTGCAAGAAAATTTCAAAGAGGTGTGTATGTACGTGAATAAATTGCAACATCTGTTCAAATCCTTTAAAGTTGAGTCAAGCTCGAAATCACACCTGTTCGCATTTTGGAACTCATATATTCATATGGTAGAGCTGCTGCTTGGATTCATAAGAGCTGAGAGAACTGGAGATTGGCAGGCACACCTATCTGCTACTGCTGCTATGGCGCCATATTTCTACAGCATGGACAGAACCAATTATGCAAGATGGCTGCCAATATATCTTGCGGACATGAAGATGCTTCCAAGTACACATCCCCAGGTACATGAACAATTCTTGAATGGAAATCATTCCATAAGTCACTCAGACCATCCATTCAATCAAGTGTGGACAGATATGGCCTTAGAGCAATCGATTAATTTGGATTCCAAAAAGCGAGGTGGTATTATTGGAATAATACAAAAGCCAGGAGCTCTGGAGAGGTGTTTTTAACTAGCCATGAGAGGGCAGCCATAACAACGGTCACAAAGCAAATGTGTGGGTTACAAGATAGTCACATGTTTGGAGCACATAAGGAAATGGGGACTAATCGAATGAACAGGGATGAAACCGATGTGCAGAAGATACTTTCGATGTTCTCATCAGATATAATGACCAATCCCTTTAATATTGCGGAAAACGACGACAGCGAGTGTCTTCCGCTTGTAAACATTGCAACTGGCGTGGTATTGCCTAGTGAAATCGCCAAGAGACTTGTTTCCGCCTGTGACATTGGTAAGGAGATTATGGAAAATTTTGTTCAGGAGCGGCTGGACACTAACACGAGAAGCTTTTGGGACATGTTGCCACACTTAAAACTTAAAACATTTGCCAGCTTAGCACAGAAGAAAAAACTCAAAACAAATGATGAAAAAATTCACAATGTGAGATCTGACCGCGAACTATTTGGTCGATTAATTATTGCTGCAAGGTCCAGAGATGTTGATTTAAAACTAGTGATGACGTATGAACTGTCTGCTGTTCCACTATCATTGTCACATACGGATGGGACTCTAAGAAAGAATGTGAAAAGTGTTTTGTTAAGTGAACTAGAAAAGGAAGTAAATGTTGATGGACGGCTTCCACCTGTTGACAAGACAGGCGCAACAGCTTATGTAGTAGATGGCATGGCAATTGTGCAAATGGTTAAAACTGGAGGTATGTCTACATTTGGAGAATTGGCTGATAAATACTGGCACATCTTTACAGTTCCACTGAATCAAGAAGACTGCAACAGAGTAGATATAGTTTTTGACAGATATGATAGACTGGAATCTCTCAAAGCGGAAGAGCGGCTAAAACGTGGGTCATCAACAGCATTGGAAGTAAAGATTGCTGGAGAAAATACTCCCGTTCCAAAGCAATGGGCCAAGTACATCAGCAATCCAAGCAACAAAAGTAACCTGGTTGTATTTCTCAGCAAGCGGTGGCGTGATACTGGTCCAAATATTCTATCTGCCGACAATTGCGTCATTCTTGCTGGTGGCTTTAATGATGGAATGGATGTTGTTGTCATTTCAGCGAACAATTCGTCGTATTTGGAAGAACTTCGATCAGATCACGAGGAAGCAGATACGCGTATGATGTTGCACGCGCTACATGCTTCAAAAGACCACATGCGTGTTGTTATACAGTCTCCTGATACAGACGTGGCAGTACTTAGTATATATATGTATAGTTCGCTTCACTGTTCTGAACTATGGTTCCGTACGGGCACAAAGGACAAATTGCGATACATACCAATACATACAGTTGCGCAAGTACTGGGCGCAGCTATCTGTCTGTCTTTGCCTGGGTTTCATTCTCTTACAGGTTGTGATAGCACTAGTGCATTATTTGGAGTCGCTAAGAGAAAAGCATTCAATCTCTTAAAGTCATCTGAATGTCATCAGCCTAGCTTAGCCCAACTCGGCGAACATGTTGACTTATCACCGAATACTGCAATTCTATGTGAGAAATTTGTCTGTGAGTTGTATACCACCAGGGATGTGGGAAAGACAGCTGATGAAACCCGTTATTGGCTCTTTTGTCAAAAGAGACAAAGAAATGAAAATCTTCCACCTACATCGAATAGTCTAAAGCATCATACCGAAAGGGCCAATTTTCAAGCTCTTGTTTGGAGACGTTCATTGCAAGCTGTTCAGAATCTTCCATCTCCAAATGGACATGGCTGGAGTATAGTGGATGGTCTACTCAAGCCTGTTCTAATGTCAAAGGATCCTGCTCCATTTGGATTAATTGAACTCACATCAGGTAGATGTCAAAAGTCTGCCTGCAAAAGAACAGATCTCTGTCAATGCAAGGCTAACAATCTACTCTGCACTGAAGCATGCCTTTGTATGGGAGGTGAAATGTGTGACAATGTTCAGCATACAATTGTCGAAGATGACTCTGACACGGATGAGTAACATTCTCTCATTTGCTCACGTGATAAATATGTCCTGCCAGCTTGTGTAGACATGCACTGCATGTCAGTTAAAAGTTTAATTATGAAAAATGTAGAAAACATGGGCATTGTTGTGTGTAAATGCTAGACATTATGCATGAGTGCACAGCGCGTCAGCACGAGATCAATACAATAGCTATAACAATAAATGTATAGCCTGGGGAGCGGGTGAAAGAAAACGAGCAACCGAAAATGATTCGGCTGCTAACCAACAACACACACCAACAAAACAATGCCTAAACGTGGACAATAATTAGGACAGAAACGAAGAAGACGCCGCAGTGAGCAATGGCTCTCGCAGTCACTGTGAAAAGACAATGCCAAAAACCACCGCTGTAAATAGCGACTTCAAACAACAAAACATTCAAAAAAGAATATTACAAAACAAACTATATACACTTATACAGAACCAGGACAAAACTGAAGCATAAATGAGCAGTAGAAATCGTTCAAAATCAACGATATTAGCAGAGTCAAAAGACACATGTGTTCCCTTTGACTACTACTACTACTACTACTACTGCTACTTCTACTACTGCTACTACTGCTACTGCCACTTCTACTACTACTGCTGCTACTTCTACTACTACTACTACTACTACTACTACTGCTGCTGCTACTACTACTACTACTACTACTACTACTACTACTACTGCTACTGCTACTCTACTTCTACTACTACTGCTACTGCTACTACTACTACTACTACTACTACTACTACTACTACCACTACTACTACTACTACTACTACTACTACTTTTTTTTTTTTTTTTTCTTTTATTGATAACACGATCAATGGATAGTGCGGAAAACCTTTCATATCCAAAAATATACAAAAGACTGACGTGCAAATCATACAGCATACAAGCATACAAACAGTAAATAAACGGCAAGTGAAAAGGAAAAACCTTTCAAAAATTCATCTGTCTTTCAGTATAATAAAATACTTCAAAATCCCTGCTCAATAAATATACATATTTAACTCTTTGAACTTCAAGGGACAAACACGAAAGAAATCATTTTTATTTTAATAAATATAAATATTCTGTTGAATATTTTGAAACACAACTAACTGGGAGTCGTTCCTGTATATGGCAGCAACGGGTTCCAGTCCAAACAATTTCAAAACATCCAACAGCTTACACGTGATATTCGTGGAAGTCTGGGTTCAAAGGATTAAATGTTAATTAACTACTGCTACTGCTACTTCTACTCTACTTCTACTACTGCTACTGCTACTGCTACTACTACCACTACCACTACTACTGCTACTACTACTTTTTTTTTTTTTTTTTTTGGTAACACGATCAATGGATCGTGTGGAAATCCATAATACCCAAAAATAAACTGACTGAAAGAACATTAAACATATAATAAATCAAAGAGAACAAACGATTATATCAGTCATGTGTATAAATAAACAATAAATATACGGTGGTCAAACGATTAATTAAAAAATTAAAAACAGCTAAATATGTCCTTTTAAAAATTCCAAGTAACTAGCTCAACAACATTCCATTACATTTATAAAAGCTCACGCGAGCATAGGTTGTGAAACAACCACAGCGCTCGGACGTATTTAACACACACAGTCAATCGGGAACAAATTAATCAATAATCAACGCCCCGCAGGATAATCTATAAAAAGTAAACACTAAGATATTACACCGAGCTCAGTGAAGTGACAATGTAACCTACATAGTTGAAGAGGGTTGAAACTTAACAAACGATTTCAAACAATACAATTTACCTTGAAAATGAGATTCCATAATTATCCCGGGACAAACACAATTATATGTATACATGCTAAGTATTTCCAATCTATTATTAGGAAGCAGTACATTGAATGTTAAATTTATTTTAGTCGAAAGCAATTAACTTTTGGATTCGGATTCTAAAATTACCCCGGAACAAACATTATTAATAAAAAATGTTGGATCGTTTATTAACATTGAAAACCCCCAAAATTTTTCAAAACTGCTGGAGTTAAACCCTGTATATGAGTCACCAACTATCGTACAACGATGCTTCCAAATTGCCCAGACCGCCACACTCAAACAAAATAACAAGATCTTCTTTGCATTATTAGTCAGATTATAAGCGTCTAATTCATGAAATAGAATTGCATCTTGGATTATGTTGATATCAACTGTAACAATTTTCCTAAATATCTGTTCAATGTACATCCAAAATTGGGAGACGGGCAAACACTCTTTAAACAAATGGATAATGGTTTCCTCAGTGTCTGTACAAAATAGACAGTGGTCATTATTTGCTATGCCAACTTTCTTGAGGAGGGGGCCCACCCATAGTTTTCTATGAAGCAATCACCATACAACATCCCTTGCTCGATTAGGTATGTGTGGTGAATGGATATTTTTCCAAACCACATCCCAACTCTGGGGAGAATGTTCAGTCCTTTCCCATGCCGTGACAGCCTTTGGAATAGTAATATTCTGCAGCATTAAAATATTATATCACCCCTTATTCCTTAACGTATATGAAAAACGTCCATCAGTACTTTCCAGGATTAACTTGGAGCAAGCATCATTCACAGACCCATTGGGGAGAAGAAACCATTCCATTGGAATTGCTTCCTGTAACCGTTTTAGAAGGCGCTGCACGTCAATTGGGCGTAAAGATGTTACTCGTGATATGTCATATAGTGATTTCCATTTTCGAGTTTTCACATCCACAATATCACACAAATTTTGAATACCATGCTTAGCAAAAGAAGTGTAATATAAAACTCTGCCTTCATATAGAATATGATCATTCCCCCATAGGTACTGGCTGGAGGCATGCTCCCAGCAAAGAGGTGAATCTTCTTTGCGAACAAACTTAGCTAAAGCAGCTTTAATGTACAAAAATATCGATGGAATCCGTGTGTAATTCGGTGGAGGTTTAGACGACCAGAAAAAGGATTTAGCTGAAAATGGCTCAATAAACCTTTCTATAAGGCATCTAGACACATTTGCCCACTGACTATCTGAATGAAGTAAATCATCTAATAATTTCAGCCTTAACGAGACGCATTTAATTCTTAGGTCTGGAATGGAAAGCCCACCATCAAGCTTATTATTAGTACAGACACGTTGTGAGACAAGGTGTGTTTTACCCTCCCACAAATAATCAAATATCATCTTGGTAATTTCCTTTTCAACATGTTTGGGCATATTAACAACTGCAGCAATATACCAAAGTTGTGACAATATCAAATTATTGATCACTATTGCCCGGCCAAAAATAGTCAGACGTCGATATTTCAATTGAATAATTTTCTTGCTCATTTTAGAAAGCAAGTTTGTCCAATTAATGGAATCATGGTGTGTTCGACTGAAATGAATGCCTAGGATCTGTATTTTGTCAGTGGACCAATTGATGCCTAATGGCTGATCATTTCGATCTTTCCATGAACCCAAAAACAAACCTACTGATTTTTCTTTATTAATTTTGAGCCCTGACGCTTTTTGGAAATTCTCCAAAATAAGATGTAAACGATTAAAATCACTATTTTGGCCAACAAAAATAGTCGTATCATCGGAATATTGTGATAATTTCACTGGTGTCATAAGACCACGAATACACAGTCCATGATAATGTATATCTTCTTTTATTGTCGATCCCAAGGTTTCCATACAAATTACAAATAAAAGTGCTGACAGTGAGCAACCTTGTCGAACCCCTCGTTCTAAGATAACTGGCTGGCTTATAAAATTGTTCACAAGGATTCTACTAGTACGGCCATTGTACAATACTCGGATCCATTTAATAAAATTGGGCCCAAAGCCGAATCGATTTAATGACATCAACAAAAACTTCCACTCCAAACGATCGAAAGCCTTTTCATTATCTAATGCCACAATGGCACCTGGAATGTTATCCTTTTCAACTAACTGAATCAGATCTCTAATGAGCGCAGTGTTGGTTAATATTGATCTACCAGGTATTGAACATGTCTGAGCAGGATTAATAACGTCGCCCAGCACCTGACCTAGTTTTAGTGAAAGAGCTCTAGAAATAATCTTGTAATCAACTCCAAGGAGAGAAATTGGCCTATAATTCCGTATATCACTCCGGTCACCCTTTTTAAATAGCAGACGTACATGTGCTTGAGACATTGTCAAAGGAAGTTTTCCCTGATGGAAAATTCCTTTAACAATCTCACAGAATTTCGGACCAATGAGATGCCAGAGAGTAACGTAGAACTCAACAGGCAGGCCATCTCCCCCTGGCGATTTTCCATTCTTCATTGTTTTAAGCGATTTAGTCAGGTCTTCTAAGGTTAAATATTCATCACAAATATCAGCCAACGGAGGAGTCAATGTTTCCTTAATATTAGCAAGTAATTCAGCTGCCAACTCTTCATCAATTTCTTCAGACTTATATAAATGTTCATAAAATGTCTGAACAGTTTCTAGTAGATCTTTATTTGAATTAACAATTTGCCCATTTATTTCAAGGCCCCTAATTATCTTTCCCACACCTCTAGACTTTTCTAGGCCACAAAAATATTTTGTTGGCTTTTCACCTTCAGAATAAAATTGGGCTCTTGATCTGACTTTTGCGCCTTCTGCTCTGTAGATTTCTATTTGTGATAATTTTAACCTGGTCTCCTCCAAAACCTCAGTCAAGTGAATATCGCCGTTTGAAACTTTGTGAAAAATTAAGGTTTGTAGACGAATCAACCTTCTCTCCTCTTTGCGCATTTTCCTTGCGTTTTGAATAGAATATTGCCTTGATATATTAGCAAACCCTAGTTTAACATCTTCCCACCAAAAAATCAAACTTTCAAATTCTGATATATTGCGGAGCTTAAAACGCTAGAAACTTTCAATACATCGATGGTACTCAAAATCATTCAGCAAGGAAATATTAAGTTTCCAGAAACCTGGACCACGTGTAACCCATTCTGCATTATCTAACACAGTGGAAACCAGCCAATGATCAGAAAAAGGTACAGGATATATGCCAGTATCCGAAATTAACCCTTTTAGCTCTCTCTGTACACAAATCCTGTCTAGCCGAGAAGCTGTCTGACCATTTGGTGTTACCCTTGTGTATTCACAACATTCAGGGTTTAAAACTCTATAACTATCCAAAAGGTGCTCACTGTCACATATTTCCTGTAAACGCCGATGAGACGTATCAGCGTATATTGATAGTGAACGCCTATCCTTCTCTGGATTTAAAACACAATTAAAATCTCCACCAATAATAATATTTTCTGATCTATCATGAATTACTGGGCGAAGAGCTGAATAAAATGTACCTCGTTGAGAATGGGATGCAGGGGCATAAATAGACATCAAATTTAGTGTTGAACCAGACATTTCAACAGTCACCACGACCCATCTGCCATCACTATCAGCTTCCGATGAAATGATATTTAATAAAGTCTAACACCTGGGTAAAAATAAAATCGCCACTCCTGTATTTAAATCAGTGGCATTGGAATAGAATATTTCACCCTTAGAAAGTTGTTTGAAATTTTCTAGTACTTCAACATTATGGAACTTAGTTTCCTGAAGCATGACGGTATCAGCTTTCAAATCAGATAATTTCTTTAGCAACATGCGTTGCTTCAATCCATCATTTAAACCACAGCAATTAAGTGAGCAAATTATCATTATGATTACGAATCTATGCATAGTACCCTTAGTATCTAGTTTGGTTTTGTCTTCTTACTGTTTTTATCCCGCTTAGCCCATTTGCTAATCTTCATAGTAAACTCTGATTCTGTAAGATCAGTAATGGTCAGATGTTGATACCGTGAAATGTCTGAATCACTCCGCAAATGCCTATAGCGAACACCTAAGCGTGTAATGTATGGAACAAAAATCTCGCCCTTCTCTGAGCGATACAGTACCATGTCATCGGGCTGCTGAGATTCCTGCGTTTGGATCGACGTGTCAGACTCTGCAATAGAGATAGAGTCGTCTATATCGTCATCCTCTCTGCCCTCCGACCCAGAGCTCAAGTCTTCTATCACACTTTTAACCCCACCAGCAATAGTATCCTGTACAATTGCCTGTCTAGAATGTATTAATAACACACCAGACTCTGTTAGTGGTGGCAAATCAAATGGTACATCAACATCCATTGACTGAGATCCAAATTTTGTTTGTCCCAGTACTAAACTCTGTGTATCATCAACAGCGTCGGAGTCATCATTTTCCTGGGCTATTTCAGCTGTTGCTGGAGCGGTAGCAGATAGATATACCTGTCTCCAGAACCTCAATCTCATCAAAGTGTTTTGCCAGTACTGGATCACCAGCCTTACTAACAACTGGACCCCCAGTCTTACTAACATTGGGGTCCACAGTCTTACTATCAATGGGATATTCAGCCTTGCTAACAACATGTGCATAGGTGTGTGGCACATTGTTACTACTGTGTACTTCACTGGAATTGAGAGAAGCAGGATGCATATAGCTAGCACTCCCTCTTCCACATTACTTGCAGCATTCATCGATGATCTTTTATAACATCGAGATTTAAAATGATCAGCTGACCCACACAAAAGACACTTATTCTTGTAAGGACAGGTACTAGCTAGGTGTTCAGTACGTGTGCAGATACGGCACTCTTTAACCTGGCCCCTATACCACACAGGGAGGAAGAAGTTCCCATCAATAGACAATCTACCTGGAATTGGTTTGTCAATTTTTTCCAGGCACACCCGTCTTATCCCATTTTCAAGTGTTCTATCGAAGGCATACGTCTTCCTTTCAATTATTATCACTCGCCCATATTTTCCCAGCTCGGCTGTAATACGTTCATTCGGAATTTCAAGAGGGGCCTTTACTTTTACAATCAATTTACCTTAATCAACCTCTTCGATCTTACATATTTGTCCATTGACAATCAGGCCCTCTTCCAAAACCCTTTCTTTCACTCCTTGTGAACTGACCGTAAGATTCCAGACATTTTTGCTAATATTAATTAGCCCCTTTAAGACATTTGGCCCAGCCCCTACAGTGTCTTTTATTCCATGATAGACGTCAATAGCGCCAACATTCAACCCAGCAGTGGTGAGCCTAAGGCTAAGAGTCTGTTTATAGCGACTTGACATGTTACTAGTGAGCATTCACATTGACCTAGATTACGCCTGTCTACTGCAGTGAATATAAATGCACGTACGAAGCGAGATATCTCGACAGGTCAGCGAGATCGGCCTAAGCAGAAAGATCAGCCCGCCAAGTACAAATGCGCTTATCAATAACGGAGATATAGTAGGCAAAAAGCCACCTAAACTTATATACAAATGTAACACGACGGTTGCCAAATACAATGGCAGTTTACTTGGCGACTCTAGTTCTCGAAACCAGAAAACCAGAGTCACAAAATACGACAAACAACGACGAATAAAACACAAACAGAAAACATCAAACTCAACCAAAACCGCTTATGCAGCGAACAAAACAAAAATTAAGTGTATACGAGCAGTAGTGACGAAAATATTCGTCAGAATTTGCAGAGCCAATTTCAGCACAGCTTTCAATGACTACTACTACTACTACTACTACTACCACTACTACTACTACTGCTACTGCTGCTGCTGCTGCTGCTACTGCTACTGCTACTGCTACTGCTACTGCTACTGCTACTGCTACTGCTACTGCTGCTTCTGATTCTGCTGCTATTGCTACTGCTACTACTACTACTACTACTACTACTACTACTACTACTACTACTACTACTACTGCTACTGCTACTGCTGCTGCTGCTGCTGTTACTGCTACTGCTACTGCTGCTGCTGCTGCTGCTACTGCCACTGCCACTGTTGCTGCTACTACTACTACTACTACTACTACTACTGCTGCTGCTGCTACTACTACTACTACTACTACTACTACTACTACTACTACTACTACTGCTACTGCTGCTGCTGCTTCTACTGCTACTGCTACTGCTACTGCTACTGCTGCTACTACCACTGCTACTGCTACTGCTACTGCTACTGCTACTGCTACTGCTACTGCTACTGCTACTACTACTTGAGTGGCATGGAAGTGTGGGATGGATGGATGTCTGGATTGTTGGATGGATGGATGGATGGATGGATCCTTCACCCTATCTCTGACTAAGCTCTATCCTTCTTATATGCACGTCCCGATCCCGTCTCCCCATCCTTCCATGGATGGATGGATGGGGGCATGGGATGGATGGATGGATGGGTGGACGGGTGGTTGGTTTAGCGTGTGGAGATCGATGGGTGAGTGGATGGATGGATGGATAGGTGGGTGGGTGGGTGAGTGGGTGTGTGGGTGGGTGGGTGGGTGGGTGGGTGGGTGGGTGGGTTGGTGGGTTGGTGGGTTGGTGGATGGATGGATGGATGGATGGATGGATCCTTCCTCCCTCTCTTCAACTAAGCTCTATCCTTCCTTTATGCGCGTCCCCATACCGCCTCCCCATCCAGTCTCCCCATCCTTCCATGGATGGATGGATGGGGGCGTGGGATGGATGGATGGATGGTTAGATGTCTGGATGGATGGGTGGATGGATGGATGAATGTATGGATGGATCCGTCCATCTGCCTTGCCAGCCATCCGGCTGTCTGTGTGTCTGTGTGTCTGTGTGTCTGTGTGTCCGCCCAGCCACTCACTCACATAAAATTAAGGGAGCTGAATACCACTTTCTTTCTCCATGTATGAACAAAGTTTAATTATAAACACTGCAGTGGCCTTTCGGGGGTGGTGAACAAAATTCTATCAAATGGCAAAATATGTCCTCCAGACTTGATTCATTTTTACGGCATCAAATGATCAAAAGGCATCAAAAGGCCAAATTGAGTGTCCCAACAAAAGCATATAACACCTTTGAATGATCGGTTCACGATCTGGTGAAGGAAACACTACTCACTTAGCAATCCAATTCGGAAGAGCAAAATTTCACTAATCTGTGTGGAGTGAAACCAGTCCACTAATCATTGGCTTTATTAATGATGTTTGTCATAAACCCGGATCAAAGGAAACTCAAACCTTGCACAAAGTTCACTTGTTCAAATTAAACCATAGAGTAGTTTTTTCAAAGGAGATTGAGTAATTCAGTAAAGGTATATAAAGCTGTCTATACTGAAGGACTGACAGATTTGTCATACAGGCTACTGATGAAGCGCATCCCTGCGAAATGCATTTAGCCAATTGACGGTGTCCATAATTACTGTGAGTAACTTATAATATTGCGTATTGTATCGTTGTATTGCTAACCCTTGCATATTACATGTTAATTCTATAATTTGTCTTTCAGGTGTAAGTAATATATTGGTTCAATTTGTAGTTGATGTGAATGAATTTGTCTGCTTGAATTTGAGTTTGCCTGATCGAATCTTTCTTGCCTGCACAACTGCCTGTTTGATTGCTAGTTAGATTTAACACTTGTCTGTCTGAATGGCTATTGCGAGGAAGAATGGTCGTAGGAAGAATGGAGATGGTAAAGGAGGTTCATCTGCGCATGCGCGCCTGGTAAAGCTGTATTACCAAATAATTCAGTGCTTCCACCATATTGCTACGCTACATAGGCATTTAGATGCCGAAACTCTCCCTGATGGGCTTAGCAGGAAGGTGGAAGAACTGAATGGATTTTGTAAGCCAGCTATGCCAGATGATGACATCTACTTTGCCATCTGGAATGTGAATTTTGAGTGGGCAAAATCTGCCATTGGGGCCATGTTAAATCACTATAATGAACAACTTGGTAGTATTAGAACTGAAGTAGTCCTCACACAGGTAATGCCACATTTAGACATAGGTCGTGCTAAATCCAATGCTATACGCTGGGCAAAAAACAATTATAATAGAAAGCTCGACATTAATGCGATTAGTTCTTTTTACGATTTTGTGCGACCGATAGATCCATCTCAGCAACCAATTCAAAATCTCGCACACGCCACGCCTCTGGTCATGATACCAACTGTGGCCCCACAATCACAATTGAAAAAACGCCTCAGATCACCCGAAACTTCGCCGCCAGTCACAAAACGAGTAGACAATAAAATCTCTCCATTGCTACCATTAGATTCTGGCCCTAGATATATGCTATTTGAAGCATCATTAATCCCACTACCTGACTCTCCACTAGGCAATCTAAATGACCCAAACGAATATCCGCCCTTGCCACAGAGGGAAAGGGTTAATGGTAGAAATCTGGTCCACGGACAAGCTCTTCTCAGAAATCCCCTCAGAGCAGTCAACCATCGGGTCTCACGACCCCATCCCCAACAGGGAAACTGCCACAGCCTAGCTTCTCTCCAACTCCAGGTCCAAGTAATGCACCGGAGGTGCATCCTATTAAATTTGCAAATAGACCCAAACAACCAACCATGTTGGAGAGAAACATTTTTTGGAAATTTCGCTATGAAATCGAAAATAAAATTGACTGGCGACTACCTGTTCTCACGAACAAAGTACTCATCTTTGGAGCTTCGAACCTGAGTCGCATTAATGTTGAGCCCCACCCTGAAACGCAAGTTGCCTGCTACCCAGGAGCTAAATTGTGTCATGCTAGAGGAATAGTTCAAAAGTACACTTGATCATTTAAACCAGAGAAAATAGTGATTAACATTGGTATTAATGATATGAATGAACCCACCTCTAGTTCAAAACATAGATTAATGCTGCTTTTCAGTGCGATTAAGTCCAAATTCCCAAAGACTGCGATTTACTTCGCAAAACTTAATTACTCAAGTCGGTTGACAGCTCAGCAGAGGTTGGCGATTCAGTCCCTCAATTCGACGGCTGAATCATCAAAATCTGTGACTGTCATTCCTGCACTCAGACTCTCCGAATTTAATGTTGCTAAGGATAACATTCATTGGACTGAAAAGACAGCTAACTCTATGTATTCTGCCTGGCTTAAATTCCTAAATTTAAACTAAACAAGGGCAAAGGTAACATCCGCCCAGAAACAGGACTGGGCAGTAATATTGTCAATCTAACTGGCTCCCAATTAGGTGAAGCAGAGCAGTCACTGCTCAATTTTGGTCTTACATTTGTCCCAACACCAAAACCTAAAACAGGTCTGGATACCCTTTTAGATAATGGCTGTATGGAAACATATGAAGTTAGTCACCGTATTAAGTTAGCAGACTTCTTTCGTAACTCTAATAGTAACATTCCACCATTCATTGAAAAAAATGGCTGGGCACCAAACGTAAAACTCCTGGACCCAGCGATCGATGAAAGCATAGAACTCTTCAGAACGTGTTAGAAATTCTGCATTCCCTAATGATCAACCAAATTTACCCTATGAGGAACACAAGGCCCTAATTGAATTGTCTAAAAACAGCGAAATTGTCATCAAACCTGCAGATAAAGAATCGGCGACTGTAGTAATGCTTAAAGATAACTATAAACGTGAAGCACAACGACAACTTAGTAACCCAAAGCATTACCAGAAACTAAGCAAACCACTTTGGCAAAATAATTGCAGCAAATTTAATGAGATTCTTAAAAAATTGCTCGATATCAAAAAGATCACCGAAAAGCAACATAAGTATCTCTTTGCTAAGCTTGAGTCAAACCACGGACTTTCTATCTTTTGCCAAAAATTCATAAACCCATAGATTCGTGGTTGGACCCAATGTCACCGCCCGGGCGCCCTATAATCTCTGATTGTGGTTCAGAATCCTACAGAATCAGTGAATACATCGATTACCATATACAGCCAGTAGCAAATAGACACCCCAGCTTTTTGAAAAACACAGAAGACTTCTTATCCCAGGTCTCTGAGACCTGGATACCTCCAAACTCATTCCTGGTCATGCTTGACATCGATGCTATGTATACAAACATTGACATCGAGAAGGGTATACATTCTATTCGTAAAGCATTCATGAACTACCCAGCCACCAACAGGCCAGACAGAGAGTAATAGCTCTATTAGAGCTGAGTCTGAAAGGCAATGATTTTGAATTCGATGGCAAAATTTACCAACAAATTTGCGGCTGGGCGATGGGGAAGCGCTTTAGCCCATGTTTTGCCAATATTTACATAGCAGAGTGGGAGGAGGAAGCATTAGAAAAGTGTCCAAAACAGCCCCTCATGTATCGCAGGTACCTTGATGACATTTTCATGATTTGGCAACACACATAGGCAGAGTTTGATGAATTTTTCGAAATTCTGAACAATCACGATCCGAATATCAAATTAAAAGCAACCATTAACGAGATGTCTGTAGATTTCCTGGATGTAACTGTATATAAAGGTCTAAAGTATGAAACAACTGGCTACTTAGACTACAAAGTGTATTTCAAACCAACCGATTCGCATCAGCTATTGCACAAAAAATCTTTCCATCCACCGCATACTTTTAAAGGAATAGTAAAATCGCAAATAATCCGTTTTCACAGGAATTCGAGTGATAGGAAAAACTTTGAAGAAGCGTGCTCTACCCTATTCAAAGCCCTCAAACCACGAGGTTACTCCTCACGATTCTTGCGCAAAATCAAATCTGAAACATTGGACGGCTTGGAAACCATTCCAGATAATGCCTCAAATCGTCGGCCTACCAAGATTTCTCACAATCGTCCGATTATAGGCGTAGGCAAATCTCGCAAATGCGGGAAGAAAAGGTGCAAGTTAGATGAATTTCTCCCAAACCAGAATACGTTCACGAGCTTTCAGAACAAAAGCACATTCTAACTTCAGTCTAATCTAGATTGTGACTCTGAAAATGTTATTTATCTAATTTCATGCAAATTGTGCCAAAAACAGTATGTCGGCGAAACCAAATGTCCATTAAGATGGCGGGCAACTCGACACCTGAAAACTATACAGGTAAGCTGTTGAATACTTTGTAACTAATTTGACTTAGTGTTGTTGCTGCCTATGGCCCAGTCAAATTAGCAGCATAGGATGGATTGATAAAGTGGAAAGGTCTATTGTGTGACCATTAGAGGGATCCAATTCTAGCTATGCCCCGCCCATTTCTAGCTAAGCTCCGCCCACCTATTGCGTGTGTTGGAATCAATTTATATAGTTTGAATCAGAAATTATCAGAATCCCAATTTCAAGGTAACTATTTAGGTAAACTGCTGAATATTTTGAAACTGCCATTGGATGCAACAGCACCCAGTAAAATTCGTTTCAAGATACTGTGACAATATTTATTAAGTGGTAAATCCATCAGAAGACATACATTTATACTTTTCCATGCCCATGGCGGCGCTAGATATGTCACTATGTATTATGACGTCAGACTACGTATGACGTAAGAGAGGGATCCATTTCCGCCCACATTTTGGGTTTGTTGGGATTGATGTATATGCAGTGAACCTTGAATTAGCAGAATCCCACTTTCAACGTAACTATACAGGTAAGCGGCTGAATCTTTTGAAACTAGTTTCACTGGAAGGTGTTGCTGCCTATGGCTAGTCAAATTACTTTCGAAAATCTGCATCAAAATTTTTATTACATTGTGAATAAAGAAATACAATTCACACACTTTCGTGGCGGTCTTTTCGACTTCGGGACTGACTTTTGTCATTTTGATTGTGACCTCAACTAACAAGTGATGTGTTTTACTTATGACGTCAGATACTTGAGCAACAGATAGAGCCCTAGCAATATGCGTACCATTACATTTCACATCCTTATTCGGAGAATGGACCGTTCCAATTTTAGCTATGCCACGCCCATCTCTATCTGAGCTCCACCCACACCTCACTCCCGTTGCGATCGATCGATTCTCCGATCGATCTCTGAACTCCCTGCCTAGCACTTTCCAGAAAACTATGCAGGTAAGCTGTTGGATTTTTTGAAAATAATTCTATGGCAGCAACAGCGCCCGGTCAAATTAGTTTCAAAATATTCAACAGCATGTTTATTAAATAGCAAAGAATACAAGTCGTACAACGTGTCGGACTATTAAGCGTTAAAGACTGACTATTTTGAATCATTTATGACGTCATAATTATGACATAAGCATACACGCCACTTAGTTGATTATGATGTCATATGATGGATGGATAAACAGGAAAGGTGAATTGGATGAAAAATTGTTAATATTTTGTGTAAATGAATATGTATACCACACCCCATACGAAGGGAATGAAAATCTTACCCTTTGACAACATATTTGTAGTAGGTTCAATAATCTCTATAAATTATCACGATAGGTTTACAGTTTAAGGAATATGCGTAACATGTAGCGTAGCTTAAGCTATTTTATAACGTAATTAAAATCAAAATTTCGAAAATTCTACAAAATTTGTTTGATGGTTTCACTACCTCCTGTCATCGATGCCATCTTCATCCGAAATTCACATGACTATTAGGCTTGTGTTTTCGTCACAATGGCATACGGTCTAGTTCCTATATTAGCGAACAAACGTTGTGGTGATTATCAGTAATTCTCCACAAAGAGATTCGCCAATTCATTGATCAAAAGTCAAGGTCACTGAGCTGTGAAACTGGTGGCCCCCAAGATCGCGTCTCTGTTCGGCCAACTGACGATCGCTGGAAACATAGGCAATCTCCTTCACTCCTCGTTGCCTCCATCCACCCAGGAGTATAACTTGTCACTGGCGTAAAAACTGGGGAAGTTGATAATAAAATAAATAAAATAAAACCAGCGTAGAATGACGTGAATGGGACCTGAAATCAGGAACTCGATAGATGTCAATCAAACCAATAACTTCTTCTATACAGAGTCTCGAGCAATATCGAAAGACGGCAATTGCCCTGAGAAATCTCCATTTGCAGACCAAGAGAAGACTGTTTTTTTAAAGTTTACCACTGGAATGACTGGCTCATTAATCGAGCCAGTCATTCCAGTGGTAAATGTTCAAAAAGTGTCTTTTGCACATTTTCTATGGAAAAATTGAAATTTGATGTTCAAACGGCCAAATCGTCTAAACGGTCTATCCAAATATCTTGGAAACAGAGCAGTCTGGGATACATTTTTGAAAAGCGTTACTATAGCGAGGTGTAAATAAATGTTTGTACCATGCACAGTGCGGCAGTAGGCAACGACATGTGCTGTATCCCAAAACAAATAACTCAAGATCACATAGGTAAAGTATGTAACACCGTCCTCCTCTCCCCCACCCCACCCCATCCCACCCCACCTCGATAGATTTGCTTGATTGGAAACGTGGAAATACATACAGTGTGCCTACATACGAATGCTAAACATGTTACAACAGGGGAAGTGTTGGCATCCACTAGCAATACAGTGAGAGGGGTGATGACACTGGAGACAGTAACCTCTAGTCATGCAATACGATAGTGCACTATTGAATATATACTTCATCACATAACCAGCTTGTATGACATTGAATAACAGTCATGAGCCCATTACATATCATTTGTTATCACATAAACGCAGCTTTCAGTCCGTTTAAAGAAAAACTCATCTTACTTTATACTAACTAACCATTCAGGTGATATATGTCATCATCCATAATCCATCCCTGATATTTTAGCTTCCTATCATGCTGACAACGAAAGATATTTAGGATTTAGTACCTAAAGGTTGATACATTTCTACAGCCTATGATGCTTGTCATGACATACTTTTTAATCAATTAGAAAAAAACTAACGTATCTGCCTCGGCATACGCGCTCAGTCATAGAGGTGCCAGCTATAGTTTGCCATTGTTGTATAAAGCAATCATACAGGTAAGCTGTTTACTAGTTTGAAACTAATATGACTGGAAGTTGTTGCTGCCTTGTTTCTGCTAGCTTCCAGTCAAATTAGTTTCAAAATATCCAACCAGATGATTATTACGAAATAAAGAATGTAATACAATGGCACACACATGTCATCACCAACTATCGCTTGAGGAGACACAATGGTGGCGCTCACTGTTCAACATTTACGCGACGTTACAAAGCAGATAATTGTGATACAGAAAATGGAATGTGACAGGATATGAATATCTATCAGTACAATGCAATACTTGGGATGAGATTAGCATCCCTTTAATATTTCTCTATATGAACAAAAATATTAAAATTGGCATACATGTATTAATAATATTTAACTTTTATTATAGTTTTTAAACTCGCACCGTAAATGGTAGAGTGAATTGATTTTCGGTGCGTGCGTGCGTGCTTGCGTGCGTAAGTGTGTGTGTGTGTGTGCGTGCGTGCGTGCGTGCGTGCGTGCGTGCGTGCGTGCGTGCGTGCGTGCGTGCGTGCGTGCGTGCGTGCGTGCGTGCGTGCGTGCGTGCGTGCGTGCGTGCGTGCGTGCGTGCGTGCGTGCGTGTGTGTGTGTGTGTGTGTGCGTGCGTGCGTGCGTCAGTGCATGCGTGCGTGCGCCCTGCCTGCCTGCCTGCCTGCCTGCCTGCTTGCCTGCTTGCCTGCTTGCCTGCCTGCCTGCCTGCCTGCCTGCCTGCCTGCCTGCCTGCTTGCTTGCTTGCTTGCTTGCTTGCCTGCCTGCATGCCTGCCTGCCTGTCTGTCTGTCTGTCTGTCTGTCGGTTGGATGTTCTGTCGGTTGGACGGACGATTGGTCAGTCAGTCGGTCAATCCATCAACTTTCTCCGGAAGACTTATTCTCATTAACCACTTGACCAATGTTAATCGATATTGGGTGGGAGGATCTTAGGGTGATAAGCCTCAGAACGTCCTTACAGAAATGTTGTGCCTGAAATTTGTTCGATGACCATCTTGAATTTTCATAATGTCCAAGAAATCATTCAGATTAACAGCACAACCACACATTGTAACATGTTAACCACGTTGTAAATATTTCGCAGGGACAACTACCCGTCAAATTATCTTCAAAAATGTGCAGGCGCTTTTCCTGTATGTTTTCCTTGAGATCCAGGTACTGACTTTC
Source organism: Chaetoderma sp. LZ-2023a (assembly GCA_034401795.1). Taxonomy (NCBI): domain Eukaryota; kingdom Metazoa; phylum Mollusca; class Caudofoveata; order Chaetodermatida; family Chaetodermatidae; genus Chaetoderma; species Chaetoderma sp. LZ-2023a. The sequence continues at coordinate 14,139,583 of CM067367.1, read as the reverse complement.
ACTGTGGCCACAGTACGTTCTATTTTATATGCTGATCATCTTAATATACAACGACTATTGTTTTTTAAGATTTTATTGCAAATATATACATTACAAAAAGATAGAGATACATCAATAGTTAAACTAAATTAATCTTTGCCTCAACCCCACCCCTCTTATACCCACTATGCTCCCCTCACTGCCTTTTACCTCGTGCCTACAGATCCCTAATACCACCACCACCCAAAACCCCACCCAATTCGCAAACTCACCTCGCCCATCTCCACCCTTTACAGCATATGCTTTAATATTCCTACCACAACATGCATCTCAAATAGCACCCAACTACTACCCTTGCATATTCCTAGCCCAAATCTGCAATCCTACCCCACCAACTACACCCATTCTCCACCCTTCAGAACATACGCCTGGATAATCACAATAGCCACCACCCCCTCCCACAGCACCCCAATCCAACTCCCACCCCACCCCACCACTACACACCCACTACACCCCAACTTAGCCATACTCCCACTCATTCCACTATCTACACCCATATGTATAATCATAATCCCTACCCTCACCAGCCTCTGCCGTATACAACATGTGCCTCAATAATCCTAACTCTAATCTTCAAGACTATCCACACTCCACTCATCTCGACCATTCCCAACATATCTGCATTGTCAACACCATCAATTTGTAATCCTACTCGCACACACTCTAACACAGCCACTACTGCTAATACTGTCTTTCTTCACAGCACACACCCTAACACAGCCACTATGGCTAATGCTGTCTTTCTTCACCACACACACTCTAACACAGCCGCTACTGCTAATGCTGTCTTTCTTCACCGCACACACCCTAACACGCCACTACGGCTAATGCTGTCTTTCTTCACAGCACACACCCTAACACAGCCACTACTGCTAATGCTGTCTTTCTTCACAGCACACACTCTAACACAGCCACTACTGCTAATGCTGTCTTTCTCCACCGCACACACCCTAACACAGCCACTATGGCTAATGCTGTCTTTCTTCACTGCACACACCCTAACACCGCCACCACTGCTAATGCTGTCTTTCTTCACAGCACACACCCTAACACCGCCACTATGGCTAATGTTGTCTTTCTTCTCTTCACTGCACACACCCTAACACCGCCACTACTGCTAATGCTGTCTTTCTTCACTGCACACACTCTAACACCGCCACTACGGCTAATGCTGTCTTTCTTCACAGCACACACTCTAACACAGCCACTACTGCTAATGCTGTCTTTCTTCACTGCACACACCCTAACACCGCCACTACGGCTAATTCTGTCTTTCTTCACCACAGACATCCTAACACAGCCACTACTGCTAATCCTGTCTCTCTTCGCTGCACACCCCCTAACACCGCCACTGCTGCTAATGTTAGATATTTCTGCATTCATTGCTTCATCCCTTGCTGACCGGCTCTAGTTGATCGTGCAGCGCCCTGTCTGAGGTAGTTATGTCCTGTAGGCATAATCATTGGCTGCATTGGGTGTCTTGGCCGTTTAGCCGCCTTAGGGGGTTTGCAAATTGTATGGGTATCTGTAACTTCACGGCCAATCTCTGTTACAATGTCATTACCCTTCTCAAATGCTCCAGGAGCAAGTATTTCGCCGATGACAGTCTGGACCCAGGGAGAAAAGACACGATGGTGTTTTGCGGCATAGGGTCGATTTCGTTTGGCCACACGTCGCTCTTGATCTGCCAATAGTGTGAGACAATCGTCACTTGATATTGTAGCGAGAGTTTCTGCAATGGAGGATGTGGAGCACAGCTGCGATATTGAAGTGCCATCATTCTTGCGCTTGAGAGTGTCTATGTAATTCAGTATAGGAAGCTCACTGAAAGTTTCTATGTAATTCAGTATAAGAAGCTCACTTGGCGTAACTAGATTAGGCATGTGAGAAAAGGCGCCGTGTGATATGATCGGTAACTTTTGATATCCGGATTCTTGAAGTTTAAAGATGAGTTACCACTGTCAAAAACTGGTATCTCCATGCTTGTTATGCTGAATAAAGACTCTTTATCACTGTCCCCGGAGAGCATGATAGTCATCTCTTCTTGTCCATCATGATATTTGTAGAGATTAGAGGAGACATCGGAATTATCCACAACTGACAAGATAATGATTGAATGATTAACCTTTTAACACTCATATCAGCCAAAAAAAGACATCAGCAGTGGTCTTGAGAAATGTTCATTTGCAGACCAAGAGAAAACAATCTTTGAAAATTTACCACTGGAATGGCTGGCTCGATAAGCGAGCCATTGATTCCTCTGGTAAGTTTTCAAAAATAGTCTTCTCTTGGTGTGCAAATAGACATTTTCTTTGAGAAATTTAATAAATTTGAGGTTTAAAGGATTAAACATTGTGCTTTATATACACCCACACAGATCCAAGACAAATTATATATTGTAGAGATATAAACACTAAATGGAGGGAACTGACCTGTCACTCAATTATCTGACGTCATAATCAAGTACATCACGTGCTATCTGACGTCACAATCATAATGACATGTAGCTCGTTCATAAAATTTGAAAAGTCCATCAATAGTGTTTGAATGGTATTTCTGTGATGAATCTGCAATTTAATAACCATTCTTTTGAATATTTTGAAACTAACAATAGGCGGCAATGGTCCCAGTGAAATTAGTTCCAAAATATTTGAAACTTATTGAAATTTATATTGCCAAATTAGTTATTAAAATATTCAACAGCTTACCATGAGCTTTATCCTCTGGGAATTCAGGTTTCATAGTATATAAATCGATTCTAACATGCATAATACGTGGGTGGAGTTTAATTAGATATGTGCTTCTCCGGTTGTTGATATTGTCACGATGAATTTGCCTCGTAGTCTCTATGTTATGTGGTTGGATTATTATTGGTAAAACATAAACGTGGAAATGCATTCCCATGGTCCAAGAGGTTTTAATAATGGAGGATTCCAGTTTATCAATCAATCATATGACGTCATAATCAACTTTGTGACGTGTAGGATGACGTCATAATGAACTACGTCATGAATGACGTACCTAAATTCGCCACGAACGCCCTTTTGATAACAGACTATGCGTTGCTGTACGAATTGTATGTTTTACTATTTAATAAAGATGCTGTTGAGTAATTTGAAACTGATTTGACCAGACTATGGCAGCAACCATATGCAGTCAAATTAGTTTCAAAATAGTCAACAGCTTACCTGTATAGTTGTCTGGAAATTGATAGTCAGGGAGTTCAGGGATCAAATGATCCATTTCTAGCTATGCGCCGCCCCTAACTAGCTATGCTGCGCCCATTTCTAGATATGCCCCGCCCATTTCTAGCTAAGCTCCACGCATTTATATCGATGCCCCAGCATTTCTAGTTAAGTCCCGCCCATTTCTAGCTGTGCACCGCGCATTCCCTGATAGCAATCATCAAACGTTGGCCCAACGTTGGCCCAACATTTACCACTATGTTGTGCAAACGTAGAGTTGTTCATCGGCCCAACGTTGGCTCAACGTTGGCAATATGTTATTGGACCAACGTTGAGCCATACCAGCATTAATCCATGAAAATGTTTCAAATAGCACACATTGAGCAGAATTTAACAATTTAAAAATGAAAATTTGAATACTATGTTGATTTTGTTTGATTTAATGTGAAATTTACAATGCTGGCCTAACGTTGGACCAATGTTGGCAAACAAGTGATACAGCCAATGTTGGGCCAACGCTGTAATACCAACTGCGATCTTCCAACCTGTTGCCAACGTTGGCCCAATGTCTACACGTTATCAGGGTTTCTAGCTAAGCGCTACCCACGTGTTATGTGTATTGTAATCAGTTTGAAACCTGAATTCCCAGACTATGTTAGCAACAGCTCGCAGCCACTTTAGTTTCCAATAATCAACCATATACAACAATGAACTAGCGAATTTGCCAGTATGGATAGTCTTCCCTTAGATTTATTATATTTCCGCCAGGGGTAACTTTGTTCTAGTCATTAGCCGATCTGTCCAGTGTACCGGAACGACATGCTCGACGTTTTCACACCTTTCCAGGTTGAGACGAGTTCCTTTGTCAACGCCCATACACCCAGCCACCCTGCTCGTGACAAGCCGTGTTTTGGCCAGTAATCTCGCAAACATCTTATTGGGTATTTAAAACATGGGAGCCACAACGCTTTATTGCTACCTGGCCGTTCTGGTGTTGAGAACGAAACTGTCTGTGGAAGGAGAACGTCTAACCCTTTTCAGCCTTGAAATTGCAACGCCTCATATCGGGATATCATGTTAAATATTTCAAACCTATTCAACATAAATTCGTACATCGTAAATTATGTAAAGTACGGGATTTGTCGTATTAAAAGGGTTAGTTCTTTTCATTTCCATTGAAGCATGCCCATCCGTTTTCTGATCGTGGGCGCCTTTTTTGTATTAGCTAGCTTATATTACGAGATCACCGGTCAGTAGTTTTGACCACACCTTCATAATAAATGATTTGTCGTACACTGAAGCCTGTCTATATCAACCGTGTGCGTTTGAGGCCAAAGGATTGCGGTTCTTTATGACGCGTGGTCGTATGCTCAACCGTCTTAAGGAACCACCATATTTTAGCCCCAAAAGCTATTTAGCAGCTGAAATTAGTTTTTATAAAGCCACCGCCTGTCCTATGTGAACATAATTTGAAAGTTCACGTGGTGGTTGCTGTAGACAGGTATCACTTTACATTGTTTCTCTGGTTGAATTGGTTAGCTGTTTGAATATGGCGAGTAGGTAGGCTTACACTTGATGAAATTGAGAAGTAACCTATCCAGTAGTAGGGCCAGAATTAAAATGATACCACCTCCCTCAACTGGCATCCGTGGCCCCGACCGCCCTCTCAATCCCTGGGGCATAGGAATTTGAGACATGTGATCGTGGTTGGTGTATGCCTCTAGATGGTGTTTTCCCGGACATGGAAGGCTGTGGCGAATATAAAACTCCTGTGCAGACCCCACTGTCCGGGAGAACCTCCTCAGGATACCAGCCAGTGGCCAGCCTCTCTCTCTCTCTCTCTCTCTCTCTCTCTCTCTCTCTCTCTCTCCGTCTCCCTCTCCCTCTCCCCCTCCCTCCCTCCCTCTCTCTCTCCCTCCCTCCCTCTCTCTCTCCTCTCCTTCTCCTCTCCCTCTCCTCTCTCTCTCCTCTCTCTCTCTCTCCCTCTCCCCCTCTCCCTCTCCCTCCCTCCCTCCCTCCCTCCCTCCCTCTCTCTCCTCTCTCTCTCTCTCCTCTCTCTCCTCTCTCTCTCTCTCTCCTCTCTCTCCTCTCTCTCTCTCTCCTCTCTCTCTCTCTCTCTCTCTCTCTCTCTCTCTCTCTCTCTCTCTCTTTCTCTCTATTCTGACCGGTATCCTGAGGAGGTTTTTCTATCTGTGGGCCACTTTTGTACCTATCGTACCTATCCTACCTATCCTACCTATCTCCTACCCCCACCCTGTTGCTATTCCAGCCGGCTGGTACGTGCGTGCGTGCGCGCGTGCGTGCGTGTGTGTGGTGCTTTGACCCCGCACTGGGGGTGGGGGGGGGGGTGTCGTGGTGGGTCTTTATCTAACCTGGTCATATTACCCCGGCCCAAGTGTCTTACCTAGTTTCGAAATTTCAGGTAAGTTCTAGCGAGGTCTTTTGATCAGATTTGAACCCCAGTCTGCAGCCTGGGAACACTATGCAATTCAACAACTCTATTGATTGACCCACCGCAACACCACTAAAATCTCGCCTCTTAGTAATCTTATCTCTGAGCGTGAGTTGTGAAACAGCGTTATCTCGAAGTGATGTCAAGATCTAGAGTGACTGATAGCGCCGCAGCAACACAGCAACATGAGAACACATAACTTATCAACTATAATTTACTAATGCACACATGGTCGAGATCGTTAATGCAACGTATCATACAACAGGTTCAAATCTCGTTATGTGTTATTAGCAAACTTTAAAATCACAGGTTCAAATCTCGCTATGTGTTATTAGCAAATGGTAAACATGTCTACAATTACTCTTTACCTGTTACCTGAGAAGCATGACATCACGTCAAGACCAACTCACACAGTCACATAAAATCCATGATTGCAGACCACAGACCCTCGAATGGGCCAAAGTCAAATATAGTAGTTTATTTAGCCCACCTGCTATGCGTTAACACCCAATTAGACACAGCATCGATAATGGTATAACATGTGTGAACACACAACCATACATTATGTGTAAACACTCAAAACACTCAACAATATTACACACAATGGGCCTGATCGCCTCGTGATCAACCACACATAATAGCATCTGAACGCCCATTTAGAGACAAGCATCCACTATTGCATCAACATGACGGACCACCCACAGGCTCCAGGTACTGATCGCCTTGTGATCAACCACATATAATAGGGTCTGAACGCCCATTTAGAGACAGGCATCCACAGTGATATACACCATGACTACTGTTGCACAGCTTCGCGATGTTGCAAAGCAATTCAGCCTTAGAGTGGCCTCTAAGGCCAAGAAAGCCGACCTGCTCCAGATGATCAGACAGGCCTGTGTCGAGGAGTCGCAGAAGCGACTTTCCTGAGCAATGAAGAATGGAAGGTTTCCAGCACTTACCAAAGATGATCCTTTGAATCCCCACAAGAAAGCACAGCGGATCAGTGAGCTTCGCCAGTTGGATGAGGAGGTGACTGCTAGCTTGCAAGCCAAGACCGTAGTGAGGCAGATGGTGGACAATCCACTGGAGTGCTTACAACCCCTACGCAGGATCGCTAAGCGAGTGATGAGGGGGTCAAGGTCTGAACCCTTAGCCCGGAGCATGAGGCGAGAAGGCGAACACATTCTCGACCAGTGTCTCGGCGAAAGGGAGACAGAGGAAAGAGGACGCCGGTCAATATGCTGGACATTCTTCAGAGGTCTAGAAGGAGACCTCACAGGCCAGATCATGCAAAAGATCCAGCAGACTGTCCAGAATGCCGTCTACCTCCGCTACACCCATACTTATCGCATCCGAAGACAGTAGGGTGATGCTCTTCCACATGAATGCTCCAGGGATCCCGTGGCTGAACATGATAGGAGCAGCTCAGGACTGGGTGGCAGCAAGAGAGCAAGCCCGCCTCAACACAGACAATATTCACTGCCCCAACACCAAGTGGGCTTTCGTTCAATCAATAAACATTCAGGTCAGGGCTGTCATCGACTGCCAACCTCTGCTTGGACCAAGCCCCCTCACCAGACTGGCTACGACAGAAGAAGAGTATGACTGCCCTCGACACCTACAGGGACAACATGTGTCTCTGGAGATGTCTAGCTGTCCACCGATGAGCGAGAGCTGATAGAAGTACAGCTCCTGCACGAGAGCTTGCCACACGGTTCTACTGCAAGACAGTGACAGTACCTGATGTCCGGATCAGCTGGACTGGGTAGAGTTCTTCACCAAGATCGGGATTCGTGTGTATGAACCAACCAAAGAGGGAACCTGGCACTTGATCAGGCAAGCGGCTCACTACCGTGACACCATGACCATCAGAGTGTAGGACCACAATGCCTTCTACATCAAGAAGATCTCCAAGCTGGCACATACACTAGTCTGCAGTCACTGTCAGCAGAGGTTTACACAGGCATGCAATCTTCAACACCATGCTGATCACTGTACAGGCAGCAAAACAACACCCACCATGTGTCCTAGCGAGAAGGTTGGGGCGCCACAGTCTGCATATGAGAAAGCCTTCTATCCGCCCCAACCATCCAGTTCAGCGGCTACTCATTGGATCATGTATGAGTCGAGAAAAAGAGGCGTACACATACACCATGTAGAGTGTGGGCACGGTGGTGAGGGTTGGATCAAGGGTGCTCCCGTAGATGGTTATGATTGGACCACCATGGCTGTGTCTGGCATGGGTGTCCACAGTACCAGTGAGGTGAGGATGCTGAACAAAGATACCGCAAGACAGTCCTGAGAGAGGAGAAGCTGAGAGCATCTGAATGCACGCTTGTGGTACAGTGGGAGTGCTGTATAAAACGCTGTCCAAGCATCCCTAAACGAGTTCGGACTGTCCCATACCCACACTTTATAGTTTACGACTTCGAAGCACTCCTAGATAGTATCAAGACTCATCCTACGGAGACTCTCACGATCGAGAGTACTCACATACCTATCTCTGTGTCAGTTGGCTGCTCCTTAGATGGCACCACGAGTGAGCCCACTCACCTCTGCAATCCTGACCCCAAAGAACTGATCAGAGCTTTCATGCTGGTGATCCAACTGCGAGCATATCTAATCCGGACAAGGGTTAGAGCACAGTACATACCGACAGACCTGGACAAGCTCCCAAAGCGACAGCAGCGACTGATCAAGGAGTGGTGTGACCAAGTGCCTGTACTGGGGTTCAACTCTGGGCAGTATGACCTGAAACTCATCAAGAAGTACTTTGTCAATGAGCTGACTGACAGTATAGTGAAAGTTGCCAAGAAGGCTAGTCAGACAATGTTCCTTATAACACCTGAGCTATGGTTTCTCGATGTGCTGAACTACCTCGGCCCAGGAGTCTCATACAAGGTATGGGTCAATGCTTACGGGTGTACACAGCAGAAGAGCTGGTTCCCGTATGAATGGTTAGACACACATGAGAAGCTCAACTATCCAGGGCTTCCTGACTACTCAGCATAGACATCTAAGCTCGAGGGTGTCTACCTCTTGACACGATCAGAGTGGGAACAGGGTAACCAGACATTCATTGAGCATGGAATGTGGACATTCGCTGACTGGCTGCAATACTACAACAACCTGGACATCAGTCAATTCATCGAAGCCCTGGAGCAGATGCGGGAGTTCTACACAGAAAGAGAAATAGACATTCTCAAAGATGCGGTGTCTCTCCCAGGTGTGTCACTGCAGTACCTCCTATGTGGAACCGCTCAGCACATGCCAGATGTTAGCCTCTATTCACCGGGCAAGGAAGCCCATGAGATGCTGAAGGGTGCTGTTGTTGGAGGTCCCAGCATCGTGCTCACCAGATACCATGAGGCCGGCGTGACTCGAATCCGCCAGAGTGATCGTGTCTGCCAACGTCTACTCGGCTACAATGCAAATGCTCTGTACCTGTCAACGATGGCCAAAGAGATGCCCTGTGGTAAGGAGACAATGTCATTGGTCTGGTGCCAGTCGTATAGCCAGCTTTAAGGAGGAGCTCCTTGCAGACCGCTGGTTTGGATTTGCTGAAGTGGATATAGAGGTCCCTAAGGCTCTCTGGGCAAAGTTCTAGGAAATTCCCCCACTCTTCTATAACCACGAGATCCCGGTAGAGGCAATCTCTTCTGAGATGCAGGCATATCTAGAGCATACAGGGCGAAGTGACCCACAACCCAGAAGCTGGTCGGCACCCTCCAGGGCAAGAAGTGGCTGTTGTACGCACCGACACTCAAGTGGTATATAACCCATGGCCGGGAGATCACGGCTGTATACCGCACCATAGACTATGAGGCAAAGTGCCCATTCGAGTGATTCGTGGAGAATGGTACAGAGGCCCGCCACTCAGGAGATGTAGATAAGAGCAAAGCGCTATTGGCAGATCTCTTCAAACTCCTCAGCAACAGTGCCTACAGGATAGCCATTTATGAGCTCGCGAAGCTGTGAATGCTGGAGTTCTACTATGACTTCCTCAATCACTACGTACCTCATGACAGCTTTGAGTACCTGCAGCTGGACACGGACTCCGCGTATATCGCTATAGCAGGCTCCAACCTCGACGACGTCATTCGCCCTGAGATGCAAGCAGAGTATCAGGCTCATAAGCGGGACTGGTTAGCTTGGGACAAATGGTCTGGATGGACTCCGGGACTGTTCAAGCTCAAGTTCGAAGCCTTTTGTGGTATCGCTTTCTGCTCCAAATGCTACTACATGGAGAACACAGCTGCAAGTAAGTGCTCGGCTAAGGGAATGTCAAAGCAGCAGAATGAGGTCTCTTGGCTGAGGTTCTACAGCACCCTACATGGTGGGGTGGCCAGAGCTAAAAACCTAGGCCTACGCATGCGCAACCAGGGTACGGTGACATATGAGCAGGAAAAACTCGGACTCTCCGCCTACTATGATAAGCGCCATGTGCTGCCAGATGGTGTCCATACCGAGCCCATCGAGTATCATGTTAGCACCCTAGGTGGTGGTAGCTGTGTGTCTTCAGAGACTAGCTGAAGCTCTTCTACAACAAATGGTTGCCTAGGCACTCCTTGCTGGCTAGCCAGGTAGTACAATGTAGGCCGCCTCTCCGCCACCACATACCTGTCAAGCCTGTGAACATCTATCGACCAGTTAGGATCTGTTGCACGCCGTCGACCACCTTCCAGCTCAGCAGGCCCATACATGTACCGAACCAGAGCATCAGGTGGTAATAATAATAATAATAATAATAATAATAATAATAATAATAATAATAATAATACAGCATTTGTATAGCGCCATTTATCAATTTGACTAATTTTCAAAGGCGCTTCAGTACATATGTATTTTTAGTCTTTCTTTAAATTCCTCCCTAGAGCTTATTGTTTTAATATCCAGTGGTAGGGTATTCCAAAGTTTTGGCGCGGCGATGTGCGGCGATGCTGAAAGCTCTGTCTCCACATGGATGGTAGGCACTCCTCTCCATTGTTCACTCCTCTAGAGCTGTGACTGGCAACAGCAGAGTGTCTGATAGCCTCTACCAGCTTCTTCCCGATTAGCCTAGTAACCTCAGCATTGGATCTCCCCACAACAGCAGGCAGCCCTCTCACTCATACTCTAGAATGTACACTCGGTGCGGCCATTTCCTGGGAGTATTGGTGTGGGAACAGTCTTTCTGCCAGTGTCCAATTCCACCGCTCAATGATAGCCTGGGCATGGTGATGCCCTACCTCACCTCGCCTAACTACCACACCATGTTTCCGCATGAGGGCTGCAGCCTCACCTCTGAACTCCTTACCCTCATCCATCTGCAACAATTCCGGCCACTGGAGGGGATTTTCCGAAGGCTTGTAGACACCCTGGAATGTGTGGGCCACCTGGCCAGCTGATTTGTCTGTGAGTGGTGCTGCAGCCTTGTTCCTGCTGGCGACAGCGATGATGGTGAGGGCATACTTGTAGGTCTTACAACCAACTGACTCATGTGGAAGGAATAGAACATCTGCCTGGTGAACTCTGTTTGGGACAGTTTCATCGAAATTGGCATGCCTGATGTGCTGTGGACGAGGTCTGTATATCTGCCACATCGCCTGGTGGCTGAGCCACTGGCTAACTGTCTCCAATGTGAAGTTGTGGCCCTTGCGACATGCAGCCTTGAGTAGTTGAGGGGGCTCACGGTAATATCCACCAGGCTGATAGTAGAGTTTCTCAAGAAAGACAGTTGATAAGCTCCCGGATTTCATCACTGACGTCCACTCCCGTCCTGTCACGCGCGGCCTGGGTGATTTTATCACTGGCGTCCACTCCCATCCTGTCACGCACGGCCTGGGTGAACTCTAAACAGACAAACAGATGGCCGTCATTCATTCGACTCACTGAAGACCTCCTCAAACACCTCTGTACACCGGTGTCTAGTCTCTGCTGGATCGTCACTGAACGGTAGTTTATCGATTAAGCCTCAGAGAAGTTAAGTGTCTTGACCAGGTCGTACAGAGACGCCATCCTTATATAGTATGGCTTAAATGTTCGGCGGACTAGATGGCCTCGAGTGCTATGGCAACGTATGGTAGCCAAGGGCCTGTGACTCCGAAGAACGTACCTCCTCCTGAGGCGATGGCTGGTATGGCTTCAGAAATCTTCTCCACACCATGGAGAGCATTGTTGGCGATCTTGTGGACCATCTCGCCAGCCTTCGTTGTGAACAGAGCAATCAGAGCCCAAACTGCTGCCAGTGGCCCGATAGAACCTTTTACGTAAGTGCGATAGATTCCTTTCGCTCTGTGCACATGCTTGTGGGATTCAGGCTCTACATCATCATACTCACCACCGACCTCATAGTCTGCATCATAATCCTCATCATCATAGTCCTCCTCATAGTCCTTGTCATCTATATCCTCGACTGGATCTTCATAAGCCTCTGGTTTATACATCGCTCTGGGGACCCATCGCTGGGGACAGCCATATAGTAGCTTTAAACTGTAGACTATAGCATGGCATCCGCAATCTTGAATGTGGGCGTGTTTGCCTTAGTGAACTGGGGACTCAGCTTCGCGAACAAGAAAGCAGCAGAGGTCGAGCGTGAGCGTCATAACCAGGTGATGGAGAAGCTGTCTAAGGAGAAGTTTGAATACAGCAAAGCACTCGAGCATATGCACCAGAGGGAGGCACACTGACGACAACTCCGAGGTCAGGCCAACCAGAGCATCAAAGAGGCAGATGAGAGTCTCGATGAGTACTACGAGGCCGTAAAAATATATGAGTCAACGCTCGATTATGAAGGATCGACAGGTCAGAAGACAGCAGAGCTTATAGTAGTGGTGGCAGCTGCAGCTGTGATGACAGGAGTCATGCTCTACGCACACTCAAGCTGAAAACCTGATGTGTTTGACACGCATACCTTAGCATAGCCAAAGTAAAGTACCGTCACACCTAATAAGCGAGTCCCAGCTATGAGGTTTCCGATGTTGAAGCTGAGCCGGTTGCCCTGATTAGGTGGGATGTCCCTGCCCCCGAGGTGGTGATGGCCCTCGAGTGCCAACTCGAGGTTGTCGCTTCCACTGGTTAGTCGCAGAAGCCCATATGACTTAGTTTCTGTCTGTAGAGTTGGCAGTCAGCCAGCTCGCGTACCTCACCAAGAACATTGGTTCTAGCAACCACAAGCTTGAAGTCGTCTAGCTTATCCACCTGCTGGATGGTTCCTCCCTTCTGAACCAGGACCGGAACAGCGACAAAGTCTGATGCACCACAATGCAATGTCAGCCCTACCCATTGGTTAGCTGTGGCTTGGACCTGCTGGTATTCTCGCTCCACATGCATGATCGGCTGTTTGGAGCCCATTTGCTTCAGCTCCTGGTCATTCTCGTCATGGCAGACATGAAGTCTTGGAGCATTCAAAGTCGCATCTGCGAGCGGCCCAGTGTACACCTGGAGGAACAGCCTATCCTGCATGGCAGCCGGATTCACGTGTGTGTTCTCCAGGAGGGTTACGGTTGGAACTGCCACGGGCTTCTCGACACCTGCCCGTAGTTCGAACTCCATGAACCCTTTATTGCACCCCACAGTGTAGTACCCCTTTCCCTTCGCATAGAAGGTTGGTCCATGAGCCAGTGGACTGTAGCTCACTGGGTAGTGTCGGGCCGTTCCAGTGTATCATGTCGACTTGCCGCGCCACAAGTGCATGATGAGTGATGACGCTGGTTAGCATCCAGTCTCGGGGTGATGGACCTTGTACGAGACTGCCCTGTGAGTCACAAAAACCGGCTCCTAAGGCTGGTGGAACTCAATCGTTCCAGTGGGGCCATGCGACCATTGTCGCAAACATTAAATACAACAGTTTCATCCCAAGAATTTGTGTCACCAGTATGCCTGTCCATAGCAATTTCGTGATCTATGGACTTACAAGATTTGATTTTGGTGACCTAAAAATATAAGTCGATACAATGACTTTACCTAAACAATTATAAAAATGCTAGATAAAACTAAAATAAGAGCATACGAAAATACGAGACATAGAGACAGGTAGATGAACTTTTAAACATGAGGTTCCCGGAGGTACCACACAGACTCGTAGGTCTGCAGCGGTATCCCTGCAAGGGAGGTTCTCGTACACAAGACTTAACTAATTAACTTAATATAAGTTATTATACCTCTAAGCTGAAAGGAAGAAGGTTATCTCGGACGAAAAGTTATGTGCCTCACACGTGCACTACTCCTAGTGCTAGTTTGGGTGAGGAGTATTATCCTCGCATGGACCATCGTCGCTGAATCCTTATGAGAGGCAAGTGCCTCATGCGGGCCTCCATCTCGGGAAGGTGTCGCCACTGCTTAAAGCGGGAGAAGAGTAGTAGGAAAAATGGGCCCACACTAATATTTCAACCAAAATGCTGGAGAAAGAAAGGACCATACCTAGTGAGATTATGACTATAGGGATGCGTGCTGTTTTATGCGAAGATGGGACGAGCGATTCCCGATGGATTCCCTCGTCACCGTCTTATGTGATTCTTAGTATGCTGAATTAGTAGTTGCTGCTTTATTTATGCGGGCCTTCTGCTATGCTTAATTAGCTTTTAGTTGTTTTCAAAACAAGAACTATTTTTGGCCGCAACTGGCTGGTATCTACCTAGCTATTAGACTGGCTGTCACTGAGAACAGGTGCCCTAAGACATCAATACTGAAGACAGCGCTCATACATGTTACTTAGTAAGATCTCCGAACTGGATAAGAATCTGGACATCCCGCTCCATAACCACATAAAACGTTACAAGACATGGGTTACTTTTCACGAAAGCGTATTAGACCATTGTTCTATCGTTATGATGGGGGTGAGAGAGACGAATACCCACCATAAATTTTCTTCCCGTAAGGGCGTGTCAGATCTAAATATCATGCCCAGACATTCTTATGGAATTCGGTGAGGATACGTATCTCGCCCATCACCGGGTCCTATGGAACTAACCGTTTAACCTGTCATTAGGTTTATATACAAGTTACCCTGTTTTGTACTGCGGTGTGGGAGGTTTGTTCAGTAATAAAAATAATAATTAATATGTTTTCGCAGTGCTTTCCTACATTGGCTAAAGTGCTAACTACTAAGTAGCCAAAGATACAAGGGAAATGTATGTGACACCACACCCTGGCCATCACCGGTCGGAAACCCCAATAGTTTCCCAGAGTCGGATCAGCCCATGGTGCGGATAGGGACATCCAAACAATTAAGAAGCCACAAGGCTGAGTGGAGCATGAAGAGAGACAAAATCTTGGAGTTATGAGTCTTACCGGAGTGCGGGGCTAGATTATCGCACTGCCGGAAGAGAAGAGTATATTACACAGTATGTAATGAAGAAAGTGTCTCTAATCAGTTTTAACCTATCCTATCGAGCTGAATTGATAAAGGTTTAGTCAGTAGCATGCCGGGCTAAACCGAGTTTAGTGAAAAATTGTTGGTGGCGGGAGTAGGTGCTGCATATATAAGTGTTTCTGTATAGTGTTTCCTACGTGCACTGCAGTCCTATATTTTCTATAACTAAGCAAAACATATGAACTGATGGCTACTGGCCATATATATACATAATCTAACCAGAACAATCAATACGGTATCAAATGATCAAAGTTATATATATTAGTATAGGTTAACGAACCTACTATAGTGCGGTTAGCAACACATTGAGGAAAATGAGAATAACTATAAACAAATACAGAAATTATAACTAGCGGTCCTAGGACCGTTATGGTACCTTTTAGTCATCGGGACCATTCTTACGGATACAATATAATTAACGAAATACATATAGAGAAATAATTAAACTGTGAAGTATAGTTACTTGAATACTCGCTAGTCATTCTTAAGTTAGGCTACCGTATTACTGAAATTGATACGTCATTCCGTAGTTGATGTGCGTTGATGCATTCTCAGGAAGCTGGAAAGTTCCCACAATTTGGTTCCTGCAAGCTGTTGTCCGCAAACAAGATTCCCGCAAGAACACTCATGGAGGGAGTACATCGCTCAGCACTGTAAGCCTAATAGGATGTCTAACGAGCAGTCAGCAAAAGATATGATAGTACTACTGTGGTGAAGAAAGTTCCCATACACCGATGGCATGGATGGAAGTTGTAAGCAACCCGATCACAAGCGGGGTTGTCCGATGCGAATGAAGATACAAAACAAAGCTTAACGGTGCTGGGTATGTCATCCAGCTCTGAAGACGCACCGGGCAGAGTTTACTTGCTGCGGTCGAAAGTCAGAAGAACCTACACGATATTAGTGCGGTGACAGTTGAAATACCACTTTTAGGCATGGCCGGCAGATCCGGTGAGTCATCCATCAAAGAACATCCTGCCTCTACATCTGTAGAATTACATATTCAGGCCGTAAAGGCCTCACCGAAAATTTGTGTTCCGAAATAGATATTGCTATTCGTGAGCAGTAATCAGAAAGTTCCAAATTACTCCCGTAAGTAGGGAGTTTACAAAATTGTTCTTACTGCGGTGGGTTGGCTACTGCTAGCTACGGGAGAAGAACAGAAAACTGAAGTGATATGCATAACATCTGTTGATAGCAGCTAGTACAGGTCCAACCTGTTCGGCCCCTGGCCGAGGGTGCTCCAGATCACTGGATCGCGTCTCCTTTTATACGCCTCGTGACGTCATAGGCGCAGGCTCCAAACAATCATCGTTTGAGCAACAGCCAATCAGCGCGTAGCTAATAATAGCGCAGCCGAATGTTCTAAAATATTCTAGAAGTTTTGCATCCACGTGGTTATGACGTCACGGCAATATTTTGAAGATAATCATGAAGGGTTTTCCGTAGATAACTCAGCCATTTTTTTAACCGATTTTGAAATGGCTTACAGATTTAAAAAGCCCGTCGAATTCTGGTCTTGATTAATGCCAGATTTAACAGGAATAGGTAATCAAAAAGGAGTACAGGGTACCATCTCGGTACACCAAAAGCGCCATCCTATCTTGGTCGTAAACTACATGCTCTATCAAAAATAGCATCTAGACGCGCACACTTAGTCACTTTCGCAATGCGATCTCTCTCATAGGCTCATATACGCTTATGGCTCTACCCAGGGGGGCGTGTTCAGAAAACGAATCCAGGATGGGCGGCACATACCCAGCTTAGCTGGTACGGCCGGTACCCGACCGGTCGATCCTAACTACACCCCCCCCCCCTCCTAGTTTGACATCCATGGCAAATGATCGCGCACAGCGGATCGACGCATGGACGTACGCTAGGCGGGACTTATAGACTTCCCAGATAGGCGTGTGGCCAGAGAGGAGTAGTGACGCAATAGACACGTATTTCAATAGACAGAGCACATGGGGGTGCCAAGAGGAGGGGGGGATGCATACTTTTAGTTCTCAATTTTGCCCTGGAATTATCTTTCCAGGCCTTTCTTTTTTTTCCTTTTTTTTGTTTTATTAATATTATGGTGCGTGCTGTAACTTTATTTAGTAGATGATTCTAAACAATAGCTTGCATGGGTGTTTTCTCTGAGTGCGGATAATCATTATCTCCACAGAGAACACCCAAGCTCCGACGCACCACAATTTAAGCTTAAATATATAATATAATAATAAGAAAAAGACAAGGTATATATAACCCCTGTAACATACCCTCACGAGGTATTTATTGAATCACACTGAATTACTTGCGCACCCTGGGTAAATAAAGGGGTACTCAACACGTAACTCGTATTATTTATGGAAATATATATTTGCGTCCTGACATCTAAGAGAGGAAGAAAAATAATAAGAAAAATAAGATATATAATAATAATAACTTAAGAGTTAGTTTATCAGGCAGCCTCAGCATAGCTGAGACTGCATGACGGGATTATGACATTATCGCACTGTGGAATGTTGTATTCTTTGCGTCGCACACAACGTTCTTACAACATCGGAGTCCACAGTGCTCATTTCGTGTGGGACACAGCTGGGCACTGAAGTGTGCGGCTGTGTCGGATAACCATAGTCATCCTAGGGACGGGATTCAATTGATCTAACATATATAATAAGAAGAAAAGTATTTCAAAGATAAAGTAATAATTAATACACTTCCGTGAATCGTACTATTGATGTTTCTGCTGTATCACACATGACTACACCTCTGCAGCGAAATTTCCCCATTGAGTCTGGGTCCCGCGACTGACGGTGGTGGGTCGCGATGTATGCACTGTCATTGCTGAGATGCTTTCACTATTACTGGCACTGTCGGAAACATCTGAAGTGATGGTGGCGGAAATATGCGCGTCCATAATGTCACTCACAGTTACTGCTGGTTCCAATATATCTGTCCGTAGGGCAGCGGCGGTACTAGTGGTTGCTAATGTCCGTGATGCTGTAGTGGTGGTAGTCGTCGTGGTGGCTGTTGTAGCTGTCGTGGTGATGGTGGTGAGCTGTACTGTAGGCTGAGGTCATGATGCGAGAGCGGACACAGCAGGAGACAACATTTTCCGAAACTTAGAATATTTTAGCAGATGACTTGTGGTGATGTTAGGTACGGGTTGAATGTCCTGTGTGTGGGCGATCCGTCTCTTTCCTGCGTATGGTCGTTCCGTCATGGTTCCCTTTCTGATTGCTGGGTCAGAAAGGCGATGAGGTGGATGCTGAATAACATGGGTCAGAGTTACACTAATCGCCGCTGGCTGCGACGGACCTGGTCCCTTGTCTATGGTAAGTTCTGGTGGAGATGGTGACTGCGGGTAACTTGGAATGTCCATTTCCGCAGGTGTCGTAATCAATACCGATATCAGCTGACTGACTAACACTGTCTTAGACACCACAGTGGTGGGTGTAGTGACCCTAGCTGGATGGCTAATAACTGATGCATGTGCTGCTGAACTGGATTTTGCGGGAGACTTTTGCTTCTTACTCTGCTTCAGGACTGGTGTGGATGAAGTAACTGGTACCGGCATAACGCTTCCAGATGCGGCTGTGGGCAGGATTTCACGTCTGTCTGCCAGCACGTTGCTTATGGTAGCCACGGGGAAGATGATGACTACCAGGATATCTATGAGTAGTGTTCTTCGTGCGGGCAATTTTCTTGGTCAGAAGAACTTTGACCGGGAACCAAGATTCGAAACGGCACGATCTTCGTTCTCTTCTCCAGGAACTAATGTTACTTCTTCTAACACATGGTGGTGATATCGGTGCGCATGGGTCACCCCGTAGCGAGTAGCGGTGTAGAGATACTGGCACATCACATGAAAGGTTGACTGGAAGAGATGATCCTTATTAACATGAAGTGTGCGTCGGATTTTCTCGTAAAAGTTCTGGTACAGGGCTCTCCGCTAGCTAATAACGAGCTGCACGGGAACCGTTTTGGAACTGGGACTGATTCTTCTTCAGACGAATCCGATAATGCTAAATCTTCAAGGCGTAACATCTCGTTTCCGTGGCTGCGGGAACTTTATTCAAAACCTCATGCCCTATCTCTTCATTGTATTTAAACTTTCCAGGCCAATTATAATAATGAAATAATAATAAAACAGCAGAATTTGGTTTACGACATGAAAGAAGCCTAATGCTATCTGTTCTTCCCTGGTGTCGAGTTTTGATGGGAAGACAAAGTTTCAGAGTGCGCTTCCTCCTTTTATACTATTTGGTGATGTCACAGGCGGCGGATGACCACACCTAAAAGTTTTACCAAGTGATTCTGTCATTCTTATGAGAAGGTTTCCTCTTTTTCTGGCCTAGACGTCTAGGGATCAATTCTTCCCGTATAAAGTGAGTACTTTTAATTATAGGAAGAATGGCTCATTAAACTTGTCTTAATTTCGCGCATTTAACAGCCTTCGATCAACAAAGAAACGTGGTACTACTTTTCTTGGCGGTGTCTCACCTTTTAATTAGCGTGAGGCGGTTCTCCAGATTGGATGCTTATAAAATTGCCTATTCTAATTTTAAGTTGGAGCGCTCGATGAGGTGTGTGGGAGCCAGGTGACGTCAGTGGTAATCTCCCGGACTCACCCTCGCCGCTCCTCCATCACGCTGTTGTAGTCGCGTCTTTGGGCGGCTCTTGTGTTTAAAGCGTTTGATCCAATTTCTGGAAATAGCAGTAAATGTCACGTGGCTCTAAAAAGCACGTGGTTGATCAGAAACATATATGCTGTTTATCGCGATGGCCAAAAATGCTGTTGCTGAGGCGTAGTCTGTTGCAGATGCGAGAGATAGAAATATATATGTTACATCAATATCTTTATAATGTCCCGTATTTGCACGAGTTCTTTAACATGCGTCTTGGTATGTGTCTGTAATAGGTAGTTCGCAGCCCGTGTTGATCATAGACTGGAATGCAAGGAAGAGAATTTTTGAAATTCTCTCTGTAATTTTACTGTCAGATTTTTAGGCCGCTTTACTGGCCCATGTGCTAATGATTTGTAGCACCGTAGAGCAGTTGTGTTCTTAATCAAAAATTCAACAGTAAAGTTGTAAGTAATTTGATGTGTGGTTTAAACAGATCTATTCAGGCGATAGATCAACGTTACTGATCCCATCAAGATAGCTGTTCTTTCCGAGCGGGAGGGCTGGCCAAGCATTCTCCTCAATGGGTAGAACTAGCTCAGTCCCGGCCTAGACCAGACACATTAATACCATTTAATAATGGTTAAATTACAGTACAACTCGAAAAGTGTGGGCGACAGTTATTACAATTTACAATGCCGTCGTTCGAAGATTG
Source organism: Chaetoderma sp. LZ-2023a (assembly GCA_034401795.1). Lineage (NCBI taxonomy): Eukaryota > Metazoa > Mollusca > Caudofoveata > Chaetodermatida > Chaetodermatidae > Chaetoderma > Chaetoderma sp. LZ-2023a. The sequence continues at coordinate 14,119,230 of CM067367.1, read as the reverse complement.
TGAATTCAGCCAACTTGAGCGTCTGTGTTTCTGACATGTTGGTGAATTGAATCTGATATGTGTGGCTGGTTATCTGTGGATGATACTTGCGCTGTGGTGAAGGTGACGTGTTTATGCCCTCAAGGAGGGGGGGGGGAGGGGAGGGAGAGGCAGCGTGAATATCAACTTTATCTAACCCTGAGGGTATTTCACTCTGTAATGGCCGAGCCCATGGGCGGGATAGAGTCACTTTAGATCGCAGATGACCTGTCGGATGCTGTCATAACTTTGATCAATCCATTGTCGAATTCAACTTTTCGGTAGTAAGATCCTACTCGTGACTGATGACAATGCGAGCATCTTGCTCTCTTAATAATATCGACTGTTATTACGTGTAGATGAAGTATGTAAATTTAGTTGTTTCTGGAAAAGGCAAAGGGGAGGACCGTTGGACAAATGTTCCTCCCATGACGCGTACTGTAAATGGCTGTAGTGCATTCCTTATATCCACATGATCAGTTCTCCCATAACTGGATAAGAGGGTGTATGCGGGAGATTTGTCGGCTGTTGTCTGTTGATGATAATGCTGTTGTCGGGATGTCCAGGCTGCTGTATGATGCCAATGTTATAAGTGAAGTGGGCGCATTCCAGTTTTCCATGCTGGTGAATGCCAAATATGTTGTTATTTGTGGGAGGGGTAGTCTGCGGGAGATAATTTGTACGGGAATTTCTATGTCTCTATCGGTAGTTAATTGATACAGGTAGGTGCTGCTAAATGATGTTGTTGCCGATGCTGAATGTCTCTGTTGTGCTGAGTATAACCGAGCAGGTATGCGATGTACGCGCAATGACGAATTGACGTATCCAGTCTTGAAGGCAGGTGTGTTCTGTAGGTGTTGATGTTCTATCTGTTGTGTAATGCTCTGACTGCTCACGGGGAAGTATGGTAGGCCAATTGGATGGGGTGGCCCTTGGACAGGGAGATGTCGTCATCTCCCATTACACGACGGTTGGTGTCCTGTCGTAGTTTTTAGACACCAGGAAAATTCGAGCTGAGAGTCTACTGAACAGGCTGCTTCCCTGCCCACCACGGGTGGGGGGGGGGAGGTAGTGTTGGTCGGTGCGGTGCAGGATGCGACCTCCTTTGTTGCAGCAGTCTCTGAAGATTGATGGTCAACAGACGACGAGTGGAGTGTGAAATGGACTGGGCCGGTGATGTTCGAACTTGGTCCAGAGATGAGGGATGCGAATTGGAGCGAGGACGGGGGTGGGACTCGCGGAGAGGGCTTCCCTTGGAGTGGGGGGGGGCGTGGTTTCGCGATTTCGGGAGTTGGTCGGCTTGTTGTATGGTTCTGTGGTTCTAGACACGCTAAGGCCTCATCCAGCCTCTTCACTTCCATGCTATTTACCATATGTTCCACCCCACAGGAAGCATGGCTTGGGTCAGCCTCAGCTTCCGCTGGTGGTAACTCTATGATGGTGGGAATAGCATGAAGTGGGTGGGAATGGGAAGAGATTGGAGGAACAACTTTTCCATCCGGTCCCTTGGACAAAAAAAACACGAAATTCTTCAGATACGACTTCCCAGATCGAGTAGACCCACGCTGAGGAGGGAGAGGGTGAATACGTATCTCATCATCGTCGTCAGCGTTAGCTGCTTGTTCATCCACATTCTGGCTTGGTAGAAATGGAGCTGAACTGGCACCGTGGTGCTCTGCGCTAACCGTGGGAATACTAATTTCTGAAGAAATATCTGTCTGGGTACCGGTGTCACGAGAAACACCCAGTCTGAGCTCTGGTGCTGGGTCATCACTGACACAAGGTTTAAGTCGATCGAAGTGGGTGACTGAGGTCAGGCCATCCGAAGCACAGATACAGTAGGTCACGTCCGACGTCTTACCTACTACCACATAGGGGGCCTTTCCACTTGTAACTCAGTTTACTTGGCACATTTGCAGACCGTCGTGAATCGTGTACCCAAACCATTCTTCCTGCCTCATACGGATCTCCATGCACCCTCCGGTCATGCCATGTCTTTTGCCGCTGGTGTGAGAGTCGATAAGGTTTCTCTCACTAACTCGTGGGCTTGTTCTATCCTTTGCCGCAAGAGTTCGACATAGGGAGATGGTGACTTTTTCTCTCCTGGTATTCGAGGCATGGCCAGATCCAGGGGTAAGGCTAATTCACAGCCTAACATTAACCGAGCAGGGGTGTATCCTGTGCTGGAATGTACTGAAGTGCGGTAAGCCATGAGTACATATGGGAGCCGTAGGTCCCAATCTCTACAATCAAGGCATGTTTCCTTCGTAAGCATCTCCGCGAGAGTTCTGTTGAATCTCTCTACCATCCCATCACTCTGCGGGTGGTATGGAGTTGTCCTTGTCTTGACGATATGGAACAATTTGCAGAGCTCTGATATGAGCCGGCTCTCAAAATTACTTTCTTGATTGGAGTGCAACTCATAAGGCATACCAAAGTGGCAGAACACATTGCAAGACCTCCACTACGGTGGATGCCTCTTGGTCCGGCAGAGCAAATGCCTCCACCCACTTCATAAAATAATCTTGTAATACGAGGATGTATTTATTTCCACCATCCGTCGTATTCAGGGCTCCGAGCACGTCGATAGCCACTCGCTCCCATGGTGCACCAACAATCTTAATTTGAGATGGTGCGATATGGTGTTGGCCAACAGCGCATTTTTGGCATCGGACACATTTAGCAATCCATGCCTTGACACTATCGCGAATCCCAATCCAGTGGTATCTCAATTTGATATGGGCAACAGTTCTTTCTATGGCCAACTGCCCGATGTTATCATGTAGTTGTTTCAATATATACACCTGTGCAAAAGTTAAGCACCAGCAAAAACAATAGAACGTAGAAACATGATGGTACAACTAGGCTGCCATACTTTTTGTCCCCGCGTTAGCTGAGATAATTCCAAGTACGAAATGCACATGCATGCATGACTTCACGCCGCTTGATGTCCGTGCGTGGCGGGAAACAGCACACGTGTTCAGTTATGTAAAAGTCCAGTTTGAGGTGTAGAACATTACATACAGATTTAGGCGACAAGATTAGGAATTTTGTGTTCATGACCGTGGTTTATTTGTACAGAGAGAATTAGCTCTTGATTGTGAACCGCTATGGCAAGACGAAGGTTAAGTGATCGTGTGAAATGGCAAATCATAGGCATGCATACCACTGGTATGTCATGCAGAGAGATTGGCAGACAGCTGAACATTAACCATACTGTAATCAGTCGTTTGATTGCAAAACATGGGCAAACTAACGAGGTGAAGGACAGGCCTAGATCTGGAAGACCGAAGAAGACTACTGCCCGTGATGATCGAGCCCTAGTATGCCTTGTTAGGAGATCTCCATTCACCAACAGCAGAGTGCTCAGCCAGCAATGGGAAACGCGCAATAGAGTGTCAATGTCTACCGTCAAAAGGAGACTGTATGCTGCTGGCATGAAAGCTAGGAGACCTGTCAGACGTCCTCTCCTCGCTGCACACCACAAAGAGGAGCGTCTGAGGTGGTGCAACGAAAGAAGACACTGGAACATGAGATCCTGGAGACGGGTACACTGGTCCGATGAAAGTCGGTTCCTGCTTCATGCCACAGATGGTCGAACTCGTGTATGGAGGTCCAGACGCACGGCGTACGACCAACGTAACATCATGGAAGAAGTTCCATTTGGTGGAGGTTCCGTTATGATATGGGGGTGCATCTCATTTGATTGCAAGCTGGATCTGTTGACTGTACCTGGAACACTAAATGGACAAAGATATCAAGATTCCATACTGGATAGAGTTGTGGTCCCTCATTTTGTAAATCATGCACCTGGAACCCACCCTATATTCATGGATGACAACGCCCGACCACATCGTGCTAGAGCTGTGCATGAATACCTCCGCCAGAATGCCATCGAAACCCTACCATGGCCAGCAAGGAGCCCTGACATGAACCCTATTGAGCATATCTGGGACATTCTGGGAAACATGGTGAGAAGGAGGGATCCTCCTGTGCAGAACCTACAGGAATTAACAGACGCACTCCATCTTGAATGGCAACGAATACCACAATGGCGTATCAGTCGGTTGGTGACCAGCATGAGACGTCGTGCCCAGGCTGTCATCCAGGCACAAGGTGGATATACCCGGTATTAATAATGACAGTCTCAAACTCGTGCACTGATGTTAAACTTCGTTTTCAGACACCATTAATGACAATTTAGCCACGTGTGTCAACTGTAGGGCAATAGTTGTCAGTTGTGTCAACGTAACCATATTCAGGCCTCGTTTTCAAGTTCAAACTAAAACATACAGTGTTTCCCCACCATCATAATCAGCATTCCTCTAGTTGCATTATTACCTCTTGCACTAAGATGGATGGGTACATAAATGTTTATGCTATTGCTTTCTTCATAGCACATGAATATACCCTCGCATGTGCGTAAAAATAGGGTGGTGCTTAACTTTTGCACAGGTGTATAAGTTCACGATAACTTTCCGGGACTACCAAACGGTCATTAATATATAGAACGGTATTTATTAATTGACATTCTTCGAACCATTGGTAATAATATTTTGCCGTGGTGGATAGAGGTGTTACCAATTCCTTAGGAGGACATACCCCCTCCTGAATCCACGCGTATATATTCTGTGTCTGCATGTCTGTTGTTTGGTGGTGTGCGATTTTCTCCGGATTCCACTCTGCACACCTCAATTCAAGGAACTCCGGAGATGGCTGTGTTGACTGTGTCGCGGTGGCAGCCTCTTCGTGTTCTGCTTCCACGCCGATTCTACTGATGGCGTCGGCATTCCCATGTGATTCCCATGTGGTGTGCCGGGATGGTGAACAACGTTAAAGTTATAGGCCTGCAGGGATTCCAGCCATCTCGCTACCTGGCCCTCCGGATTTTTTATGCTCCGGAGCCACCGTAGTGAGGTATGGTCTGTAGGGAGTGTAAAAGGGCGCCTGTACAGAAAGTGTTTATAGTACTTGACGAAATGGACTGCTGCCAATAGTTCTCGCTTGGTGGTTGCGTATCTTCTCTTCATTTTATTCAGAGTGTGCAAACCATAACCCAATACCTGCTCTGTTCCGTCTTCAGTGACCTGAGATAGAACCACACCAATAGCGAAAGCTGACACGTCAGTGTCTAAGATGAAATCGAGGTTTGGATTAGGGTGAGCAAGAATCGGGGCAGTCGTCTAGAGTTCCTTCAGTGTCCTGAAGGAGCATTCACATGCACTCGTCCACTCAAATGGTCGATCTTTCTCGGTGATCTTGTAGAGGGGTGAAGCAATCTCGCTGAAATGTCGGATGTAACGGCGATAGTACTGGCATAGGCCAAGAAAACTTTGTGTCTCCGTAATGGAAGAGGGCTGTTGCCACTCTGCTACTGCCTTCATTTTTGACGGCTGAGTAGCCACTCCATCACCGGATATGACGTGTCCCAGGAACTCAACGCTTTGTCTAAAGAGATGACATTTCTTAGGTTTGAGTTTTAAATTGGCCGTGTGGAATCTTGAAAGCACAGTGTCCAAATTTATTAAGGTTTGCTCAAACGTGGGTCCAAAGACTATTATGTCATCGATGTAACAGAGACAAGATTTCCCATTGCAGGGTGGTTAATACTTGCTCAATGAGTCGTTCAAAAGATCCGGGAGCATTGCACAACCCATAGGGCATCTTGCAGAATTGGAAAATGCCATCCCTACAAACGAATGCGGTCTTTTCCATGTCAGCTTCATCCATGGCTCCTTGCCAGTAACCGCTAGCCAAGTCAAGGGTACAAAACCACTTGGCTCCGGACAAGGAATCCAAGGCCTGATCTATCTGGGGTAATGGATAAGCGTCCTTAATGCTAAGATCATTAAGGCGGCGGTAGTCAATACAAAACCCAAGGTTCCGTCCTTTTTGCCAGCTAGCACTATAGGGCTAGCACATGGAGATTGTCAGGGTTCAATAATATCAGTCCGCAACATGTCGTTCACTTGTTGGTGTGCTTCCACTTCCTTATGAATGGGTAGACGTCGTACCGGTTGTCAGATGGGGCGATTATTGCCTGTGTCGATGGAATGTCGTATGAGATGAGTTTCTCTGAGATCTATGTCTCCGGAGGAAAAATTATCGCGATATTTATGTAGTAGTTTCCGAATCTCTAGTTTTTGTGATTGCTGTAATCGAACTGTAGATACAAATCATGTAAAATGTTCGGGTAAATCATCAGTCATCTGCGGTGGTGTGTCAGCAAGTGCAGGTAATTCCAATGAGATTATGTCCACTAAATGGCCGCAGCGTACTTCGGGTTCCAGAGTGATGGGATCTGCGGTACCATTAAACACTCTAAAAGGTAGTTGTTCCTTATTAGTAGTGTCTACTATTATGCGGGGACTTGTGCATTGTGAGGCGATCATATAATCAGGATCGGGTTCCAGCATGGCGATGTGTGTGTTGCTTCCTAACTGTGGTGCGGTGGCCCATAAGATTTTTTCCTGTCCCGGCTCAACTGTGGCGGTACTTGATAGATAATATTACCGCACATGTATCGTATAATTACGATGCTGGTCCGAGAGGTATTCGTCGGTCGTGTATGTCGAGTTCCTGTTGTCTGCACTGAGGAAATCAGAGCCAAGTAGGGCATCATTATGAATAGAGGCGATGACAACTCGCTGAATGAATTGCATCTCCTCTTTTTGGATAACTAAATTGACTACACCGGCTACGGGCACATCCACTCCCGTAGCTGTCTGTAGTTGAGGTGGGATGCTCTCATATAAGCGCTGGTTAAATACTGTGATAGAAGCACCAGTGTCGACAGTGGCACTGGTGGAAACACCACTAAACAGACAGGCACATTTGTCTATTACTTTGCGATGTACCTGCTGAAGAGTTTCCAATGATGCTGTCGTGATAATGGCATCGGAGCAGCATCACTCTGTATGTATTCCGACTGTTTCCATATAGCATCTTGTAATGTTGTGGATGGCTGAGTGAGGAAAGGGCCAGTTCGCCATCGCGCTGGTGTGGAGGCTGCGGTGAAGGCGGAGCTGGGGGTAGCAATGGTGGTGGTGTTGTTGCCGTCTCTGTGTAGGCTGTATTGGTGTAGACAGTGGTGCACACGGGATGACGGATAAGCTCCACCTGTGCAAGCCATTTCTTGCAATGCTTCATGGGATGTTTTGGTGAAGCACAGAAGAAACAGTGCTGCCACCAGGGGCGTGAATTTCTCCGTCTATGTCGGCGCTTGCGAATCCATGAAGCGGAATGAATCATCTCTCCTGAGTCGCTGCTGTCTGTGGATGTGGGAGATGATGTTGGATGAAGTGGTGTTCTGCATACCACCAAAGGACACCGATAATTTAGTGTCTTGGTGGCGGGACGTGGTACTTGCAAAAACGTTGTTTCAGCGGAGGTGCTACAACCTACCACTGCCGTTTTACACAGGAAAGAATGCTTGTTGTGTACGGAGAAAGAGGGGGGATGTCATTGCTGCGGATGGGGGAGGCAATGTAGGCATTGACATGTGTGAAGCAGTGCATTTGGGTGTTGGTGTAAAAGCTGATTTCGGTGGATGATGGTTGGCCACTGAATGTTGTTGTTTGAAGGCCGCAGTTGAGCCGGGAGGCGGATATGGGCACCGAAGTGGCTCGGTGTAATTCGGTGCCCTTAGGAGTTTGACTGTTTCTCTGGTTGCGGTGTGCTGCGGTCAGGAGCAGGTGTCGTAGAGGGAGGTCGGTTAGGACACTGCTCCCTCCAATGCCCTGACTGACCGCATCCGAAACAGGTGTTCGGTGGCGGTGCGGTGCTGGTGGTGTTTGTTGTCCTAAACTGTGTGGTGCCGTGGTTGTAACTAAATTGGTAAGTGCAGAGATTTGCTTATTATTCTCGTCTATCCTATTCTCTCATGTTGCCATTATTGTTGTTGTTTCGCTGGTTCCTGCACCCAGGGGCCCCGTATAGTTTCCTTTATGGGCATGCCCCATTCCTCCAGGTGCTTGATTCTGTTTGGATATCTGTATACCTGGTGGTGGTGGTGGTGACGTTTGTGTGGAGGGTGTTGGTGAACTGGGGGGGGGGAGCATTAGCGGGAGGGGCGATAGCTGCACCCTCTATCTCGTTGATAGGATGGAGTTGGCGTTGGTTACTCTTTTCATGCTCCAGAAATTTCTCTATACGAACCTCGGTTGCTGTTAGTTGGCCAAACTTCCGCGGTCGCCTAGAAATAGCTTTTCTTTCAGGGTGGGTTCACGACTTAATGCATCGATAAAAGTGTCGAGACGCAAATGGATCACGCTCTCCGTGTTGGTGCTCGGATATGTGCGGGTGACTAGCCTCCTGATTCGGCTAGCTAACTCGGGAAGACTTTCTCCTGCACGTCGTCATCGGTTTTTAAGTTGAAGACGACTGGTTTCTCCGAGGGCTGCATCACCAAATCGCCCCGTCAATGCCTGTTCCAATTGTGTGTAGGTGGGTGTGTAGTCAGTTCCCAGATCTGCAAGAACTTGAAGGGCTTTTCCGGAAAGTTTTGCGGCGAGATATTCACCCATTTGCTGATGATCTCGAACTGTATTTTATAATTGGTCCAGTCATTCTCCCCACTAAATTCGGGAGGGAGGATGACTCGGCCAAGACCGCAGGAAGAATGATGTGGCTGAAATCCGGGTGGTGCGGGTATCTGAGAATCTGACGAATACGCTGAGGCTGGTTGTGGTGGTAGTGTTGGTGTCTCCCGTTGATGCCGATGCCAAGGAGCTAAGACAGGCGTACTCCAATTTAATGAGTCCGCCCCAGTTGTAGAGCTATAGACCGGCATGGGTCTATGGACGGGAGGCAGATTGTTGTGAAGATTACGTGGACGTTCTCCCCGAGGTGAGAACTGATATTCCTCATATGGTAGTGGTGCAGTCGGCTGACGGTCATGATGTGTTGCATGACTGATGTACCGGCGAAATGGTGGTGCCGATTCCTCCCGATAAAGCTGCTTTGTGCCCCTTGAGTATACCGTTGCACTAGAAGGGGGTTGTGCGGGAGGTTGTCTGTATTGTGGATTATCACCCGGCCATACAGTTTCCGTAGATGACATGTGTGAACGATAGTAGTCTGAAGAGCTGTTGATATGCCCGTAATCGGGTCTTTTTCATGGTCGTCCACGATTTGGCCCTGTTGGTGGTAGCCTGTCGTAGACATCTGATATGGTTCTGAAGTCTGTTCCCGCCTGTGAGGCATCCCAAAAGGTGCCATCGCTAACAGGCGAAAACAGGTTATAGTGCGGGGTTGTTGATTCCGTTGAATTTCTGGCATAGTCGGTGAGCATGTGAGCTGAAAATCCATCGTAGGACGCTACCGCTTGATCGACGGAGTCATCGCTAAATGGAGATGGTATTGAACTGAGCTCACTATATGGTGTGGGCGTGAGTTCGCTGCATGTGGTTAATGACGTTCTTTGAGCCCCACATCGGGAGCCACTTGTAGCTCGCCAGGTAGTGTCGGGCCGTTACAGTGTATCATGTCGACTCGCCATGCCACAAGTGCATGATGAGTGATGACGCTGGTTAGTATTCGGTCTTGGGGTGACGGACCTTGTACGAGACTGCCCTGCGGGTAAGAAAACCCGGATCTGAAGGCCGGTGGAACTCAACCGTTCTGGTGGGGCCATGCGACCATCGTCGCGAACATTAAATACAACAGTCTCAAGAATTTGTGTCACCAGTATGCCTGTCCATAGCAATTTCGTGACCTATGGACATACAAGATTTGATTTTGGTGACTTAAAAATATAAGTCTATACAATGATTTTACCAAGACAATTATAAATATGCTAGATAAAACTAAAATAAGAGCATACGAAAATACGAGACATAGAGACAGGTGGATGAACTTTTAAACATGGGGCTCCCGGAGGTACACACAGACTCGTAGGTCCGCAGAGGTATCCCGGCAAGGGAGGTTCCCGTACACGAGACTTAACTAATTAACTTAATATAAGTTATTATACCTCTAAGCTGAAAGGAAGAAGGTTATCTCGGACGAAAATTTGTGTGCCTCAAACGGGCACTACTCCTAGTGCTAGTTTGGGTGAGGAGTATTATCCTCGCATGGACCGTCATTGCTGAATCCTTGTGAGAGACAAGTGCCTCAGGCCGGCCTCCATCTTGGGAAGGTGTCGCCACTGCTTAAAGCGGGAGAAGAGTAGTAGACAAAAATGGGCCCACTCTAATATTTCAACCAAAAATGCTGGAGAAAGAAAGGACCATACCTAGTGAGATTATGACTATAGGGATGCGTGCTGTTTTACACGAAGACGGGACGCGCGATTCCCGATGGATTCCCTCGTCACTGTCTTATGTGATTCTTAGTATGCTGAATTAGTGGTTGCCGCTTTATTTATGCAGGCCTTCTGCTTTGCTTAATTAGCTTTTTGTTGTTTTCAAAACAAGAACTATTTTTGTCCGCAACTGGCTGGTATCTACCCAGCTATTAGACACAGCTGTCACTGAGAACAGATGCCCTAAGACATCAATACTGAAGACAGCGCTCATACATGTTACCTAGTAAGATCTCCGAACTGGATAAGAATCCGGACATCCCACTCCGTAACCACATAAAACGTTACAAGACATGGGTTACTTTTCACGAAAGCGTATTAGACCATTGGTCTATCGTTATGGTGGGGTGAGAGAGACGAATACCCACTGTAAATGTCCTTCCCGTAAGGGTGCGGCAGATCTAAATATCATGCCCAGACATGGAATTCGGTGGGGATACATATATCGCCCGTCACCGGGTCCTATGGAACTAACTGTTTAACCTGTCGTTAGGTTTATATACAGGTTGCCCTGTTTTGCACTGCAGTGCGGGAGGTTTGTTCAGTAATAAAAAAAAGAATTAATATGTTTTCGCAGTGCTTTCCTACATTGGCTAAAGTGCTAACTACTAAGTATCCGAAGATACAAGGGAAATGTATGTGACACCACACCCTGGCCATCACCGCTCGGAAACCCCAACAGTTCCCCAGAGTCGGATCAGCCCATGGTGCGGATAGGGCCATCCAAACAATTAAGAAGCCACAAGGCTGAGTGGAGCATGAAGAGAGACAAAATCTTGGAGCTATGAGTCTTACCAGAGTGCAGGGCTATATTATCGCACTGCCGGAAGAGAAGAGTATATTACAGAGTATATAATGATATTTAGTCGGTAGCATGCCGGGATAAACAGAGTTATAGCACAGACAGCAACCTCAGTGAAAAATTGTTGGTGGCGGGATTTGGTGCTGCATATATAAGTGTTGCTGCATAGTGTTTCCTACATGCACTGCAGTCCGATATTTTCTATAACTAAGCAAAACATATGAACTATAGTAGGTTCGTTAACCTATACTAATCTATATATATATATATATATATATATATATATATATATATATATATATATATATATATATATATATATATATATATATATATATATATATATATATATATATATATATATATATATATATATATATATATATATATATATATATATATATTAGTATAGGTTAACGAACCTACTATAGTGCTGTTAGCAACATATTGAGGAAAATGAGAATAACTATAAACAAATACAGAAATTATAACTAGCGGTCCAGGACCGTTACGGTACCTTTTAGTCATCGGGACCAATCTTACGGATACAATATAATTAACGAAATACATATAGAGAAATAATTAAACTGTGAAGTATAGTTACTTGAATACTCGGTAGTCATTCTTAAGTTAGGCTACCATGTTACTGAAATTTATACGTCATTCCGTAGTTGACGTGCATTGATGCATTCTCAGGAAGCTGGAAAGTTCCTGCAGGTTGGTTCCTGCAAGCTGTTGTCCGCACACAAGATTCCCGCAAGAACACTCATGGTGGGAGTACATCGCTCAGCACTGTAAGCCTAATAGGATGTCTAACGAGCAGTCAGCAAAAGATATGATAGTACTACTGTGGTGAAGAATGTTCCCGTACACCGATGGCATGGATGGAAGTTGTAAACAACCTGTTCACAAGGGGGGGTTGTCAGATGCGAATGAAGATACAAAACAAAGCTTCACGGTGCTGGGTACGTCAGCCAGCTCTGAAGGCACACCGGGCAGAGTTTACTTGCTGCGGTCGAAAGTCAGAAGAACCTACACGATATTAGTGCGGTGACAGTTGAAATACCACTTTTAGGCGTGGCCGGCAGATCCGGTGAGTCATCCATCAAAGAACATCCTGCCTCTATATATGTAGAATTAAATATTCAGGCCGTAAAGGCCTCACCGCAAATTTGTGTTCCGACGTACATATTGATATTCGTGAACAGTAATCAGAAAGTTCCAAATTGCTCCCGTAAGTAGGGAGTTTACAAAATTGTTCTTACTGCGGTGGGCTGGCTACTGCTAGCTACGGGAGAAGAACAGAAAACTGAAGTCATATGCATAATATCTGTTGATCGCAGCTAGTACAGGTCCAACCTGTTCGGACCCTGGCCGAGGATGCTCCCGATCACTGGATCACATCTCCATGTGGTTATAACGTCATGGCAATATTTTGAAGATAATTAAGAAGGGTTTTCCGTGGATAACTCAGCCAATTTTTAACCGATTTTGAAATGGTTTACAGATTTAAAAGCCCATCGAATTCATGCCAGATTTAACGGGAATAGGTAATCAAAAATGATTACAGGGTACCATCTCGGTACGCTAAAAGCACCATCCTATCTTGGTCGTAAACTACATGCTCTATCAAAAATTGCATCTACAAACGCATTCATGCGTTTTAACGAACTTGGTCGTTTTCGCAACGCGATCTCTCTCATAGGTTCATATACGCTTATGGCTCTATCCAGGGGGGGGGGGGCGTGTTCAGGAAACGAATCCAGGACGGGCAGCGCATACCCAGCATAGCTGGTATGGCCGGTACCCAACCAGTCGATCCGAACTACAGGACCTAGGACTCGGTACTCATCGTTCACATAGGTGGTGTCCACGGTGCTGTTGCTCTGCATGATCTCTGCATGATCTCCCACCTGTTCAGAACCTGCGGGAGCTCTACCGTCTGTTCTGTTGTGCTCTGAAGCTTTAACTCGAGTATCATGCTCTTGATTTCGTGGATCTGTGCCGAGATTGCAAAGTCGATGTACTTCCCAGCAGTGGACAACGGGTTCTCCTCGTGTATACTGGGTTGAATGACCGTCAGGCAGTCATTTCGAGGATCAGTGCGGTGCGATGTCGCTGGTTCATCTGGATGTTGCACATACTGCAGCATGTTTAATGTCTGGGTATATAGAGGTTTTAAATGGCTGCCATGTTCAATAAAGTTCTCCAGCAGATTGTCAATAGGCAGCAGGACAAGTCGGCATGACAGTCACAGCCACGGCGTGCACTGTCCCACTGCTTTGTGACATCAACATTATCCACGAGCGAGCCAAGGTCACACCTCCGTCTGATACGGCGATACTGGCCGTCATAGAGGAAGGAGTGCCAGCTCGTAGTACAAAAGAACTCCTGACTCGGATACTCAGAAGTTTGACAGCACCCAGGGCATGGCACTCAAGCTAGCTGTAGCCCAAACCAACCGTCCAGTTATTCTAGCTCTCCAAAGGTCGAGGGTCGATCTCAAAGATCTACTAACGGTCGGAAGTGGGCTGCCGTATTTAGCCTCCATAGCCAGAAAGAGCGAGATATGCTGGATAGGATCCTGTCTGAAGCAAATAACTACTTCAGGGAGGAGGTCAGTGCTGCTGTAGTGGAGAGCCATGACACTGGCCATGCAGCAGGTACTCAGGAGGGGCTCACTGTCGGCCGCAAGGAGGCTGTTGAGCACATCTTCAACGAAAGATGGCACAGGAGATTGGCCAGTAATCTGCCAGCATTTCTGAAATTCCCAGATAACTACCAGGACTACCTCATCAAATCCGTTCACAAGTCAGATGCTCGTCGCGCATGGAAAAAGTGGATCTTCTGTGAGAAGTTCCAGAAGAAGAGAGTCCTACCAACTGACCCTCAGTGCATAGAGTTTCAGCAACAGGCTTCTGACGAAAACTGACGAAGTTCCTCAAGCTTCTAACGAAGTTCCTTAAGCTTCTGACGAAGGTCCTCAAGCATCTGACGAAGTAGCAGAGACGGACGAAGTTCCTCAGCCTTCTGATGAATGAAAAAAAAAGTTCCTGCCGACAGTCTGTCAGCAATGACACATGGAGCAGGCTAGTTTCCTGAATGGATTCAGCTTGTAGGTGAAGGTCTGCACCGTTTCCAGAGATGGCTTGAAGTGTGACAGCCCACCTGTCTCCTTGTTGCTGAATATTAAGTGGTACAGACCAGCTGCCCTCTGTACACCTGCGATAAAGCCCCTTTGGTCTCCTTGAGGGTTAGGATGTTGTATATGGTCTCGAGCAGGGCACGTCCACACTTGGAGCTGAAGTATAGCAACCGGGAATTGTGGTGGATGTCCAGGAGATCTCGCGGGTGTACTTCTGAAAGAGGATGAAGACAGTTATCTTTGTGTGCCGGATGTGCCTGGTAATGTTACTGAGGTAGGTGACTGTCTTCTGGTCCATTGCATGGTCATCAATAACTAAAACAAGTGCTTCTCTCAGTTGGGCTGCCAGCAGCTTCTCCATCAGTGCTTGCAGGTTCTGCATCTTGGTGATTGGGCCATTTACCATTGATCATTACTGTCAACTGCCTCAGCGGCGGAGTCAGACACCAGAAGGATGTATTGAGAGTGTAGATGTTCGGCAAGGAGAGCCCACAGCAAGATGTTTTCCCATGTCCTGATGGGGTAATGATCAGCACCACCTGGCCAGCATCGGCCGGCCTACTGTCGAATGGTACACACATGCGGACAGAGCATGGTAAGCACTTGGTCGGCGGTAGCCTCGTCTATATCTGGGAGACTAAAGGGCAGTACTTCCTGCACCAGCTCTTTCACCTGCAGAGCGGGGAATCCTGCACCTCCGATGACTACGAAGGATGTGATGGAGGCGTCAAGCATGAAATCCCATCAGCAGCTGTGAAGATAGCATAGAGGGCCTGTGTCAGCACCCACAGTGTCTAGTACATCAAGTATCTGTATGATACATGCACGGGAAGCCATGACTACCCTGTGGTCTTAAACGGCAAACCAAAGAACACTGACTTCATCACCTCTGGTAGCTGGAGGCTGGCGCTAGCACCTTTTTGCCATTGACAGTGATATTTCTCAGGCCGATGGTGCCTATCTTGAGATTCTCTCCATCCTGTTGGAATGAGCTCCGTGATTTCAGGAGATC
Source organism: Chaetoderma sp. LZ-2023a (assembly GCA_034401795.1). Lineage (NCBI taxonomy): Eukaryota > Metazoa > Mollusca > Caudofoveata > Chaetodermatida > Chaetodermatidae > Chaetoderma > Chaetoderma sp. LZ-2023a. The sequence continues at coordinate 14,103,950 of CM067367.1, read as the reverse complement.
CTTAACCAGGTCTTGTGCATAGCACTCTGCCATAACCTTGATGGCACCAGCCTCACTGACTCCGAGCATACATCGCATCGTTGCGCTGTCTTTGATGCCCATCCCCTTGTATACAAGTCTTGGCCTTGTTAATGGCCGATTGTCCTACCGCATCAGTGTTCCCAATGAGATCTCAGGCTGGGATGGTACCGTGGATCTCCCGCGGGTCTCCCTTCTCATCGAAGTCTAGGAAGGAGATAGGGGCAACAGTGTCCTCTGAACTGAGGCATGCCTCGCCCAAGTGAGCAAGATCGCCTAGCTCTTTGTTTCCTAGGTCTGTGAGTGTCAGAGTCATAGTGCTATATACAGATGGCTTAAACCTACTAGTCATACCCCCAGTGAAAAGGAGGACCACACAGTCGGCCAAGGGAATAGGTAGCATTGCTCAGGGTACTGGCCCTTTCTGCAGGGGCATGCCTTGTTGGCGGTCCACCATTCCCGGGCATTGTGCTGCAGGGGTTTCGTGATCCATCTCTCATTATTCAGAGTGGCTAACGTAGGCGACGACCATCTCAGCCATTGCACTCGTTGCTAGCCCTAGAACTGTGGTCTCCATTGGTGTAACACATTCACCCGTGATCTTGGCGGCGGCAGTGTAGGAGGCACCACTGATGGCGATCTTTGTGATGGGGTGAGTTATTCCGACAGAGTGCTTGGCCACCCCACTCACCACTGTAGCGAGGACAGCCGCAGTGGTGGCAGGAAGAACCTCATTTCCACCTGTCATCTTCACCATGGCCACATTCGCTGCTACGTTACTGGCGACATGCACTGCCAGAGGCATAGCCTGTGTCAGTAACTTCTGGGTCTTGTTTCGCAGCAGGGTCTCCACCTTCGCAGTTGCTTCACGATCTGTAACGTTGATGTCATTTTTTAAGCACTGAGTATACAATGCGGTTAAATGGCTGCGTCCCCTGTCAAGAGAGCTAATAAGATCTTCCCAGTCTGCATCTGCCAGGTGTCCAGGATGGTACTCAGGAATATTCATCTCTCTATTGAGACATCTTAAACATGTCTGGGCTCACGCTATGCGAGAAGTACTATGAGGTCTTCCGGAGGGAGTTGAAGGACTACAAGAAGAAGACACCAGATGAGCTCGCTCAGCTCTCCGGTGCTGAGCTGATAGAGGAGCTGACAGCTGTGAAGCTCTATCTAGGATTTGGTAAGGGACAGGTCTGCTTCCTCGAATACCTTATCATTGGTTTGAGTATCGTCGAGCAGCCCCTGTGAGCTAAAGGTTTCTACAAGGATTGGGAGTATCTGTCAGATGTGTTCCATGGTCTCACCGGACTCAGAGCTGAACAAGGCTCTGCGATACTACAAGCTGGAAAAAGGATGCACTGTGGAACCATCCAGTCCTTGGATGTGCATGTTGGCAGTGTGTATAGGGGCTGTAGGGCAGGCCAAGCTGGTTCAGTGTCTCACCGTGGTCCCCACTGCTACTGTAGAGAGTCAGGATAGTCTTATAGCTGATTTGCTAGCGGCAGAGTACGCTGATCCTGAGCACCATGATAGCTAGGCCTCACACCACTCATAGAGCTACCACGGGAAGTGGTGTCATGTCGACTCGCTGCAGTGTCGGGGTTGGAGCTGCCATGGGAAGCGTCGTGTCGACTGGATGCAGTGTCGGGGTCGGAACGACTGCATGTGCTGCCATGCCAATACTACTCATAAGTGCGTTGATATCAGTCTTGAAGCCGAAGTGGACACCGGGGGAACTCCCCTCGACTATCATTTTGTTATATCCCATGACTTGGAGGTCCTCGATGTTCACGATCATGTTGCTCGGAATCAACCATAGGTGTGGTGAAATAGCAAAGTCAAGTTTGCGACGGGCCTTCTGCAACCCCTGCTGGAACTTAGCAATAATACTACTGGGGTCTGCCACGATGATCATATCCTCAACGAGACTGATGAACATGGCCTGGACATCTGCTCCGCTGACACATCTATGGAATGGCACAGCTTGGTCCATGCTGTAAGAAGGCAGTAGCACAGTGCTTCCAGGGACTGGTTGATCCGAACGATCCCTGCCGGTGTGAGGCCTGAGGTGGTGTGTGGGACAAAGTACTTCCACACATCTGGATAGTCCTGCCGCAAGCCAGCGATGTGCATATTTTGCACCAGTCCTCCAGGGTGTGAGTCTGGATCGAACGAGAATGTCGCTGTCTTCCGATGGCCTACTCATCAGGATGTTCAATAGGGGAATCCTGAATAGTCACGTCTCGGTTCACAGTACATAACCCAGAGACCGCTGTTGTCACCACCATTCCACCGATAGTCTGGGTGAGCGCTGAACTCTCTCTGTAGTCTGCTGGCCGCTGAGACGCTATGACTTTTGAGCTGTGAGTCGAAGTCGTTTGTATCAGGGAGGCTTGCACCCAGCTCATGGAGGACTCGTCGCACCGTGAAGTACACGTGGAATCAGAGACAGCTGGCGATGAGCACAGCTTCAGGAGTACCAGAATAGGAGTGAAGCAGGGTGGAACTTACTCCACATCCTGCCGTGGCACACCACATGGCAAAGTTCAGCTGCTGATTCCAGTATGAGATGCTTGGAGCAGCCATCCTAGTATGAGCTTGCTTCGCATCCTTGATGTTGATGGGGCGGTTGGTCAGCGGGCGTGGGTTGACGGAGAAGCTGGTTCGGGACTGTTCATCCACTGTGATGGAGAATGGTGTTAGCTCTGGTATATCATCCAGTAGACCTCTCAGGCCACTCAAGGGTGTACCCAGGAGTGGTTGTTGGCTCCGGATGACTGTCGTGAGGTTCAGTGGGAAGGCCATCTATACTGGTGTTCTTAAAGCTACCATACAGCCAGCACACTATTTGTAGTCGTCTCGTCTCCAGAGACCAGCGAGGTGACCTCGCCATAACATCTCGTTTTTCAGCTCCTCCATATCAACCTTCCTGCTGGAGCCTTTGAAGTATTGCTGTCGCACTTTAGGCTTCTCCATGCGGTACAGGGCTTGGACCTTCAATATATGGTGGTAATCTTCATCGGTGACCTGTCCATCCTAGAGAGCTTTGCTGACAGACTCGTTGATAGTCCGTAGCATACTCCGTGCCAGTGTCACATACTTAGCATGCTTCTCCAACCTCCTTGTGATCTGCCGCTGCCCCACCCCAAAGCCCGTCCCCAAGACAGTGGTGGCTAGTGTCATGCCACCCAGTAGGATGGCGACGATGGCACCCACCCCTGTAGTGAGAGTGGCCACAGCTGCCACACCAGCACAGGCTCCAACCACACCCGCAGGAGTGGTTGTATGCGCTAGGACGTTGTAGGCTGTCTTATATCACCTGCACGTTCTGCTGTACTGTTCTGCCTCATGGACGAGATTCTGCCTGGTGGTGTCTATCTGCTGGAGTCGCCAGCCATGGATAGTACCGCCCTCGTCAGCAGTCAGGGAGGGGGATAGTTCTGGTTGCTTCCACCACTCTGATATTGACATAGTATACCTGGAGATTAAACCTGCATCACCTGCAGAATCTGCTCATGATTCATAGAAGGGTTCATTTTGGAGAGCCTGGCATACCAGCTGGTACAGCTTGCTGGTGTCAAGACAGACGTCTTTTAAACAGTGGTCATCCAGCACTATGTTGGGTGCCAGTAGCTTTCAGAGATGTGACATCTGGAACGTCACTTTATGACCAAGATAGTAGGTCTGCCGCTGGATGGCTTTCTCGGTCTTACACTCCTGCACCATCTCCTCTTCCCACTGTATGACATCTGGCTCATCCTCGTTTGTGACATCGTCGCATGTGAAAACATCTGGATCATCGTCATCTGTCAAGACTCCTGCATCCCACTTACTCTCCTCCAGGAGGGCCTGCCAGTATCGGAAACCTTCACTGTTCCTTCGCCTCCTTGCAAGGCTCATGTTCTGTTGATACCAGCTCTCCCACTGTAGTCGCTCTCCTTCTTGTTGCAGTGTGAGCATCTGTTTATTTAAGGCCTTTATCTGTGCAGGGGGCATGAAGGGGCAACCCTGTAGATGGCTCTTCATCATCTCGGCAAATGTCAGATATTCCGGTTGTGATATCATGTTGTCGTCAGGTCAATGAGTAATAAGAGTGTAAACTCTAAATGGGCGTCCGATATCCCATCTGTGCTGGCATATATGTTAATGGAGGGGCTGTCAAGCAGGTGATTTACAGGTGTGACCAGGCTAGGACTAATAGCTTTCGATAGGTTGCTGTTGGCACCTGGGAGATACTCTATCACGTCCCGGCTGACTTCTACCAGTGAGCTGCTGTGTGCACTGCCCGGAGGTTGATGTAGCACATCGGCGTGTATCTATGTTTTGCCCTGCTGGGGAACCTCAAAGAGGACCCATTCTACACGGTACTGTACCACCCGTCTCCCCTCTAGAGAGGATGAGATTGCGTTCTCACTACCGGAGAGCAGCAGTTGGATAATCGGCATGGTTATATCTCCTATTTAAACCCCTCCTATAGCATGCTATAGAACCCATATTTGTTCACTCGACTGGTCTTGCTGACCTGGCAGATATGTACGCAGTTGATGCTGCCAAGGTAGAAGAGAGTGATGGCAAGTCATTCGCCCTACAGTACGAAGCAATCTCAAAGGCATTCTCCCACCACCCCATTGGTGGTGATGGGGTGGAGCTGCTCACAGACCTCAAGGATGTGTCGAAGGAGCGCCTGGGCCGCAACATAGATGGCCACAAAATCATGTTTCGGTACGATTTCCCGAAGAGGAAGTACATCCTCAAGCCGTTGATTGAGGTCTCGGATACAGAGGTGGCAGACATCAACACCCTAAATGACGACCTCGACTTTCATCTGGTCAAACCCTATTCGAGCAATGCCCCGCCGATGATACATGATAGTCTACTATTGACCCTGGCAAGCATGCTAAGTACGCGCCACTAGCACAGAGTATGCTACAGACTATCGACGAGTCTGTCAGCAAAGCTCTCGAGGATGGCCAGGTCACCGATGAAGAGTACCATCATATATTGAAGGTCCAAGCCCTGTACCGCACAGAGAAACCTAAAGTGCGATAGCAATACCTCAAAGGCTCAAGTGGGCGGGTTGATATGGAGGAGTTAAAAAACGAGATGTTATGGCGGTCTCTGGAGTCGAGACGACTACAAATAATGTGCTGCCTGTATGGTAGCTTTAAGAACACCAGTATAGATGGCCTTCCCACTGAACCTCACGACAGTCAACCAGAGCCAACCACCCCTCCTGGGTACACCCTTGACTGGCCTGAGAGGCCTACTGGATAATATACCAGAGCTAACACCATTCTCTATCACAATGGATGGACAGGTCCGAACCAACTTCTCCGTCAATCCACAACCGCTGACGAACCGCCCCTTCACCATCAAGGATGTGAAGCAAGCTCATACTTGGATGGCTGCTCCAAGCCTCTCACATTGCTGTGTGGTGTGCCACGGCAGGCTGTGGAGTAAGTTCTACCCTGCTTCACTCCTATTCTGGTACTCCTGAAGCTGTGCTCATCGCCAGCTGTCTCAGATTCCATGTGTACTTCACTGTGCGACGAATCCTCCATGAGCTGGGTGCAAGCCTCCCTGATACAAAGGACAGTCATAGCATCTCAGCGGCCAGCAGACTACATAGAGAGTTCAGAGCTCACCCAGACTATCGGTGGCATGGCGGCGACAACAGCGGTCTAGAGGTTATGTACAGTGACCCAAGTCATGACTACTCAGGATTCCCCTATCGAGCACCCCGACGAGTAGGCCGTCGGAAGACAGCGACATTCTCGTTCGATCCAGACTCCGACCCAGAGTGATAGTCCAAAATATGCACATCACCGGAATCAGGCAGGACCATCCAGATGTGTGGAAGTACTTTGTCCCACACACCACCTCAGGCCTCACACCAGCAGGGATCGTTCGGATCAACCAGTCCCTGGAAGCACTGTGCTACTGCCTCCTTACAGCACAGACCAAGCTGCGTCATTCCATAGATGGTGTCAGCGAAGCAGAGGTCCAGGCCATGTTCATCAGTCTCGTTGAGGATATGATCATCGTGGCAGATCCCAGCAGTCTTATTGATAAGTTCCAGCAGGGGTTGCAGAAGGCCCGTCGTAAACTTGACTTTGCTATTTCACCACACCTATGGTTGATTCCGAGCAACATGATCGTGAACATCGAGGACCTCCAAGTCAGGGGCTATAACAACATGATAGTCGAGGGGAGTTCCCCCGGTGTCCACTTCGGTTTTAACACGGATATCAACACACCTACACGTAATATGGGCCATACAGTCGTTCCGACCCTGACACTGCAGCCAGTCGACACGCCGCTTCCCATGGCAGCTCCAGGCACCCCGCCACTGCAGCTCGTCGACACGACACCGCTTCCCATGGCAGCTCTACGAGTGGTGTCAGGCCTAGCTATCGTGGTGCTCGTGGTAAAATCAGCTATAAGACTATCCTGACTCTCGTCAGTAGCGTTGGGGACCACGGTGAGACACTGAGCCAGCTTGACCTGCCCTACAGCCCCTATACACGCTGCCAACATGCACATCCAAGGGCTGGAGGGTTCCGCAGCACATCCTTTTCCCAGCTTGTAGCATCGCAGAGCCTCGTTCAGCTCTGAGTCAGGTGAGGCCATGGAGGTCTGCAACTGCTGGAACACATCTGACAGATACTCCAGATCCTTGTAGAAACCTTTAGCCCGCAGGAGCTGCTCGACGATACTCCCGCCCATGATAAGGTATTCAAGGAAGCAGATCTGCCCCTTACCAAATCCTAGATAGAGCTTCACAGCTGTCAGCTCCTGTCAGCTCAGCACCGGAGAGCTGAGCGAGCTCATCTGGCGTCTTCTTCTTGTAGGCTTTCAGCTCCCTCTGGAAGACCCCATAGTACTTCTCGCATAGCGCGAGCCCGGACATGTTTAAGATGTCTCAATAGAGAGATGAATATTCCTGAGTACCAACCTGGACACCTAGCAGATGCAGACTGGGAAGATCTTATTAGCTCACTTGACAGGAAACGCAGGCGTTTAACTGCATTGTATACTCACGGCTTAAACAATGACATCAACGGTACAGATCATGAAACAACCGCCCAAGAGCCAGGCGAGTCTTCAGAAGGTGGAGAACCTGCGGCGAACCAAGACACAGAAGTTACTGACACAGGCTAAGCCTCTGGCAGTCCATGTCGCCAGTAACGTGGCAGCGAATGTGGCCATGGTGAAGATGACAGGGGGAAATGAGGTTCTTCCTGCCGCCACTGAGGCTGTCCTCGCTTCCGTGGTGGGTGGGGTGGCCGGCCACTGTCTCGGAATAACTCACCCCATCCCAAAGATCGCCCTCAGTGGTGCCGCCTACACTCCCGCTGCCAAGATCATGGGTGAACGTGTTACACTAATGGAGGCCACGGTTCTAGGGCTTGCAACGAGTGCAATGGCTGAGATCATTGTCGCCTACGTTTAACCACTCTGAATAGTGAGAGATGGATGACAAGACCCCTGCAGTATATGAGGCATGGCATGCCGAGGGCAGTGTGTAGCCCATAGTCGAGCACGCGGCCTGAGGATTGCCAATGCCCAGGAATGGTGGACCTCCCACAAGGCGTGCCCCTGCAGAGAGGGCAAGTACCCTGATCACTGCTACCTGTTCCCGTGGCCGACTGCGTGGTCCTCCTATGCCCAACTATTTCACTGGGGGTATGACTAGTAGGTTTAAGCCATCTGTATATGACTATGACTCTGTCACTCACAGACCTAGAAAGCCAAGAGCTAGGCGATCTTGCTCACTTGGGTGAGGCACGCCTCGGTTCAGAGAACACTGTTGCCCCTATCTCCTTCCTAGACTTCGATGAGAAGGGAGACCCGCGGGAGATCTGAGGTACCATCCCAGCCCGAGATATCATCGGGAACACTGATACAGTAGGACAATCGGCCATTAACAAGGCCAAGACTGTATACAAGGGGATGGGCATCAAAGACAGGGCAACGATGCGAGGTATGCTAGGAGTCGACGAGGCTGGTGCCATCAAGGTTATGGCTGAGTCCTATGCACAAGACCTGGTTAAGGATCTCCTGAAACCACGGAGCTCTTTGCAACAAGACGGGGAGAATCTCAGGGTAGGCACCATCGGCCTGAGCAATATCACTGTCGATGGCAAAAAAGGTGCTACCGCCAACCTCCACCTACCAGAGGTGAAGAAGTCAGGGTTCTGTGGTTTGCCGTTTAAGCTCACATAATAGTCATGACTTCCGGTGCATGTATCGTACAGATACTGGATGTACTAGACACTGTGGGTGCTGACACAGGCCCTCTACGCTATCTTCTCAGCTGCTGCTGGGATTTCATGCTTGATGCCTCCATCGCATCCTTCATATCCGCCGGAGGTACAACACTACCCACACAGCAGGTGCAAAAGCTGGTGCATGAAGTACTGCCGTTTAGTCTCCCCAGATATAGACGAGGCTACCGCCGACAAAGTGTTAACTATCCTCCGCATGCATGTCTGTACGATTCGACAGTAGGCCGGCCGATGCTGGCCAGGTGGTGCTGATCATTGCCCCGTCAGGCCATGGGAAAAACATCTTGCTGCGGGCTCTCCTGGCTGAACATCTACACTCTCAATACATCCCTCTGGTGTCTGACTCCGCTGCTGAGGTGGTTGACAGTAATGATCAATGGTACAATAGTCCAATCACCAAGACGCAGAACCTGCAAGCCCTGATGGAGAAGCTGCTGGCAGCCCGACTGACAGAACCCCTTGTTCTAGTTATCGATGACCCTGCAATGGACCAGAAGACAGTCACCTACTTCAGCAACATCACCAGGCGCATCCAGCACACAAAGATAACTGTCTTCATCCTCTTTCAAAAGTACACACCCGCGAGATCTCCCCGGACATCCGCCACAATGCCCGGTTGTTATACTTCAGCTCCAAGTGTGGACGTGCCCTGCTCGAGACCATATACGACAGCCTAACCCTCAAGGAGCCCAAAGGGGAATTTATCGCAGGTGTACAGAGGGCAGCTCAGCTGTGCAGCTTCATCTTCAGCAACAAGGAGACAGGTGAACTGTCACACTTCAAGCCCTCTCTGGAAAAGGCGCAGACTTTCACCTACAAGCTGAATCCAGCCAGGAAACTAGCCTGCTCTACACGTCATCGCCGACAGACTGTCGGCCGCAACTCTTTTCGTTCATGAGAAGGCTGAGGAACTTCGTCCGCTACTTCGTCAGAAGTTTGAGGAACTTCATCAGAAGCTTGAGGAACTTCGTCAGAAGCTTGAGGAACTTCGTCAGAAGCCTGAGGAACTTCGTCAGAAGCTTGAGGAACTTCGTCAGAAGCTTGAGAAACTTCGTCAGAAGCCTGGAGGAACTTCGTCAGAAGTCTGAGGAACTTCGTCAGAAGCTTGAGGAACATCGTCAGAAGCTTGAGGAACTTCGTCAGAAGCTTGAGGAATTTCGTCAGTTTCGTCAGAAGTCTGTTGTTGAAACTCTATGCACTGAGGGTCAGATGGTAGGGCTCTCTTCTTCTGGAGCTTCCCACGAAGACCCATCTTTCCCATGCGCGACTAGCATCTGACTTGCGAGCGGTTTTGATGAGGTAGTCCTGGTAGTTATCTGGGAATTTCAGAAATGCTGGCAGATCCCTGTCCAATCTGCTATGCCCTCTTTCATTGAAGATATGCTCAACAGCCTCCTTGCGGCCAACAGTGAACCCCTCCTGAGTACCTTTTGCATGGCCAGTGTCCTGGCTCTCCGCTACAGCGGCACTGACCTCCTCCCTGAAGTAGTTAGTTGCTCCAGACTGGAGGCTATTCAGCATCTCTCGCTCTTCCTGGCTATACAGGCTAAATACGGCAGCCCACTTTCCGACTGTTAGTCGATCTTTGGGGTCCACCATCGCCTTTTGGAGAGCTAGAATAACAGGACTGTTGGTTTGGCCCACAGGTAGGTCGAGAGTCCTGCCCTTGGTTGCTGTCAAACTTCCGGTAGAGTATCCGAGTCAGGAGTTCTTTTGTACTACGAGCTGGTGCTCCTTCCTCTATGGCAGCCAGTATCTCCGCATCCGTCGGCGGTGTAACCTTGACTTGCTCGTGGATAATGTTGATGTCATGAAGCAGGCCTGGGACCCTGTCACAGTGGGACAGTGCACGTCGTGGCTGTCATGCCGACTGTCGTGCCGACTTGTCCTGCTGCCTATAGATAATCTGTCGGAGAACTTTACCAAACATGGCAGCTGTTTAACCCCTCTATATACCCAGACCTTAAACCTGCTGCAGTATGTGCAACATCCGGATGGGGCCGTTGAACCTGCGACATCGCACCGCACTGATCCTCGGAAGGACGGCCTGATGGTCATCCGACCCAGTATACACGATGAGAACCCATTGTCTGCTGCTGGGAAGTACATTGACTTTGCAATCTCGGCACAGATCCATGAGATCAAGATCATGACACTCGAGTTCAAGCTTCAGAGCACAATAGAACAGACGGTAGAGCTCCCGCAGGTTCTGAACTGGTTGGAGATCGTGCAGAGCAACAGCACCAATGACACCACCTATGTGAACGATGAGTACCGAGTCCTAGGTCTGCTGGCTCGTGAACCAACCTTCTATGCAAAGGGAAAGGGGTACTACGCTGTGGGGTGCAATGAGGGGTTCACAGAATTCGAACTAGAGGCAGGTTTCGAGAAGCCAGTGGCAGTTCCACTCTTAACCCTCCTCGAGAACACACACGTGAATCCGGCTGTCATGCAGGATAGGCTGTTCCTGCGGGTGTACACTGAGCAGCTCGCAGATGTGATGATGAATGCTCCAAGACTTCATGTCTGGCATGACGAGAATGACCAGGAACTGAAGAAAACGGGTTCCAAACAGCAGATCATGCATGTGGAGCGAGAACACCAGCAGGTCCAAGCCACAGCTAAACAACGGGTAGAGCTGACATTGCATCATGGTGCATCGGACTGTGTCGCTGTTGCGGTTCTGATTCAGAAGGGAGGAGTCATCCAGGAGGTGGATAAACTAGACGACTTCAAGCTCTTGGTGAGATACGCAAGCTGGCTTACTGCCAACTCTACAGAGAGAAAACTAAGTCATATGCACTTCTGTGACTAACCAGTGGAAGCGATGACCTCGAGTCGGCACTCGAGGGCCGTCACCACATTGGGGGCAGGAACATCCCACCTAATCAGGCCAACCGGCTCAGCTTCAACATCGGAAACCTCATGGCCGGGACTCGCTCATTAGGTGTGACGGTACTTTACTTTGCCTATGCTAAGGTATGCGTGTCGAACACATCAGGTATTCAGCTTGAGTGTGCGTAGAGCACGACTCCTGTCGTCACAGCTACAGCTGCCACCACTACTATAAGCTCTGCTGTCTTCTGACCTGTCGATGCTTCATAGTCGAGCGTTGGCTGAGATATCTTTACAGCCTCGTAGTACTCATCGAGACTCTCATCTGCCTCTTGAGGCTCTGGTTGGCCTGAGCTCGGAGTTGTCGTCGGCGTGCCTCCTTCTGGCGCATATGCTCGAGTGCTTTGCTGTACTCAAACTTCTCCTTAGACAGCTTCTCCATCGCCTGGTTATGACGCTCACTCTCGACCACTGTCACCTTCTTGTCGGCGAAGCTGAGTCCCCAGTTCGCTAAGGCAAACACGCCTGCATTCAAGATTGCGGAGGCCATACTATAGACTACAGTTTAAAGCTACTATATAGCTGGCGACGGATATGTATGAACCAGAGGCTTATGAAGATCCAGTCAAGGATATAGATGACGAGGACTATGATGAGGAGGATTATGATGCAGACGACTACGATGTAGCGGAGACCGTGGGTGATGATGTGAGCCTGAATCCCACAAGCTAATACACAGAGCGAAAGGAACCTATCACACTTACATAAAAGGTTCTATTGGTCCGCTGGGAGCAGTTGGGGCTCTCATCGCTCTGTTCACAATGAAGGCAGGCGAGACGGTCCGCAAGATCGCCAACAATGCTCTCCATGGTGTGGAGAAGATTTCTGAAGCCATACCAGCCATCGCCTCAGGAGTAGGTACGTTCTTTGGAGCCGCAGGCCCCTGGCTACCGTATGTTGCCATATCACTTGCGGCCATCTGGGCCGTCGAACATTTAAGCCATACTATATAAGGATGGCGTCTCTGTACGACCTGGTCAAGACACTTAACTTCCGAGGGTTAGTCGATAAGCTACCATTCAGCGAGGATCCAGCAGAGACTAGACGCTGGTGTACGGAGGTGTTTGAGGAGGTCTTCAGTGATAGTCGAATGCATGACAGCCGTCTGTTCATCTGTGTAGAGTTCGCCCAGGCTGTGCGTGACAGGACGGGAGTGGACGTCAGTGATACCCTCACCCAGACCGTGGGTGACAGGACAGGAGTGAACGTCAGTGATGGAATCCGGGTGCTTATCAACCATCTTTCTTGGGGAACTCTACTATCAGCCTGGTGGATATTACCGTGAGCCCCACCAACTACTCGAGTCTGTACGTCGCAAGGGCCACAACTTCACATTGGAGAGTTAGCCAGTGGTTCAGCCACAAGGCGATGTGGCAGATATAAAGACCTCGTCCACGGCACATCAGGCATGCCCATTTCGATGAAACTGTCCCGAATAGAGTTCACCAGGCAGATGTTCTATTCCTTCCACATGACTCGGTTGGTCGTAAGACCTACAAGTATGCCCTCACCATCGTCGATGTCGCCAGCAGGTACAAGGCTGCAGCACCGCTCACAGACAAATCAGCTGGCCAGGTGGCCCAGGCATTCCAGGGTGTCTACGAGGATCCAGAAAATCCCCTCTAGTGGCCAGAATTGTTGCAGGTGGATGAGGGTAAGGAGTTTAGAGGCGAGACTGCGGCCCTCATGAGGAAACATGGTGTGGTGATTAGACAAGGTGAAGTTGGTCACCACCGTGCCCATGCAATCGTCGAGCGGTGGAATTGGACACTAGCAGAAAGACTGTTTGGACACCAATATGCCCAGGAGATGGCACAGGCTGGAGAGCGGTCCAGGGTGTGGGTGAAAGGTTTGCCCATGGTGGTAGAGCAATCCAATACTGAGGTAACTCGGTTAACTGGTAAGAAGCCAGTAGAGGCCATCCAACGATCCTCTGTTGCCCAACCTTCCGGAGGAGCAGACAAGGAACAGGTGTGCCTTCCATCTTATGCTCTGGTTCGGTACCTGTATGAACCTGGTGAGTTGGAAGGTGGGCGACGACGTGCAACAGATCCTAACTGGTCACTAGATGTCCACACACTTGACAGGTCTGTCGAGATGGAGGGGCAGCCAACGCTGTACTATCTGGCACGCTCAGAGAGCTGTCCCAAACGTCCGTTTGTTCGGGAGGAGCTTCAGGTGGTCCCTCCAGACACACAGCTGCCACCGTCGCCAGGTATCTAAGCCTGAGGGATGTGGTACTCGATTGGCTCGGTATGGACACCATCTGGCAACACATGCCGCTTATCGTAGTAGGCTGAGAGACCAAGTTTTTCCTGTTCATACGTCACCATTCCCTGGTTGTGCATGCGTAGGCCTCGGTTTGCAGCTCTGTCCATGATACCGTTTAGGGCACTGAAGAACCTCTGCCAAGAGACATGGTTCTGACGCTTAGACATACCTTTGGCTGAGCATTTCACCTTCCCAGCGAAGCTCTCCACGTAGTAGCACTTGGAACAGAGAGCGATACCACAGTTGCCTTCGAACTCGAGCTTGAACAGTCCCGGAGTCCATCCAGACCATTTGTCCCAAGCTAGCCACTCCCGCTTATGAGCCTCATACTCTGCTCGCATCTCAGGGCGAATGATTTCGTCGAGGCTGGAGGCAGCTATTGCGATGTACGCAGAGTCTGTGTCCATCTGGAGGTACTCGAAGCTGTCACGAGGCACATAGTGATCCAGGAAGTCGTAGTAAAACTCCAGCATCCGCAGCTTCGCGAGCTCGTATATAGTTATCCCCACCTCGAAGGGGTGACGAATGGTGATTTTGGCCTTGTGACTCTGGAGCTCGTAGGACTCACCGATCTCCTCGAGATCCTCGAACCATGCACTGCGGAGGGCTCTATCTACCGCGCATTCATCCTTGGTGAAGGTCATGTTGATGTGACGCTCTAGAGCCTCGATGAGCTTCCCATAGGCACTGTTGCCAAGGAGTTTTAAGAGATTTGCCAAGAGCACTTTGCTCTTCTCAATACAACAGTGATCTCTAGCCCATGGGCGAGGTACCACTTGAGTGACAGTGCATACAAGAGCTTCCTCTTGGCTGAGAGTGTGCCGACTAGTTTACTGGTTGTGGGACGTTTCTTACCTGTTTTCTCTAGGTATGTGAGCATCTCAACAGATACTGCCTCAGCTGGAATCTATCTGTTGTAGAAGAGAGGTGGCATTTCCTCGAACTTCGCCCATAGTGCCTTAGGAACCTCTATGTCCACTTTAGCGAAACCGAACCGGTGGTCAGCCAGCCGATCCTTCTTAAATCGTGCTACATCGCTAGCACCGGACCGCTGCCGTACTGTCTCCTTACCACATGGCATCTCTTTAGACATCGTAGACAAGTACAGAGCATTTGTGTCGTAGCTGAGTAGACGTTGGCAGACATGCTCACTCTGGCAGATGCATGTCACGCCTGCCTCATGGTATCTGGTGAACACGATGCTGGGCCCTCCAACAACCGCATCCTTCAGCATCTCGTAGGCCTCCTTGCCTGGAGAGTAGAGGCTAACATCCAGCATGTGCTGAGCGGTTCCACCCCTGGGAGAGACACCGCATCTTTGATGATGTCTATTTCTCATTCTGTGTAGAACTCCCGCATCCGCTCTAGGGCTTCGATGAATGGACTGACATCCAGGTTGTTGTAGTATCGCAGCCAGTCGGCGAATGTCCGCATTCCGTGCTCGCTGAATGTCTGTTTGCACTGTTTCCACTCTGATAGCTTCAGGAGGTAGCCATCCTTGAGCTTAGACCACCACGCTGGGTAGTCGGGGAGTTCGGGATAATTAAGCCTCTCAGGTGTGTCGAACCATTCATATGGGAACCAGCTCTTCTGCTGTGTACACCCATAGGCTTTGATCCATGCCTCGTAGGAGACTCCTGGGCCAAGGTAGTTCAAGACATCAAGAAACCTAATCTCGGGGGTGATGAGGAACATTGTCTGGTTCGCTTTCTTGGCGACTTTCACTGTGCCAGTACTGTTGGTCAGCTCATCCACAAAGTGCTTCTTGATCAGGTTTAGGTCATAGTGGCCAGAGTTGAAGCATAGCACCGGAACTTGGTCACAATCGGTAATCAGTCGCTGCTGTCATTTTTGGAGCTTGTCACGGTCTAAAGGGATGAACTGTGCCCTGACATCTGTACGGATTCTGTGTGCTCGCCTGGTAATCTCATCCATGAAAGCCTTGATCAGAGCTTCTTGGTCAGGATTGCAGAGGTGAGTTGGCTCACTGGTGGAGCCTTCCAAGGAGCAGCCGACTGAAACAGAGATCGGTATGTGGGTACTCTCAATCGTGAGAGTCTCCATAGGATGAGTCTTGGCACCATCTAGGAGTGCCTCAAAGTCATAGACGATGAAGTGTGGGTATGAGACGGTCCAAACTCGTTTAGGGACGCTTGGACAGCGTTTTATACAGCACTCCCACTGTACCACAAGTGTGCATCCAGATGCTCTCAGCTTCTCCTCTCTCAGGACTGTCTTGTGGTATCTTTGTTCGGCATCCTCACCTTGCTGGTGCTGAGGGCATCCATGCCAGAAACAACCATGGAACTTGTAAACGGTGTTGGTAGTCGGATTATAACCATCTACGGGAGCCCCCTCAATCCAATGCTCGCCACCGTGACCACACGCTACATGGTGTATGTGTATACCTCGGTTTCTCTACTCATACCTGACCCAACGAGTAGCCGCTGAACTGGATGTTTGGGGTGGATAGAAGGCTTTCTCATATGCAGACTGTGGTGCATCAACCTTCTCCCCAGGGCACTCTATGGTTGTTTTGCCACCTGCACAATGGTCAACATGACGCTGAAGATTCGGGGCCTTTGTGACCCTCTGCTGACAGTGACTGCAGACTAGTGTGTGGGCTGGCTTGGAGATTTTCTTGATATAGAAGGCATGGTGGTCGTACACTCCGATGGTCATAGTGTCACGGTAGTGGGCTGCTTGCCTGACCAGGTGCCAGGTGCCCTCTTCGTGAAGAACTCTACCGTATCCAACTGATCTATAGAGGTTTTTGGAACATCAGGCATAAGTGCGCGAGCGCTGTAGAACTGTCTAGTGAGCTCTCATACAGGAGCAGTACTTCTATCAGGTCTCGCCCCCTGATACACTGCTAGGCATCTCCAGAGACACATGTTATCAGTGTAGGTGTCAAGTGCCACCATACTCTTCTTCTGTCATAGCCAGTCTGGGAGTGGTCCTGTCCCAAGCAAAGGTTGGCGGTCGATGACAGCCTTGACCTCAACGTTGATTGATCGGATGAAAGCCCACTTGGTGTTGGGTCGATCGATGTTGTCGGGGTCGAGTCGGGCTTGCTCTCTTGCCGCCACCCAGTCCTGAGCTGCTCCTATCGTGTTCAGCCACAGACTCCCTGGAGCGTTCTTGTGGAAGAGCATCACCCTACCGTCCTCGATGTGTCTGATGCGATAGGTGTGGGTATACCGGAGGTAGAAGGCGTTCTGGACAGTCTACTGGATCTTACCCATGATCTGTCCTGTAATGTCTCCATTGAGGCCCTGGAAGAACGTCAAGCGCACTGTCCGTCTTCCTCTCACCTCACCTTCCATCTCACCCAAACGCTCATTGAGAATCTGCTCACCCTCTCGCCTCATGCGCCAGACTAAGGGTTTAGACCTCCCCATCACTCGCTTAGTGATCCTGCGTAGGGCAGGTAGGTGCTCCATTGGATGGTCTGCCATCCGTGTCGCTACAGCTGTGGCTCGTAATCTGGCCATCACCTCCTCATCCAACTGATGAAGCTCACGCCGCTGCTGTGCTTTTTTGTGGAAGTTCTCAGGATCATCTCTGGTGGTCGCTGGAAACCGTCCCGTCTTCACTGATCGTCTCAGTCGAGCAATGAATTCCTTGGCACGGGCCTGTCTGATCATCTGGAGCAGGTCGGCTTTCTTGGCCTTAGAGTAGCCTCTAAGGCCGAATTGCCTTGCCATGGCACGAAGCTGTGCAACAGTAATGATGGTGTATATATACCACTGAGTATGCTTGTCTCTAAATGGACATTCAGACCCTGTAATGCGTGCTTGATCACAAGCTATACCACTGAGTATGCTTGTCTCTAAATGGATGTTCAGACCCTGTAATGCATGCTTGATCACAAGCTATACCACTGAGTATGCTTGTCTCTAAATGGACGTTCAGGCCGTTTATGTGTGCTTGATCAGCTCGTATACCACTGAGTATGCTTGTCTCTAAATGGACGTTCAGACCCTGTAATGCGTGCTTGATCAGCTCGTATACCACTGAGTATGCTTGTCTCTAAATGCACGTTCAGACCTTTTTTGTGTGCTTAATCAGCTCGTATACCACTGAGTATGCTTGTCTCTAAATGGACGTTCAGACCATGTAATGCGTGCTTGATCAGCTCGTATACTGCTGAGTATGCTTGTCTCTAAATGGACGTTCAGACCAAGGCGATCAGCTGGTATATCACTGTGGTTGCTTATCTCTAAATGGAAATTTGCACCATTCGCAGCCACTGGAATGAGATCAAATTCTGCGTCTACCTGAACGCCCGGCGACGTAGATAACTTTTTTGCTCGAAAACATTTCTACCAGGACGTAGATAGCTGTGGGGGCCTGCCTTGCGTAGAGGGCGGCGACGTAGATTTATTCGAAAATATTTCTACCAGGACGGGCCACGACGTAGATAACTTTTGCTCCATATCTACCCCATATCTATTTTGAGGTGGTATCATTTTGACTCAGACGTAGATTAATAATCGGCGATTGTCGGTCTACGGCGGCAGGCCGCCGCGTAGATTAATAATCGGCGATTGTCGGTCTGTGCGGGGCTTGAGGTGGTATCATTTTGAGGTGCTATCATTTTGACTCCGGATATACTACTTACAATCTAGATGGTGCGCGGTGTTATATATCCGCTACTCCCGGAAAAGAGACTAACACGAAATGTCTCCTATTGAGTAATCATCTCTACTACTGAAAACCTATCCTATCGAGCTAGAACAGTCTAGGTTTAGTCGGCCGCATGTCATGTTCATGTAATGAGAACATGAATAGCGAACTCAGTGAAAAATTGATGCTGTGCTGGGAACAAGGTGGTGCAGATGTTGTTGCTGTATAGTGCAGCCTAGTGATACTGCGGTCCAAGAGTTTTTATATAAAATAATCAAAACATAACATGGATGGCTACTGCCATATCACTAACTTTGGATAATACAGTAATAGAAGGTCACTCGACCTTGACAGTGCTTATGAGCACGAAAATAAGGATAATATATACATAAAAATAAACTGTAAAACTGCGGTCTCAAGTGGCCGAGAGGTACCTATTTGTCATCAGTGCCTGCTACACAAATGTAATACAATAATAATATAATCATAACAGAGTACCTATTAGTCATCGGTATGGGAAAGGTTCTAGAGTCACAATAGTTGTAGCGTAACACAATCGGAATGCGAGATGGCACGATACGGAAGTTGGCTGTTAGGAAAAACTGCAGGCATATTGCGAATGCGGCTCACTCTCAGGAATAGTGCAGAAGAACATTTGCGGAAGCGGATGGCTAGTAGATAGTCATGTCTACACAACAGTTATTAATTTAAACAATGTTGTCAAAAGTTCCATACTGGTGCGGAAGTTGAAGGCTGCCCTGTAGTTCTTGAAGGGCTATGGATGAAGATAATAGTGCTGATGCATTCTGACAGTTCACAAGCCGAAATGCATCGAATAGCTTACACGATGCATCAGGCAATGCTCCCCTAACTGCAGTCAAAAATGTCTAAAAGAGCAACACATGATGTGCGGATTGTTTTACACCACTGGTTGCGTGGCATGGCAGATCTGGCAAGTTATCACAAAGCCACACATACTGGATGATGAGCTACATCGGGGCCAAAAGGACCATCCACACGAAAGGTCCCTTTGCGGAAGTAGTGGCTTGGGCTACCTGGCTTTAACTTCTTTATTGCACCTGGGTGATATCTTTCAGGGAGCTTACAAAAACTTGTGGTTGCGGATGTGGTGGCTTGTACCCTAGAGACGACAAATACTGAAAACTGAATGACACCGCAGCAGCTGTTAGTATCTGCTGTAGTTAGCAGTACTATCAATTCGTCCTCTCAGACCAGGCACCTCACCACCACCTGACTGCTCATGAACCTGATTTATTACCCCTTTTATACTGCCTGTGACATCACAGCTGGAGTGCCACAGCCAATCAGCGAGTGCGCTTCAGAGGCAGGGAAGCGGGTCACGTGATGCATTATCGTACCCATGCACTGAGAGGGTTCAATATTTTGAAAGAAATTTGCTGGCTCATTTAGCCATAACTCGGTCAATTCTTAACCGATTTTAAAATAGTAAAGAGTTTTGGAATCCTCGCTTCATTCCGGCCATGATGAAGAACCGCGAGATAGATGTAATTTAAAGTAATTACGTGTACCAACTCTGTACAAAATGCGCATTGTCTAGCAATCTCTGATGCCCATGCATGCGTGCTAGGCGATCTCGCGGAACTTAGTCGTTTTACGAACCTCTCATATACGGCTCTATACATGCATGTCATTCTACCCAGGAGTCGTATTTGGAACGTACCCTGACCGGCAGTTCCGTACCCAGACTGGCTGGGACGGTCCGTATCTAACCGGTCTATCCACGCTACATCACTACTAACGTTAGTAGTCAGAATTTGAAGGTGGAGTCTCACAAAAACACTGTATCGGTGTATGGAATAACACCTCAGCTAAAGGTTGAAAAGCAGCATGAAGTGGGAAACATTTGCGGCACCAAGGAGACATGTATTGGTCCCACGATAAATAATTTTGAAGCACCACTGACTGCCATGGAGCAGACAGTTATTCTGGCATATCCACAGCCAGGCATAAGCGTCAATAAATCATTTTCAATAGATCATGAATGCTTTGTGGGCAATAGTAATGATGGTTTGGGTTTGAACACCCCTACATACAGCACCCACGAACCGAGCTTTTCCATGCCAAGACTGAGACGATTTGGCCTAGGTAACCATGAGCAAAACACACTACCAGTTAATGCACATGGAAGGCCTTGCAGTCCACCTATGGCTGACTCACAGGAACAGGCAAGAAAATACCTAGAAACCATTATCACTGCCTTAGGGGTTGAGGCAGCAATGGCGCCATTACTAGATGGATATACAGATGCAGCAACATCACAAAACCAAAGCTAGCGCTGATCGATTAAACACTGCAAATGCTAGGTGGATGGATGTTAAAATAAAGCCAGAGCCTGTCAGTAATAATGCCACACTACCGGAGCTTGAAACTAGCCATGCTTTTAAGCCACCTACAGGATATTCCCAGTCAGTGGGAACACCAACTTTGACTGGTGTCAGACATGGTTGCGCTTCAGTGTATGTGGCAAATGCTTGTGTGGATGAAATCAGTGCTGTAATTGGTGGCGGCTGAGCCAGAAACGCTTCACTTCTAATATACAGCAACATAATTTCACTAGAGTCGTCTCCCATGCCCACGCAGCCTGGGATATGGTGACTAAACCTAACTAGTGCTAAGCTCAGGTATTTTGTTAGGATAGATTAGCTAGGGACAGCTGCTCAAATAAAGGAGAGATGCTTTATTGTAAAGCCTCATTCCCGGCGGTGCTGCTTTGCTACACAAGCACGCTGGATTTACATAATTGACCATCAACTTAAGGCCTCCTAAATTACTTTTTAAAGCAGCTGTCTCTTCTAAGAGTTCTGACCATATGATCCAACCAATCGTCAGGTAGTCCTCTCCGCCTGTTTGGTTAGCACCAGCCCAGGAAATTGCAGAGGTTTTCTGATGGTGAGAATCAAAACGGCGATGTTTCACATGCACACACCCTGTACCCAACATGGTACCTAGCAGCTAGTCTTTAAGTAGGATTCACTGTGCAAACATAATTATAGTAGGTACGTCTTAGCAGTGGACCTCGTGGGCAATTTGTATAACACTAAATGCAGCTAAACGTTAGCTCCATGGAGCCAATCTTATATGGTTCACTCTCGTCATGCTTGGTGATGACTAAGAATGCAGTTCGCAGACTAATTCAATGGTAACTGGGAGATGCCCAATATGCTCTCCATGCCTTCCAGGAAGGTCGCCAATATCTGCTACCCACTTCCTCAGCCGTTACCGTAACTAGATACGTTGCTTTCTTATGCTTTTGTGTGTTATCTGTCCATGTCTTGTTATATGTGGTTGTACTGACACGAGGTGTGGGAGTCGCTCATCAGCGTCCTGGACCTGTCGCCCCACAAGACTGTACTCACCGTCGGCCTGAGGAAGGATTCTAGTGGGTACATACCAAGAAAGGCTACCCGGACTATTCCGCCAGGAACACATCATGTTCCTAAATTTAAGTAGGCTAGGCCATTAGAGGCACTAATTCCCTATGTGTTTGGAACAAATAACTAAAGGTTGACTTAGCTCCTCTGGAAGGACCGCTAAAATAATGTGGTGACAACTAAACCAGTATCTAGAATAAGAGGTGATGGGGTAAGATTCTTTTGAAGCTGGCACTCCGCCTCCCCACGTAATACAGCACGCATCCCTTAAAACTTATATAACACTGGGATAGTATAATATAATATACATTATGCATTGGCTTCAGTGGGGAGTATGGTTTCGGCCGTGCTCCCTCCTCCGCTTTGGTGTTGTAAGCATTTTCATGTGATGGCGACACGTGCAAGGCATTTTCCTCTCGCAAAACCAAATTGTTAGCCCGCCTGAGGCATTAGTTTATATTAAATTAATTAGCCGTGTCAGGGCGCCTCCCTTACAGGGGTACCTATTGTATAATTAAGGCTAGAATAGGTATCTTCGGCGAGATGTATGTATGATTATCATATTCTGCGGCTGTAGTAGTAGAAGCATCCTACAGCTGCAATCAGTCCACCTTCGCCTTTGCCCACTGTGTCTTGTCCTCAGCCCAAATCTTTAGCTTCCTCAGGTCCATTCTTGACTTGAGTGTACGTAATCCTGATTTCTTGAGGTCACCTCAGAGCACGCTTAGCAGATTTATGCGATGACATCCTCTCCTGGTTCTGTATTTGCTGTCTCCGAGTAGGGAGAATTCCAAGGCTCTCTGTGCTGGTGTGTCTTCTGGCATCCTTAGCACATGGCCAAAGATGGGCCATCTTTGCTGGGCGACTTTTACAGACAGCGGTGGCGTATTACACATCTTGTATAGTGCATCATTGGAAATTATGCTCTCTGGTCATAGGTGTCCAGTGATGGTGCGTAGGTGTCTGCAGTGGCAGGCGTCAAGTTTGTCTAGAGCTGCCTTTGAAGCTGCCCAGCTGTTACAGTTATACATCATCAAGGATACACAGGTTGCATTGTATAAACGTAGTCTTTTACCAAGGGAATCTTTGATCTACGAGTCCATAGCTTCCCCATGATGCAGGCATGCAGCAATGTCAGCAGTACTGCAAAGCCGTGAGCCCAGGATTTTACTTTTCCTCCATGGTTCGCCGCCACAGAGTGGATCGTCGTTTTCTTTAGTTTCATTCTTTGTAGATAGGTATACGTGGGTTTTGGATTCATTCATAAAGAGATTCTCAATTTTTAGTTTGCTTGCAGCTATTGGGAGAAGTTCGTCATGGGGTTTCTTTTCCTCATCTATAAAGTCCGCACTGTCGGAATATCCCATCTCTAGCGGCATGTGCATTATTAGCACTGGGGGGAGGGCGGTTTGGTCTTGTGGAGATTTCCCCACACCGATTTCAATGCAGCAAACAGGTAACAGGTGAAGAGCACAGGGGATAGACCTGTGGGGAGCCGATTGATGTCTCAAACTCTACAGACTTACTGACTTGACTCGTACTCTCAGCTTGGTGCCTGCAAGCAGTAGTCTCACTAGTCGTAGCTCATCTTCATTGCAACTGGCCTGGCATAGTACATCTAGTATCTTTGAGCATTTAATTGTGTCGAAGGCTCATGACATGTCAATTCCCATTTTGTGGAAAGCCCAGTGTTTGGACATGACTACCGACACAAGCATGTATTGAGCCCATACAATGTCTGTGCAGCTGCGTCCATGTTTGAAGCCACTTTGACATGATCAGGTGAAGTCATCGATCTTGTCTCGGATGCGGCATAGAGTAACATTGGATAGGATTTTCTGTATGCTGTTAAAGAGCACAATGGGCTACAAATCGGCTGGGGCCAGGTGGCTTCTTGGGCTTGGGTAGCGCGATAAGGATGGCTTGGCCTACAGCATTGATGGGAAGGTGGTGAATAAAAGCTGATATAGTGAGGACCGACCGGACGGGTACTGATAAATCCCAGCAAAGCTGGGTACGGAACGGCCACTCCGGATTCACTCCAAGCACGCCACCCTGGGTAGGATAGTATGCATACATAAGCCCTATGAGATAGCTTTTCATTAAAATTGGCTAAGTCCGATAAAATGCGTGGTGCGCATGCGCGCATGTCAGAGCTTCCCTGACAACACGTCACTGGATTGGAAGCGAGTGCATGGCTATAAGGTACAGAGTGGATACTCGTAAAAACCTTTACTTATTTCGTTCTAGTTGATCTTGGTATCGATCAGGACCAGAATAAAACGAGCTTACTAGAACTGTTAACCATTTTAAAATCAGCCCAGTAATGACTGAGTTATCTGCGAAAATTCCCTTAAATATTCTTCAAAATATTGCTTTTGACGTCGTAATTGCATGTATGCATAAATAGGTCTAGAATGTTCTAGAACGTGGTAAATACGTCACTGATCTAGCTGCACGCTGATTGGCTACTGCTCGGCTGCTGATTGGCTTTGGCATCTGCCTCTGAGGTCACGAGTAGTATAAAAGGTGTGAAAAATCGAGAATCAGGAGCATCGTCGGCATGGAGACCAACCAGTCTGGAGGACTGGCTGGAAGTGCGGGACTTGACGAGTGAACCGGAACACTGACGGAAGATACAGAACAGCACCGCCATTCCAATTGGCTTACAGCTCACCCACACTAGATAGCAGTTCTAGGACCTTCCAGAGCTATGCGATGCATCCCGCACCGTGTGCCAAATTATGTAACTGCCCAATAATAAATACAGCCCTCTCTGTTAATGGGAAACTTTCAACTTTGCTATTTCCGTCGGCGGATGGATAACTTTCTCACTTCCGTATAGATTATATACTAGTTACAAAGACTATCTAATAGATTTCACTGCTTTGTTTCACTGTCTTGGGTGTGTACCGTATCTCACTTGTCTGGAGGAGTCAGCTTGCGGAGACCATCCTGCGGAAACCAGCTGTGGAAATCGCCTGCGGCAATCTCTCCAGCTTCAGAGAACGTGTCGACTCGCACTATACATATATTAGCACCTCAATTTCAGTAACATAGTAGCCTGTTCCATACTGATGACTATTAGGTGCTCAAGTAACTATACTATTGCACATTTAATTATTATTTCCGTATATGGTACTGATGACTAATAGGTACCTCACCGGTCTTAAGACCGTAATTTGTAATTTCTGTTTTATTGTGAAAATTATCCTCGTTTACTGTGGGTGCTTTCAACTAGCCGCACCGTCTAAGTTTATCAATCTGTGATACTTAGTTACTTCATTTAATTATAATCTATTCATTGCATTGGTTAGTTGTATATGGCAGTGA
Source organism: Chaetoderma sp. LZ-2023a (assembly GCA_034401795.1). Lineage (NCBI taxonomy): Eukaryota > Metazoa > Mollusca > Caudofoveata > Chaetodermatida > Chaetodermatidae > Chaetoderma > Chaetoderma sp. LZ-2023a. The sequence goes on along the minus strand of CM067367.1, from coordinate 14,079,100 downwards.
GCCATCCAGTTAATATGTTTTGTTTAATTGTAGAAAACTTCGGACCGCAGTATGCTAGGAAATACTATACAGCAACAGATATATCCGCATCACTTTACTCCGCCATCAACAATTTTACACTGAAATTTTGCACTCTAATTGTTTGAGCCCGGCATATTACTGACTAAACCTTACTATTCCACTCAATAGGATAGGTTAAAGTGGTTAGGAACAATTTCTTCGTTTAGAGACATATAGTGTATGCCTCTTTTCCGGTTATTGCAGTAATGTAGCCCCGCACTCCGGCAAATTTGTGTAAAATTGGCCAGCGACCTATAGGGCCTTAAGTTATTTCTCTTTCCACGAGTAATTGTTTGGACTGTTCATCAGCACGTTGATCGGATCCGATCGTGGGAAACTATCCGATGTTTCCAAGCGGTGAAGGTCAACTGTTAGATCCGTAGCACATGGTGACGGATAAGATGCGGATCTCCATCCAATTCATTGCAGTGTCTGGATGAAGCGTTGGAGCTCATCACACCCTCATAGGATGGATATTCGCGATGGATATCCATCTTTCCACCGCCACCATAAAGACATGTCAGGAATTAAAACTTGCTTGTGTGAAACGTAGCCATTGTCCAGGTGATGTTTCCTGTGGTTGCGGGACAGGGTAGCCGGATTTTCATAACATTTTTATGCCCTGTGTCGTAACATGTACGCATGCTGTCCTTGGAGGTAGATGCCAACCTAGGCGACATACGGGAAGCGAGGCATCTGCGCCCATTTGACAACTGTATCTAAAGTTAGGTAGGAATTCCTGCCACTTACGGCCAAAGCTAGTTTATATTTCTAACAACTAAATGATAGGTTAGACGGTAGCAGAAGGCCCACATAAATAAAGTGGCATCTACCAATACAGTATCTTTGGAAATGCATAAGACGGTGACCTGGGAATTCTTCGGAAATTGTTCGCCCCGTCTTCACGTAAACCAGTATGCATCTCATTAATTATGGTTTCACTAGGATGTTCACTTAAGCATTTTTCTGTTGAACAAAAAGAGCCCTTTTTCCAGCTCTTTTCCTCCGCTTCGGCGTTGAAGGCATCTTCCTGTGATGGAGGACAGCGTGAGGCACTTTTCCCTCGCAACAACAATATTTTCTGTGCGTGCGTGCGTGCGTGCGTGCGTGCGTGCGTGCGTGCGTGCGTGCGTGCGTGCGTGCGTGCGTGCGTGCGTGCGTGCGTGTGTGTTAGGGGTATATTAGTTTATATTAAACTATCTAGTGGCTTCGTTGCGGATGCTTCTCTTGCGGGGATACCTCTGCAGATTCAAGAACCTGGATGGTACCTCCGGCGACACCACGTGGAAAGAACACCAGATAGCTATATGTTGTGTGTTATTGTGTCCTCATTTACTGTCAAACGATTCATCTTGTTTGTATAGTATATTAATTTCTACTGTTTAATTATAAATTGTTCCATATATCTAAATTAGTATGGATAGACATACCTGTGATACTAATAGTTGGAATGACACCGCGTGGTTCAATCTTGGTGGCAATGGTCGCACAGCCCAACTGGCACATCAGTATTCCACCGGCTCTAAATTTTGGTCGTTGTATTTCTCTGAGAGACATCATACGGGATTCGCAACCCCGAGATCCGCAGCTAACCTCCCACCCCATTCATCGTGCATTTGCGGTGTAATGAACGGAAATGTCATAGCGGACCAGCACGTAGCCCCCATGAGCTACAAGTGGCGCCAGATGTGGGGCTCGACCAAGAAGCGAACCCATGCCAATGCTCCACAACCGCGAGTTGCAGTCCCCTTCAACAGACAGTCAGCTCTCCCTAAATTCGGAAGTAGCATCATATAATCGACGAACTGCTTGCGCACTCACGTCACAAATTTTGCTGGTGCGGAACAACCAGCACCGCCTCAACACGAGTTCTCACCAATCAGTGAGGAGACATTCCGCAATGCCTCGCAGGTAGGAACTCAATACATCACTTTATCGGATCTCCACGATAGGCTACCACCATCTACGCCGGACTGCGGACGACCATGTCAAAGACCCCCATGGGGGCAACCACAACCTTCACGACCATTATGTTCACCAACGTCATCAATGGGTGACCAGTGGTCGGACGCTCATATACTATATCCCGTATCTCCACCTTTTCATGTGCCTTCACCGTACTACACGGCACCGCATTACAAACTGGAGGAAGTGGCAACACCTTTTCAGCAATATTTCAGAAGACGTCCACATCACACACATCTTCAGCGTCAGTCACATGCACCACCTCCATACGAGGAGCATCCATCACAGCTCCACCTGTTTATGGACCTGCATCATGGTGGTATTCGGCAGAACCAATGTACCATGTAATGCATAATCGACATGAATCTCCTTCACGGATGCGACAGCATCAACAGGGACATCGATGGGGAACATCACCATCACATGCTGACCAGCATCCGCATTCTCATCAGTTTCGCCAGCACCACTACTGGGTTTTACTCCAATCACTTCTACACGAGGTCATGGCCGGATCATTCCCCCACCACCCCCACTCCCTAATTTAGCGGGGAGACTGATTGGGCTAATTATAAAGTGTAATTTGAAATAATAAGTAGGACAAACCGATGGAACAATCATTAGATGGGAAAGTACTTAGCCGCAAAGCTGTCTGGAAAAGCTCTGCAAGTTCTGGCAGACTTAGGAACAGACGATCCCCCATCATACATCGAACTGGAGAATGTGTTGTCGGAAAGATTTGGCGACACAGTCCTTGGAGAAACAAGTCGACTCAAACTCAAGAACCTACGGCAACACTCGAAGGAAACACTACCAGAGTTAGCAAGCCGCATCTGTCTCTTAGTTACCCGTGTGTACCCTAGCACAAATCTCGAGGGCGACACACACTTACATCTCGACACCTTCATTGAGCGGAGAACCTGTGCTAAAAGAAAAACTATTTCCAACAGAGCATGGCAGCCTTCAACAACTTACGGCCACAGTGGTTCAGATCAAGAATTTCTTAGAGCGGGGGAAAAATAATTGCCGCCAACTGCACACAATCAACGAGGTAAATAATGTAAATGTTGCAACTACTACCAAATGAAACACAGCAACCACAAACACATCAGCAAATGAACAAACCAGTCAAAATCACATGTCTAGAGGAAGAGGGCATGGCCAATCCCATCACAACAACGCCCAAGGATGCGGGAACCAGCATAACAACAACAATAGGCAAAACATGCATGGAAGACTAGAAGAGATTACTAAGCAGATCTACTAATAATTAACTCAATAATCTCATAACAACACTCAGCACAACCGTAGCAACACAGTCCAGCACTCGACCGCAACCCATCACAGCAACTCACAACCTCTTACAGCTTCACCAACAACTTCCAGCACCAGTAGTGATTCTGAAGGAAGCATTCATTCGGCACCATGGATCCGCAAAAAGAAACATTGTACAAAGAAGTGAAAGTGATACGCCAGCGTTGTCTCTTCTGTGTATCAACTAAACATCCCATGATACCAGAGAGGGATAGGATCCTCGAAGGGTGTCATGAACAGGCGGCAGTGGGCTCACAAGGGTCCGGGGGCACGTGAAATCAGATGTATAGTGCAGAGGAGATACTGAAGGCCTCCGTGTCTAATGAAGGATGAATGACCATCCTACTGTGGTACCGACTAGTCGGCATATTGTTCGGGCTACTGGGAGTTTGGTTCATCCTATCTCAGCAAGTGGACATGCGTGGTGCGTGGATGATAGTCCACACCCAGGACATCTCTAGAATTTGCTGTGTTTGCTAGAGATGGCCTGCAGGCAAGGCTGGGGAAAACTGTCAAAGTTCATATACTGTTGGCAGATAGATACAGATCATAATGTCGGTTCCCCCTGAGCGTGAGCTCAGATGATGATCGCTATCGACTGGGTCGCCGGCCGGTCATCTTGATCATGTCAGCTCATCAACTTGTTCTTGGTTGTGAGTGGTCAAGATGGCTCAATGTACAGTCAGGCCATGGCATGCGTTCATATTGCGAGTCATGCCTGTGATCAGAGGTCATGAAAAGTGATTCTTTGGGAAGCAGGAGGGTATGTGCATGAGACAGTGTAACCTGTCACTTGCTGGGTGGGTGGAGCAGTCTGGGATCCCAAGTACCCGCCGGGTGAATGACATGGCTAGTACGATCTAGGCATGGTCTCTTAGCTAAAATGACTTCAAGAATGATCTACATGGAGCCCTTGGCTAAAATGGCATCTAGCGGGCATCACCTCCATGCTACGGTCTATGCGAGGCTACGACCCCTTGCCAAGATGACCCTTAGTTGGCATACAGTACTGTGTCCACTTGGGTCGGGAGTCAGCAGGGTGAGCATTGACTCTGTCCCGGGTTATGTTCCCCATGACTTGGACAGGTCTTCATCTCAGGCATATACGGAGAGGTACCTAGCCTAGGCTGCATCCTGTAAGGAGAACTGGGTGTCCATCCGGCGTGGTGGTGACAGTGAAACACACCGGGAAGGCCAAAGGGTACAAGTGGCATTGTAAAAAGTGGCTCGCACAAGTAGCCCTCACATGTGAACGTGAGAATCCTATCCGTACTACAGTATACATGAACACAGCTTACACAGAATCTGCAACAATGCCACCGCCATTGCTACCCCCCGACACTGTCATCACCTAAGCAATCACAGCAGCAGCAACGACGACGAGTTGGTCCTTTCCACACTCAGCCACCAATAGCACTCATGGAAGCTATTCGGAAACAACCCGACTATATACAGAATGATACCGCACCACCATCACTTCCACAAATGGTATTATTGGAGACTCTTCCACAGGCTCACCGCAAGGTGATATATAAGTGTGCTTGTCTGTTTAGCAGAATTTCCACAAGTGCCACTGTGGACACAGGAGCTTCCATCATCGTTTTTAACAAGCACTTGTATGAGAGCATCCCACCTCATAAGAAGCCACCCCTTAATCCTGCAAACATATTTTTGCAAACGGCTATGGGAGCCAATGTTCCCATGGCTGGAGTAGTAAACCTTGTCATACAGATAGAGGAGATGCAATTCATTCAGCGAGTTGTTATCACCTCTATTCAAAACGATGCCCTCCTGCTTGGTTCTGATTTCCTCAGTGCCAGCGAAGACACACTGCAGACAACAGGAACTAGACATACACGGCCGATGGATACCCCTTGGACCGGAATCATCACTATATGACACGTATGCAGTGATATTAGCAACAACCGCCACAGTTGAGTCGAAACAACACTCACACAGCCATGCTGGAACTCAACCCTGAATACATGATCGCCTCACAATGTGCCAGTCCTCACATAATCGTGGACACCACCAACAAGGAACATATACCTTTTAGGGTATTCAGTGGCACTGCGGACCCAATAACACTCGAATCAGGAGTCCATTGTGGCCATTTGGTGGATGTGATATCACTGGAAACTGCCCCACCTGCAAACAGACCAGCAACAACTTCTGATGATTTGCCCGAAAGCTTACATTACCTATATGTACGTGCCACAGTTGGATTGATGCAATCCCAAAAACAACAAGTACGGAAATTACTTCATAAATATCATGATAGTTTCTCGGCAGGAGACATGGACCGCGGAGAAACACATCTTGTACGACACTCCATCGACACTGGAAACAACAAACCATCCGTCAGCCGTTCGATGTCTCCCTATTCATAAGGAAGCGGAGGCACACCAGCAGGCAGAGGACATGTTGCGGACCAGAATAATTGAGCCATCAGCGTCCCCCTTGGCCAGTCCCATAGTACTAGTAGGCAAAAAGGACAGATTCTTGCGGCTTTGTATGGACTACCACTGTTTAATGATCTTAGCGTCAAGGACGCCTATCCGTTACCAAGGATAGATCAGGCCCTAGATTCCTTGTCCATAGCCAAGTGGTTTTGCACCCTTGATTTAGCTAGTGGGTACTACCAGGTAGCCATTGATGAAGCTGACATGGAGAAGACGCATTCGTGTGCAGAGACGATCTTTTCCAGTTCCGTAAGATGCCCTACGGCTTGTGCAACACTCCTGGAACTTTCGAGCGTCTCATTGAGCCAGTATTAACTACCCTGCAATAGGAAATCTGTCTGCGTTACATTGATGACGTAATCATCTTTGCTTCCTCAATTGAGAAAACGCTATCCAATTTAGACACTGTGCTTTCAAGATTTTGCATGGCTAACTTAAAGCTCAAATCCAAAAATGTCATCTCTTCTGACAGAGCATCAAGTTCCTTGGACACGTCATATCCAGTGATGGAGTGGCCACCCAACCAATTCTCGCTCATCCTAACCCTATACTCAATTTCATCCTGGACACTGATGTGGTAGATTATGCTATCGGCGCAGTTCTATCTCAGGTCATGGAGGATGGGACAGAGCAGGTATTGAGTTATGGTTCGCATACTCTGAATAAGACAGAGAAACGTTACACGACCACTAAGCGAGAACTACTGGCTGCAGTCTACTTTGTCAAGTACTACAAACACTTTCTGTATGGTCGCCCAGTTACCTTCCGTACAGATCATGCCTCACTACACTGGCTCAGAAAGCTAAAAAAAATCTAGGGGGTCAGGTGGCGAGGTGGCAGGAATCCCTGCAGGTTTTCAACTTCAATGTGGTTCATAAACCCGGCAAACTGCATGGAAATGACAATGTCTTGAGCAGAATCGGGCTTGAGGATGAACCCAAAGTAGCCACCACCGTGACACATACAACACAGCCATCTCCGGTGTTCCATGAATTGAGGTTTGCAGAGTGGAACACGGAGACAGTCGCTCATGAACAAGCAACAGACACGCAGACACGAAATACATACGTGTGGATCCATGAAGGGGTATGTCCTCCCCGGGAATCTGTTATACCATTATCCGCAACAGCAAAATACTACTACCAGCGGTTCGAAGAATGGCATATGCACGAGGGCGCTCTCTACATCAATAACCGCATTGTGATCCCGAGTTTTACCGGAATGACATCCTTCAGCAACTTCACAATAACGCGGGTCATCGAGCTGTTGAGCGGACATTAACCTGGATAAAACAGAGATTCCACTGGATCAGAATTCGTGATAGTGTAAACGCTTTGGTTGCCAAATGTGTCCCATGTCAAAGACGCGCTGTTGGCCAGCACCATTCCACACCATTACAAGTTAAGTTGTTGGTGCACTGTGGGAGCGAGTGGCTATTGATGTGCTCGGACCCGTGAATAGGACAGAAGAAGGAAATAGGTACATCCTCGTATTGCAAGATTATTTTACGAAGTGGGTGGGAGCATTTCCTTTGCCGGACCAAGAGGCATCCACAGTAGTGGAGGGCTTGGCAAGCAATGTGTTCTGCCAGCTTGGAATGCCCTATGAGCTGCACTCTGATCAAGGAAGTAATTTTGAGAGGCGGCTGATCTCAGAGCTCTGCAAATTGTTTCACATCGTCAAGACAAGAACTACCCCCATATCATACCCGCAGTGACGGTATGGTAGAGAGATTTAACCATATGCTTGCGCAGGTGTTGACGATGGAAACGTGCCTTGATTGTAGAGATTGGGATCTACGACTCCCATATGTGCTCATTGCATACCACACTTCAGTACATTCCAGCACGGGTTATACCCTGTATGGTTAATGTTAGGCCGTGAATTAGTCTTCACACTGGATCTGGCCATGCCCAGGACTCCGGGGGAGAAAAATTCATCATCTCTCTATGTAGAGATCATGCGGCCACAGATAGAACAGACCCATGAGCTAGTGAGAGCAACTTTATCCACTGCACACCGGCATCAGAAAACGTCACGACTGGCAGGTGCATGAGACCCATATGACGTGGGAAGAATGGTTTGCGTACACGATTCGAGATGTTCTGCAAACGTACCAAGTAAACTGAGTTACCAGTGAAAGGCCCCTATGTGGTAGTAGGTAAGATGTCGGACATGACCTACCGTATCTGCGCTTTGGATGGCCTGACCTCAGTCATCCACTTTGATCGACTTAAACCTTATGTCAGTGACGACCCAGTGCCAGAGCTCGGGCTGGGCATTCCACATGACACTGGTACCCAGACAAATGTCTCTACGGAAACATGTATTCCCAACGTTAGTCCAGAGTACTGCGGTGCCAGTTCGACCTCCCTCCTACCAAGCCAGGAGTTCGGTGAACAATCGGCTAATGCTGAGGACGATGACGAGATATGTACTCACCCTCTCCCCCCTCAATGCGGGTTTATTAGATCTGGCAAGTCGTATCTGAAGACTTTTCGTTTGTGGTGTCCAAGGGGAAAGACGGAAAGGTTGTTCCACTGACCTCTTCCCACTCCTACCCACTTCATGCTATACCACCCCCCATTATAGAGTTACAACAAGCGGAAGCTGAGGCCGCCCCGGGCCATGTTTCTTGTGGGGTGGAACATGTAGTGAATAGCATGGAAGTGAAGAGGCCGGATGAGGCCGTGGTTCGTTTTGAAGAAAAAGCAGAACTGCACAGCTCGGTGTACCCATCCATGCCCCCAAACCGCCCATGGTGTTCCCTGACCGAACACACCACCACCGCCCCATCTCCAACATGTGTCACTCATCTATGCACCAAGTTCGGACACCATTCGTCCTGTCCACTTCACACTCCACTCGTCATCTGTAGACTTCCTCTTCAGATATGAGAGAGTCCGCTGTTACAGAGGAAGTGGCATCCCGCACCGCCGCAACCACCCACCCCCACCCCCAACCCCCACCCCACACCCCACCCCCACACACACACCCCAACACACACACCCTCCCACACACCCCACACACACACCCCACCCACACAACCCCACAGGTGGTGGGCAAGGAACCAGCCTGTTCAGCAGACTCTCGGCTCAAATTTTTCCGTACTTAAAGACTGCGACAAGTACCAGCCATTGTGTAATGGGAGATGACCAATACGCCATTCCAACGGGCAATCCTAACCACACATGCCTGACCAAGCCCACCCCCCCCCCCCTCCCTCCCGTGAACAGTAAGAACATCACACCGGACACAGAAATCCAGGGGCACACAGAACACACTTGCCTGCAAGGCTGGATACGTCAATTCACCGTTGTGCGAGCATCACATACACATCCGTTTATAAGGAAGATATAACGGAGACATTCAACCTCTGTGCCAACAAAGACGTTTTAAAATCGAAAAAGTTAGACATATTTTTCGGCAACATTTCCTCTCGCACAGATGCGGGAAGTACATCACTTTCCGCGATCCCGACTCTTCCGCAACTGCAACAGACTCGACATTCACCAGCATTGAAACCTGAATATGCCCAATCCGCAGAACACAGCACCATACAGCAGCCTCGACTTCCCTACAAGAGTACACTACCGCCAACAACGCCAGTCAACATTTTCCGCAATCACCTTCTTATCCGGTTTACGGAAAACTGATCATATGGAAAGGAGCAACACTGCAGCCATCTACAGTACAGGCTATGGGGATCCCCTCCCCCCCCCCCCCACACACACCCCTGAACCATTGTACGGAAACAGCTAAAATATTATATATCATTCACACATAATACCATTCAATATTATTAAGAGAGCAAGATGCAGGCAGTCTGTCGTCCGTCACAAATAGGATTTTGCTACCGAAAAGTTGAATTCGATAATGGATTTATTAAAGTTACGACAGCACCCTTCTTCATCATCCTCGCTCTAAAGTAGCTCTTACAGAGCGAAATACATCATGTCCAATAAAGTTGACACCGCCCTTCAATTACCTTCCCTGCCCAAAGGTAATAAAAACGTCACACTTCACAACAGCACAAAAATCATCCGCAGATAAACAGCCACGCATATCAATGAAAATCATCAACACGACAGAAACATACACACTCAGGTTCACTGTATTCACAATCTTCATACAACGGTATTGTAATTGTAAACTGAGGCACGCATTTTCCGAGCTGTATTATAATAAATTAAGTTTGGTCTAGGTAGTGATTGGACTAGTCCTACCCACAGAGGAAGATGCTTGGCAGGCCGCTCACCCAGAAAACTTAATTTCAGCAACACATGGAGCTGTTTAAACCAAACAATAATTATAGGCAGCTATATTGCTCTAATTTGGATTAAAAACACCATCGTTCTACCGTGTATACAGATCATTAACCCACAGGCCGATGAAGCTGCATCAAAACTTCGACAGTAACATATCAGGGAGAATTTCAAGTATTCTCTTACCTACATATTCCCGCATGAGATCAACACGAGTTGGAATACACTTATTACAGACAAACCACAGATGCATGTATAAGATCACGTGCATACAGGGACGCTGTTTCGAGGAACAGATTTTAAAACATATATTTCCGTCTTTCGTACCACAACAAATAATCAGCAGCATCAATACTCTGCCATTACGAAAATATTGCCTAAGTTTCCGATCAACTACGTGCTTTCACAACAAGAAACCATGTGACTTTCACTTCTATTTCCAGTAAATTGGATCAAAGGCTTTAAACACAAGAGCCGCCCAAAACGTGCATCTACCACTGCGTGATGGAAGAGGCAAGAGGGGTGAGTCGGGGGCAATTGCCGCCAACGTCATCACACTCTCCCATACCCCATCGGGTGCTCCAGCCTGAAATTAAAACAGGCAATTTTATAAGCATCCAATCTGAAAAACCGTTTCACGCTAATTTAAAGGTGAGCTTCCATGGGAATAACTAGTTCCGAGTTTTTATGTTGATCGGTGACTTGTTTTTCCTTGTAGTGGAGACGAAAATGATACTCTTTCCGTGTTGTATTTATAATTACTTTCTTTACACGGGAGGAATATGTCATCTGACTTCAGGTTTAAATAAATCCAAACTTTCCTTATATGGTGTGGCCGAATCTCCCTAGAACATTCGAGTGTGTGGTCATCCCCCCCCCCCCCCCCCCCGCTGTGACATCGCCAAGAAGTATAAAAGGAGGAGATCACACACTGAAACATCGTCTTCCCATCAAACTGGACACAAGGGAAGGACAAGCATTAGGCTACTTTCGTGTCGCAAACCAAATTCTGCTGTTTTCTTATTATTTATTTATTACTAATATTAATATGATTTGGCCAGGAAAAGTATGAAGTTAGGAAAAATAGATTAGGTTCGGTAGTCCGCACCGTTATCAGTATGCAGAAATAAGCTGTCACTTGCCGGGGATCTCGCCTTGTCCGACAGCTTGGAAGAGTTGGCGCCAGTTCATTCTGGAAAGAAGTATCTGTGTACAGCATTACAGTTCAACGGACAGCCTTGTAAGCGCGCCTTTTCCCACAATTCGGACTGGACGCTGCACATCAATCGTGATCATCTTTTTCAACACGCATTCTGTCCGGACTGCAAATACCTATGTACAGCTACCCATTACGGTGTGACACACGTGTTAACGGAAAGACATTGTGTGTTAGTAGTAACATTACAGCCTGGTGAACAAAGTGAGAACATTGACGTTCTAGCCACTCGTTTCGAAAATAGACTACCGCTTAATATAATTCCTACGGGAAAGATAGTCAAGACCAAGCATACAAAATGGTGACAGCAAGATGTTCTGCATTACAGACCAACAACCACGAATGCACCAGCCATGCAACCTGTACTAAGTCATTATGTGGCATCAGCCAACATCACGACGGAGTCACCAGCACGACCAGCACCTGCAGTAATGGTACCAGCATCACCTGCAGTTCCCACTCCGGCAGCACCCGCAGCAACACCACTGTCCGCATCACACACAACATCAGCATCCGCATCCGTAGTCGGCTGGCCAATATCTGTGGTTATTTCAACACTGTATCCGAACAAGGGCTATAGGATGTTTCAGACAGATCAATATCTCTGTGTAGTCTAATAATCGACGAGGAGATCCGCCTTACGGAAGCCACATCAGTCATCACCACATCACAGAGCAGCACCACATCCCACCCGCGCAGCATCAGTCCAACGAATCCAGCAGTTTGGAAAGTTACTACACACGGAAATCTGTGCCGTACCAAGGATGACCGCCAGTGAACTACTAAAGGCGACGAAAATCTGAAAGCTATTCACCAGCGCAATCGTTCATATCCGCAGCAGCATCAGCATTCGCATTACAGAAGTCATTCTTACGGTTTACATCTCTCAGTCCACCTGCAGCACAGACAACAACCACGACGTCAACAACAACAACAGAAATGTCAGCAATCTCCACACCGCCACCAGTTCACACATCACTGGTCATCATCTCCGCCACCACCAGTTCTTCAATGGATACATCCGCACCATCTTCCAGCTATAGTATTACCGACCTGGGCCTGTTTAGTAGTCATATATCGGCAGCAGAGGACCATCCACCGTGTCCGTCCTATGTACAAGTCGGGGTACCCAGACACGCTGGGGAAACTTCACAGCGGATGTTTGTGGACACTATTGAGCTATGCTGGGGCTGCCTGATGAACTAGTCTTTTTTACCGTATTATTATTTGATATTTTTCTTATTATTTTAGTTCCTGCATCAGTACGACGGGGCAGATTGTGGGTTAGTGGAAGCTACCCGTGCGGGTCCGCACTAACGGGCCGCATTATATTAATAAGTATACACTTAGTGCATCCCCTTATTTACCTGGGATGCACATGTAATTAGCATAATTTGTGATACTCTTCTCGGGTAGAGTTATGTGATTATATTTATGTTATACTTTATAAGAACTGTATTGTAATTATGGTACATTGGAGCTTGGGTGTTCTCTGCGGAAAAATAATCATCTGCATCCAAGAGAACACCGATGTGAGTTATTGTTTAGGAAATTAAAAGTTCTAAATAAAAGTATGCACGCACTGTGAAATATAAAAAAGAGAAAAGACCTGGAAAAATAATTCCAGATCAAAAATTAAAATCAATGGTATGCCTCCCTCTCAAACTCTTTTGCACCCTATGTGCTCTTTCTTATAAACACACGTCTTTTGCGCCACTCTCCTCTCAACTGCACGCCTACTCGGGAAGTCTATAATTCCTGCCTAGCATGCCCCCGCGCATTTGAGCCGCTATGCATGATCGTTTGCCACGGGTGTCAAACTAGGAGGGGGTGGTCTAGCGCAGACTGACCGGATGGGTACTGACCGTCCCAACGAAGCTGGGTACGGAATGGTCCCTCCGGATTCACTCCAAGCACGGCCCCCTGGGTGGGATAGTACGCGTACATAAGCCCTATGAGAGAGGTTTTCATTAAAATCAGCTAAGTCCGATAAAACGCGTGGTGCGCATGCGCACGCGTCAGAGCTTCCCTGACAACACGTCATGGGATTGGAAGTGAGTGCATGCCTATAATGTACTGAGTGGGTACTCGTAAAAACCGATCAGGACCAGAATAAAAGACGCTTTCTAGAACTGTTAACCATTTTAAAATCGGGCCAAAAATGCCTGTGAAATCCGCGAAAATCCCCGTAAGATTATCTGCAAAATATTGCTTTTGACGTGGTAATCGCGACCATAAATAGATCTAGAATGTTCTAGAATGTGGTAAATACGTCACTTATCTAGCTGCACGCTGATTGGCTACTGCCGCTGCTCTAATTGTTTGAGCCTGGCATGTTGTTGTTGTTCGCATATCCCTCCTCTTGATAGGAGCACCCACATGTGTGGTTACATAAACTACAGTTTGATTTATGAACATTATATAATTGTAATTTTAGTCCGCAGTTATAGATTAGCTAAATATGTTGACCGCATACGTTTCAATAATAATAACACAAACACTGTTCAGCACCAGAGTGCATGGACAATTATATATAAATACAGTTCTGATTCAGGATATCAGTTAACAGCAGTTACTGTTGATTAATGTTGTTGTGGAAGCTGATTAAAGAGGAAGCTTCTACCGCAATGCAGGTTGTAACATAGTTTTCTAGTTATACATTCCAATTCACATAATAATGAGAAGTTGTTAGGTAGTAATCCAGCCCTGACTAGACTTGTACAGTCGATAATAAGTTTTACGAGGTGATCTTCTATGCTGGAGATATATTTCCAGGAATTCTCGCCAAGGTGGTCGATGATGGTTTTCTTGAGCAGTGATAAATATTGATTTCTATACTGATGGAGTGCACCACAGTGTAGCAAGAAGTGTTGATAATCTTCAGAACTCAACTGACAGAGACGGCATGTGAGGTTAACAATGTTTTGGTTGAATTTACTTAGTGTTGCTTGTACTAGGTATGTTCCTGTGATGAGCCTGGCTTTAATGACACTACGTTTTACATCCTTGTTGTCATTGTCTACAGTGTGCACGGATATATGGCATTTCCCAATACAAAAGTCTTTAGTGTTACAGTTTTTAAGTGTACTTTTGGTTTCACACGCAAACTGTAAGTCCTCGTTCCATTGGCTGTCCACGGCAGATTTTACTACTGATTTCCATTTTAACTTCGAGGGTAAATTCAGAATAAGCTCTTGGATGTTTGATAAGTTGTATCTCTCTAGCAAATTCTTAATATAAATAAACCAACTGCCCGATTTTGGAGTCTCAAACGCCAACTGTCTTACTAGTATGTGGTTAAGTGGCATGTTTTGGCATGCCAGGATGTTCCTCAAAAGTGTTAGCTGACATTTGTGTAGCTCTGCAGTGATTGGTCTAGCGCCAGGTAGAAGGAGTACAGCACATTTCGCGGTCCTCGTTGGAAGGGCTTGTATCTTCCTAAGTATGTCAATAAAGAAGCTTTCTAGTTGATCAAGTTCTTGTTTTTGTAGTACAAGGATCTCTAGTCCATAGAGTAGTCGAGGGATGACATAAAGCTGGATGATACGGTATGCAATTTTTGTTGATATACCATTCGAGCCATGCAAACCTGTGCCAGTGAGACTATAGAGTGTGCGTCTAGCACAAGATATATGCTCTTGAACATTGATCTTCGTTTCTTGTTTTGTAGTTCGAGATAACCCCAACTGGGTTGCTGTTGTAGAGACAGATATTTCTAATTCGCCAAGACACCATTTAGGCAAGTGCGGAACAGATTTTGTGCGTACTGAATTGTGCAGTATTGTAGACTTTTCTGGATGTATTAGGTATCGCTCACGAGTTGAGTAATGATATACAATATCAAGCATACATTGCAGTTCAGATTCTGAGTTGCTCATTAGGGTGAGATCGTCAGCAACTGTTGGGCATCCTGTATACTGAGTTCCCATGAATGTTCCTAGTTGTGAAGATTCTAATTGCTGCAGCAGGTTGTTAATGTAAACTTTGTACAACCCAGTGGAGAGGATGCCCCCTTGTCGGACACCTTGCAGTATCGGGAATGAGTGGCTTAAAGAACCTCCCCACTTCACTTTCGCAGTAAGATCCCTGTAGAGCAGATCAGTAATTTGCAGTAAGTGTAGATTTATACCTTCGTCATACAGCTTACACTTTAAGGATGCATGATCCACCACATCAAATGCCTTCTGAGTGTCTAGGAAGGGGGTATACAGCGGGACATGTAGATCTTTGCATTCTGTAGTAGTTTCTGAGAGTATTAAACCAGCCATAAGTGGCGAAAGTCCTCTAGTAAATCCAAACTGCAGAGATGATTGACTACATGGTAACGACTCTTCAATTTTGTCAAGGATGACATGCTCAAAGATTTTCCCCAGTAGAGATGTTACAGTGATACCTCTGTAATTACTCAGATTTGAGGGGTCCTTTCCTTTCTTATGTACTGGAGTAATAATTCCCCATTTGAAGATGTCTGGAATCTGTTTCGACTCAAAGATGTAGTTGAACAACTTGGCCAGTAGTGGTATAAGTGACTGTCCTGCATGAATAAAGTGCTCTGCATTGAGGCCAAATTCATCTGCGGATTTGCCAGTGTGGAGCTTTGAAATTGCTTCATAGATTTCGGTAGGTGTTACTGTAGGAAGTATTTCTTGATTCTGGGCATATGTACATTGGATCAAATGAAGGTCGATCTTAACTTGTGCATGGTAATCATTATCAAAGTTTACATGTTGGGAAGGTGTTGCTAGGTCTTCATAGAAGGCTGCAAGTCCATTCCGTTGCTTTACCATATCTGTAGTGGGAACTCCATTGACAACTAAAGAGTCAGTATCACTACTCCTTGTCTTTGTTCGATTAATAAGCCTGTAGAAATTTGCAGAACCATACTCAACCATTACTCGGTTGTACAGCGATTTTCGCTCTATGTAACATGTTACTGACTAAACCTTACTATTCAGCTCGATAGGATAGGTTAAAGTGGTTAGGGACAATTTCTTGGTTTAGAGACATATAGTGTATGCCTCTTTTCCGGTTGTTGCGGTAATGTAGCCCCACACTCCGGCAAAGTTGTTTAAAATTGGTCTCATACATATTAAGTTATTGTTTCTTTCCACGATCCACCGGCCACTTGGCTTACTAATTGTTTGGACTTCCCATCAGCACGTTGATTGGATCCGACCCTGGGAAACAATCAGATGTTTCTGAGCGGTGATGGTTAAAATGCTGATTTACATACATCTCCCCCATATCTTCAGATACTAGTTAGCTAGATAACCCTGCCAATGAAGGAAGCACTGCGAAAACATATAGTTATAAATGTGAATTAGTTAGTTTATTTACCGGCCCGCAGTGCATAATTGGCCATATTGGAACTTAACCCTAATGACACGTCAACTGTTAGATCCGTGGCACGCAGTGACGGATGAGATGCGGATCTCCATCCAATTCATTGCAGTGTCTGGATGAAGCGTTGGAGCTCGTCATGCCCTCACAGGAAAGATGCTCGCAATGGATATCCATCTCTCCAACCCCACCATAAAGACATGTCAGGAATCAAAACTTGTTTGTGTGAAACATCTGCGAGGCATCTGCGCCCATTGGACAACTGTATCTAAAGTTAGGTAGGATTTCCCGCCACTTGCCGCCAAAACTAGTTTATGCTTCTAACAAATAAATGAAAGGTTAGATGGTAGCAGAAGGCCCGCATAAATAAAGAGGCATCTACCAATACAGTATCTTTGGAAATGCATAAGACGGTGACCTGGGAATTCTTCGGAAATCGTTTGTCCCTTCTTCACGTAAACCAGAATGCATCTCATTAATTATGGTTTCACTAGGATGTCCACTTAAGCATTTTTCTGTTGAACAAAAGAGTCGCCCTTTTTGCCAGCTTTTTTCCTCCACTTCGGCGTTGATGGCATTTTCCTGTGACGGAGGCCCGCACGAGGCACTTACCTCTCGCAGCAACAATATTTTCTTTGTGTGTGTGTTAGGGGAATATTAATTTATATTAAACTACCTAGTGGCTTCGTTGTGGATGCTCCTCTTGTGGGGATACCTCTGTGGATTCAAGAACCTGTGTGGTACCTCTGGCGACACCACATGGAAAGAACACCAGATAGCTCTATGTTGTGTATTATTGTGTGCTCATTTACTATCAAAAGATTCATTTTGTTTGTATAGTATATTAATTTCTACTGTTTAATTATAAATTGTTACATATCTCTAAATTAGTATGGATAGATATACCGGTGATACTAATAGTTGGGATGAGACCGTGTGGTTCAATCTTGGTGGCAATGGTCGCATGACCCCACTGGCTCTAGAAGTCGGTTGTTGTATTTCTCGGAGAGACATCATACGGGATCCGCAACCCAGAGATCCGCAGCTAACCGGCCACCCCATTCATCGTGCATTTGCGGTGCGATGAGCAGAAACGTCATAGCGGAACAGTATGTACCCTCACGAGCTACACTGAATTGATTATGTGCGCGATCGGTTTTGAGATAATGTTACTTGCATATTTGAATTGTTCATTGCTCATGCCATCAGGTCGAGATTCACGTTAATTTTCAGGGCTTTACATGGTTTCTCAACCTCTGCTGTATTACTTGGTGTTAGTAATGGCCTGGGGTCTCCTGAGAATGGGTGCAAGGGCTCATCATCATGTTAAGTGAACTGTTCCTTGAACCATTCTTGAATTGCATCGGCTTTGCCCTGGTCAGTGCCGATAAAGTGTCCTTCAGAGTTGTGTACAGTTAGTGGTGGTGGTGTTTAGTCAGCAACTCTCAGGGCTCGGGCTGGCCCAAACATTTTGTGGCAGTCATCCGTGGCAGTGATTTCATCTGCTAGGGTGTCTGCTTGTTGGATAGCAAGACCAGCCCATTACTTCTCATTATTATCATTATACCCAGTTGGTGATCTAATATTGTCAGCAGTATAGTTTTCCATAAGCCAGTCCTCGACTTGCTGACATTATGTCTTTTTATTAATACTCTTTCAAAGTAACACCATGCAGCATCATACCAGCTACACCAAACGTCGGGATGATACAGGTGTGTTCAGACACATTCCGTGACGCCATCATCTTGACCAGAATCTCTAAACAGATTATCAAAAATAGAAGGGTTAACATGTCGGGCTAACTGCCAATTGTTATGCAAATCTGGAATTTAGCAAAAGCTGTACCAGTGAAAATATGTGTTGGTCTCCCATGACTAGTTATATGGTGACTACTCATCCAATGAATGCATCCCCCATACTAAATGTGGTCAGCTACCTGTGTTCGGCTGTCCAGTACATGCAACAGACCTTCATCCAGATGCACTGTCGAACTCCATGATGTTAATTTCTTGAAATGTGACATGTAAACACTGAATAAGAAGATTTCTCCACCTACATTTAAGGAGAACCGAGATTGAGTTCCGTGAATCGGTTCAAAACTCGCAAATTCGATTGAATTGAAAGTTGACACAACTGAAAAAACTCGATCTGACTGACATGTTTGTTTCAATATATTCATAGTTTCGCACATCTGGGCATTTTGTGATCGGCCGTCATTAAAGTTGGGGCCAACTTTACTACATGCTAAAGAGCACTGCCGATAATGCATTGCTTACATTTTCCATGAAGCTCAAACCATCAAATTCTGTATCTGAAAATCTGTAAAAGCTCTGCCCAGTATCAGAAAACATAAAATCAAAAAGGAATTTTGCAACATAGTAAAGAAAATGTAATTAAGGTTTCACAGCCCATTGCTCGTAATGTTAAATTAGCCCCTCCAAAAATGGCATCGCTCCCAGGGTATTATGGGAAAATTTATTGCGATGACGTCATCGCGATTCTATGAAGTCACAGTTTCGGCTGCCGTTAAAGTTGGGGCAAACTTACGACATGCTAAAGAGGACTGCCCATACCAATGCATCGCTTACATTTTCCATGATGCTCTAGCCATAAAATCATATATCTGAGAGTCTGTAATAACCCCGCCAGGTATCAGAACACATCACATCATGAGTGAATTTTGCAAGATAGTAAAGAAAATGTAAATAACATTTTACGGCCCATTGCCTGTAATGTTAAATTAGTCCCTCCAAGAATGGCGTCGCTCCCAGTGTATTATGGGAAATTTTATTGTGATGACGTCATCGCGATTCTATGAATAGGGTTAGGAATCAACTCCAGACTGAGGTCGGCTGAAGCATTTAAACGTCTAGATTCAAGATTCAAGATTCAAGATCCAAGATTCAAGATTATTTATTCAATAATTCCAAGGTAAACGAATTCACAAATCATACCAGGTTGTCTGCCCAAGGCATTGCCTATAGTTATGGCGGACACCTTACACACATATATACAGGTATATATAAATTAGACAAGACAGTACTTACACAAACAATTATAAATTCAGACATTACATTTACTACTTCCTTATTAACCCTTTGGCCCTTGATCCACATAAACAGTTTAAATTTCAAAGGGAAAAATATGTCAATTCGCGGGTCAAGAGGAGACCACCCCTTCCCACACACCCAGCACCCTCCCAACCCCCCCCCCCCCCAGAGTTCACAGCTGGTTCAATTATCTTGTCAGTCATTACAGTGGAAAGAAAAACTCCTGGAGTGGGCCTCTCAGTCCGCGAACCAACATATAATACTGTAACAGGGTGTGTGTAAGAGTTAGTCACTTGGGTTATTATTATTATTATTATTATTATTATTATTATTATTATTATTATTATTATTATTATTATTATTATTTAGCGATACATATGGGTAGTAAATAAGGACAAGACAGTTACGTAACAAACAAGCACAGAACATAGTCAAGTTCAATAATATACATGGATGTCTATGATTATAGATACAACAATAAACATTTATATATTTTTGGGGGAGGGTACTTTTACTTATAATGATGACATACTGTTTACAGGATGCTGGCTAATGGGGAGCATCCTTGGACAAGGGAATGGGGATGGAGGGGATGGGTGCTCATTCTCCTGCTCGTCCTGTAGTTTGTTACTATGGTAATTGAAATTATTATTGGATATAATAGCAAGTGGAGTCATCTAGTCATAATTCTAGTAGTAGTAGTAGTAATAGTAGTAGTAGTAGTAGTAGTAGTAGTAGTAGTAGTAGTAGCATTCTGATGGACGGGACTTACTTAACACAACACCAACAACAACAAGAAGGCGGTAAATAACTTAGCAGACGACGCAAACGTTACGACGTGAGAATATTTTCTACCTTTTTGGCCTATCAAAATAATACTTGTTTTATGAGTTGTAAGTTTAGTATTCCACGTTGAAGAGATATCTTTTTAGACTATATCCTTAATCTTAGGATGGGCGGTAGCCTACCCGAAAACCGTGGTACAAAATCAGACATATATATGAAAATAATGAATAATGAAGACTGGTAACTGAGTTTGATCGACATTTGGAGAAGTTGTATCATTATCATACTCTCCTACACTGGCGGTAATCCTCCACTCGAGGCATTGAGATAATTCACGTCTTCCTGTTAATGCAAGGGAATCAACTCCCAACACAATCCAAGTCATGGGCCCATGCACTAACTTCTAGATTCAAGATTATTTATTCAATAATTCCATGGTAAACGAATTCACAAATCATACCAGGTTGTCCGGCCAAGGCAGTGCCTATTGTTATGGCGGACACCTTACACACATATATACAGGTATATATAAATTAGACAAGACAGTACTTACACAAACAATTATAAATTCATACATTACATTTACTACTTCCTTATTAACCCTTTGGCCCTTGATCCACATAACAGTTTAAATTTCAAAGAGAAAATATGTCAATTCGCGGGTCAAGAGGAGACCACCCCTTCCCACACCCCCAGCACCCTCCCAACCCCCCCCCCCAGAGTTCACCGGTTCAATTATCTTGTCAGTCATTACAGTGGAAAGAAAAACTCCTGGAGTGGGCCTCTCTCAGTCCGTGAACCAACATATAATACTGTAACAGGGTGTGTGTAAGAGTTAGTCACTTGGGTTATTATTATTATTATTATTATTATTTAGCGATACATATGGGTAGTAAATAAGGACAAGACAGTTACATAACAGACAAGCACAGAACATAGTCAAGTTCAATAATATACATGGATGTCTATGATTATAGATACAACAATAAACATATATATATTTTTGGGGGAGGGTACTTTTACTTATAATGATGATATACTGTTTACAGGATGCTGGCTAATGGGGAGCATCCTTGGACAAGGGAATGGGGATGGAGGGGATGGGTGCTCATTCTCCTGCTCGTCCTGTAGTTTGTTACTATGGTAATTGAAATTATTATTGGATATAATAGCAAGTGGAGTCATCTAGTCATAATTCTAGTAGTAGTAGTAGTAGTAGTAGTAGTAGTAGTAGTAGTAGTAGTAGTAGTAGCAGCATTCTTTACCTTGTTTTGTTTTGAGCTGTACTGCATGAGTTCGATAATACTAGTATGTGTTAATCAAGTGGTTTTTATTGTTTTCTTGCAGAATATTGTTAATAGAATTTTCTCACGTGTTTCCTGTTTTATGTTGTTCCATAGTTTAGTGGCTGCAAATGATATTCGGTGTTTTCCTATGTCTGTCCGTGTGTATTGCTCATGTAGTTTATGTCTGCTTCTAGTGTTATGTTGGTGGATGTTAATATTGTTTATAAAGAAGGGGGCTATAGATTTGGGTAGAGTGTCGTGGTGGAAGTTTTTGACAATAGTTAGCATTTGAGATTTTCCTATGTCGGTGAGCTTAAGCAATTTTTCTGCTTTGAACATGTTTTGGCCCTCTGCTGGCCTAGAAAATAGTTTGATGCTTTTTTTTTGAGATTTTGGATATTCTGTTTTTGTAGGTGTTAGTCCAAACAGCGTTGCAGTAAGTGAGGTGCGGGAGGATCAAGGTGCTGTAGTGTTTTAACCGTGGCCTGTGTCATATATGGTTTTAGTCTTTGGATGACACCTATTCCTCTTGCTACTTTTGCAGTAACTGTTTCGATTTGTTTGGCCCAGGTCAAGTTTTTATCTAAATATACTCCTAGGAACTTTGCATAAGGGGCCTCTTCAATTTCCTTATTGCTAATGTACAATTTTGGAACCTCTTTATTTATTAATTCTCTAGATTTTGAAAATAACATATAGTTTGTTTTATCCACACTTAGTGATAATTTATTTAGTGAAAACCAGTTAGTAATTTCTTCCATTTCCTTATTTACATTTTTATATAATGTAGCTATGTCTTCATCAGAGCAAAAGGCATTGGTGTCATCAGCAAATAGTATTAGTGACATATGTTTGCATATGTTAGGCAGATCGTTCATATACAAGAGGAACAGCAGAGGGTCAAGGATGGACCCCTGAGGGACACGCAAGTTAGTCTCCTATTTTCAGAGCAAGTTGCATTGAATTGCACACATTGCGTTCTGTCACTTAGATAACTTTCAAACCAGATGAGTGCACTTCCTCAGACTCCATAATAGGCAAGTTTTTCTAGTAGGATTTTATGATTGATAGTGTCGAAAGCTTTTGAAAGATAAAAAAAAATGCCTATTATGTGCTTTTTCTTTTCAATTGATTCTATTATTTTTTCTGTCATTTCAATTAGTGCTAGCATTGTTGAATGTTTTTCACGGAATCCGTATTGTGATGTATAGAGGATTGACTTTTTATCTAAGTAGCTGATAAGCCGATTGTACATAAGTCATTCCATTAATTTGGAGAAAAGTGGAAGTATTGAGACAGGTCTATAGTTTGTGAAATTAGATGAATCCTTTGCTTTGTATATAGGTGTTACTCGTGCTGCTTTTAATTTTGATGGAAATATGCCTTGAGTGAAAGATAAGTTACAGATGTGGTTAAGGGGTATTAGTAGCGCTAATGTGCAGTGTTTGAAAATACTCCACTTGAAACCATCCAAGCCAGCACTTTTTGCAGGATTTAGTTTGTTAAGAATGATAAAAATTTCTTCATTTGTGACCGGGTTAGCGAAAAAAGAGGATTGATAGTCGCCTGTGAGATAATCACTATATTTATTAGAGGATGTTGAATTGATTTTGTCTGAAAGTGTTGGACCTATATTAACAAGATAATCATTGAATCTTGTTGCAATTTCTAAATCATCAGTTATTATCTTGTTATTATAAAGAAATTGTGTTTGTTGCGCTTTGCGGTTATTTTTATTCAAAAGTGATTTAATTATTTTCCATGTTTCATTTATGTCATTCTTGCATAGTTCAAATTTGTTATGGTAGTAAGTTTTTTTTGCTGTTTTGATTATTTGGTCCAACTTGTTTCTGTATTTCTTGAATTTCTGTTCATTATGCTTTGTTTGACATTTGATAAACTTCAAATAAAGATTATGTTTTTTATGACAGGCAGCTATCAGTCCAGTTGTTATCCATGGTTTAGTCGGGTTGTGTTTAGATTTCTTCTTTTCTTTCATGGGAAAGCTGTTTTCGAAGATGTGCATGCAAATTTCATGGAACTTGGTGTAGGCACTTTCGCAGCACTGTATGTCTGTTACTGCATACCAATCCACCTCAGTCATGTATTTTTTAAATTGTTCAATATTGACCTGATTTATTTCTCTGCATTTAATTTTTTCATATTTGAATGGCTTTGTGCAGGTCAGCTGTCTTTCGAGAAGAAAAATTGGTAGGTGGTCTGACGTGTCAGTAACGAGAATTCCTACCTCCGATTTATTACTGAAGTTAATGTTATTGCTGAATATATTATCAATAATTGTGGCCGAGACATCACCTATTCTAGTCGGTTTTGTAATGGTTGGGTAGAATGAATGAGCATTTAGTAAGTTTAAAGTTTTGTGTATGAAAGCAAGTTTGTCTCATCAGGTCAATATTGTAGTCACCCATGAGGTAGACAGTTTTGTTTTCCTTTTGAATAGTTGCCAAAGTTTTTCCTAATAGTTCAATAAGACGTTCCTTATCGCCTTTAGGTGATTTATAAATCGTACCTACAATTTTGTTTTTTCCTTTCGGTGTTTGAATTTCGATAAACATTGTTTGAATATGTTCTTCAATATTAGAAAGGTCATCTCGCTCAATGAATTGGACATTTTCTTTAACATACATGCCTACACCACCTCCCCTGCCCGTGGTTTTGTGCTTTTCAACAAATGTGTAGTTCTTTATATTGATAAGGTTAGTAGGTGAATTTGCATGTATAAATGTCTCTGTAATTCCAATAATTCCAAATTCATGTGCACTCATAGCTAGGAGACGGTGTAACTTGTCGATGTTCCCCATGAGAGATTGCATGTTGATAAATAGAAGTGAGAAGGCTATGTGTTCTTTGTTTCCTAGTAGATTGTCATTGAATGTTTTTGGGAGGATGTATTCACAGGTTGGTGCAGATATATTTAGATCATTTCTAGTATCAGCATGGTTAAATTGAGATAGGATTAATTCGAATGGGTTTAGAGTGGGTTTTTTGTCGTCAGTAGCCTCAGTGGTAGTATGGATTTAGAACAGCCAGTGTGAAGTCTGTATTGTCATTGTAATGATTGTACGGGAAAAGTGACTTGTTGCAGTTGGTACACCACCAGCAGGTGTCGTCAGCTTCGAGGTTTCGATAGTCAGATGTTGTTAATTTGGAGCAACTTAGATGAATCCATGTGCTACAAAAGTCACATAATAGTGCTCTCTGATTATTCTTAACAGGTTTCCTACAGGATGAGCAAGGGAGTTTAGCGGGCATGGGTTAGGTTAGTGGGAATATGGACAGGGAGGAAATAAGACAAGGGAACTACTGAAGAGAGAGGGAGGTTATTGGGGTCATTTGGAGGACTGAATGGATTTCTCTATTTGGCTGTAATATTGGTTATTATCGTGATTTAATTGTATATAACACCATCTAACCAGTGGATACACTGGATGAGATGGGTCAAGTGTCAAATTGCAATAAATAAGAATTGTGGGTGAGTTACTAAAAGTAAAATTGAGAACCTGTTATCATCAATCATTAATTGATCATTGGTTAGTATATAAAAAACAATAACATGTCGAGTATTTTTGCAACTTATCAGACTGGAAGCCGCTGCTGCCTAAGGCAGTAACAGCCTCCAGTCAAACCAGTTTCAAAATACCCAACAGATTATTTCTTGAATTATTAAGAATCGGTCATGCGTGCGACTTAATTTGAAAGGGGTAATTATCCTTGAACATGCTATAATTACTCCATGCAAAATGGGTAAAATGAGAACCTGTTATCAAATCATTAATTACTCATTGGTTAGTATATAAAACGAATCATCGATCACAAAAGTATACATTAATTCTTTGAGCACTGACATAGTATGTTAATTTCAAAGCAACAATACTAATAACATGTTGAATACTTTGAATCTTACCCAACTGGAAGCCGCTACTGCCTACGGCAGCAACGGCCTCCATTCAAATCCGCCTCAAAGTACCCAACAGATTATTTCTTAAATTGTTAAAAATCTGATTTAAAAGGGGTAATTATCCCTGGACATGCTATAATTACTCCATTCAATATGGGTAAAAGATGAGAACCTGTTATCATCAATCATTAATCAATCACTGATTAGTATATAAAAACAATCATCGATCACAAAAATAGTACCAATTCCCAACACTAATACAGTGTGTAATGATACGAACACATTGACAGACGCTGTTCCACATACAGGCATATAACATTACATTTCACAAACGCATGTAGGATCAAGTTATTTTAGATGTTTGCCAGTGTGTCATATAGTGTTCGTGGCAACTAAGCATGCGGAGCACATTTATGTTGGTTGTGAACATATTTTTGGTACGACATGAGCACAAAGTATTGTACATAAGTTGACATGCATATAACAGTTAACAAGCACAGGAAATTGATCAGTGTCACAGATAAGCAACATACACAGGAACAGTTCATTTCGGTACCTTGTCTAGGTCTGTTGCTGATGTAATCATCGTCTTGTTACCTGAGTTGACAAGGCATATGATGCGTCCATCGATTGACCATGCTGACTTTACCCCGGAGTGCTGCTGGCATAACTTTAGCAGCTGTAGTCGTCTCTTGGTGAGGCTCTCTGTAATGACAAAGTTTGTACCTTTTAACTTGCGTTTATTTGTGAATATAGTGTGTCGTGTGTTATATGCTATAAGTCTTATGATAATTGGTCTGCTATGGACATGATTACTGTTCTGGGAATCCCTAAGTTGCTGAATTCCTGAGCGCTTTGGGCCAATTCTATGGCTGCGTCCAATGCTGCTAGGATCTAAGTTTAGGCCCAGTTTGTCATTTAGCACATTAAGCACAATATGGTCCGTATTCTCATTTTGGGATTCTGGGATACCATGTACGAGGAGGCAGTTTCTCCTTGAGTATTGCTCATGACTGTCAAGCTCAATGTGTATTTTTGTATTTTCCTCAACTAGTTTGATATTTTCGTTTTTAATGTCTCATGTCTTGTCTTATACGTTCCATATTACACTCTGCATCCATACTTAGACTCTTATAGATATCTTGCTTTACATTGGTGAGAAAACAACTGTCATTGATCACTGATTCTGTGATTTGAGTTATAAATGTTTTGTCATCAATTATATTTTTGATCACAGCGGAGGTCACATGTTCAATTATGTTCCCTAGCAGTTCTTTATTACTGATTAAGGTCTCATGTATCTGTGATTTAATTAACTCCGTTGTGACACTTTGATCGCCATCGCCTGACTGGCTGTGTGACGTACTTCTGGTACCGACCTTTCCGGTACCAGTTTTCGTGTCAGGCATTTTGCTGTTTATCCAATGTTAATCGAGTTCCAGGATAATTTAATCTCACCTCGATGTACAATTCACTTTTTATAAGATGTTGTTCATAGGTAGGCAGTCGCTAATTCACACTTGTAGTTTTACAAATCAATTTTCGATAATATTACAGCCAAGAGAAAAAAACTCAGGGGGCAATAGCGATCAAATTATGCCGTACGGGAGTTGTTTCCCTTGCATTGACAGGAATACATGAATTATCTCACTGCCTCGAGTGGAGTTCTGCCGCGAGTGGAGGATTACCGCCAGTGGCGAGTGGAGGATTACCGCCAGTGGCGTGGGTATGATATCTCTATTCGACATTTGGGTTAAATTGCAGTTTAGGGGCCGCCGATAATGCCCGTTGAAATCGCATGAAATAACGTTAGTGGTCAGATTTCACGAGCTTTCAGTGGTTGCTAAGGATTTTCCAAGAATAGAAACTGGAGCCAGTATCGTAGGGAAAGCACTCCAGATAGCTCTGCTAGATTAGCGAGGCAGAAAAAAGTCTACACGAGACGTTTTGTTAGAGCGCTCTGCTACTTCGCAAAACATGTTTGGAGGTGACTCGCGAAAAGTAAAACATGTTGTCCATCTGGGAAGTAATTGCACGCGAAACAACGTCATACGTCACAGAGGCATATATTACGTCATAAGCATGTCGCGCAAAGGATGTTTGGATATCGTTTTCTTAGCAAACAATCTTGTCCCATATAGAAGTTTTGTAGCAGAGCGCGCTGTTAGAACGACCTATTCGCTTGATTCTAATAGCCTATAATACACCACGCGCGAACAGAGTTCCGGTTTATAAACGAATGTAAACAAACACCTGTCAAACCTCGCTTAGCTAGCCACTTTGACTGTTTAAAATGGTAGTTGTTATTACACCACAAAAACATCCATTACCGTTCAATCACTACTTGCTAAATCAAATATCTGCATTTAACTATCAGAATAAAGTTTTTATTCTTGCCTATACACTCCCTAATGCCTATACCATCACCATGTAGACCCTCCACCAGGCTTCTGGTAGAGGGACCCCCTGCATTAGCCTTACAATAGACTGGCACCAGTCTGTACTCACTCCTTGGTGACGCTTGTCACTAAGCACGCTCGCGCATGCGCAGTAGGTCCCACTTGTGAAAACTGAATCACTTTTCTAAATTTAAGTGCTGTACATCCAGCCTAGATTCTCAAATCAATACCCAGCGGGGTGGCTGAGGCCGGGTTGTAGTGATTGAACGGTAAGTATGTTTTTATAGTGGTTAATAAAACTACAGACCAACCCACTAAAGGGGGGTCTGTTGGGGGTTGTTATTACACCACAAAAACATCCATTACCATTCAATCACTACTTGCTAAACCCGTAGATTTGGTCAGTGCCCCACTACGAAACTTTGGTGGGAGGTGATTTGAGAATCCATAAGCAAGGATAAAAATCAAACCAAACATAACCAAATGTTAATAACATAACATAATGGTGCATCCTAATCAAGCACACAGTGATTAACAACCAAATAAAACTTTAAACATAAAGATTTAAAACAAAAACCAAGGAACAACTCTCACCATTCTCCGCAGACGCACGGTCCTAACGAAAATGGTGGGATGTGCTTGGTAAATGGTCTTCAGCCTTCTTGGTTAAAATAGTAATGTTCCTAAAGAAAGATGCCGCTGCGCTCTGGTCTTTCAAATAAAAAGAGGTAAAAGTAGACTCAGATTTCCATCCTGCAACTTGCATAACTTCGTCTACAGAAGAGCCAGCAAACAGAGCAAAAGAGGTAGCCATCCCTCTAACATCATGAGCCTTAATGTGAGAGAGATTGATTTGCTCAGGAGAAGCAATCTCGTAGCATAGTTGAATGGTGTCACAAATCCATCTAGCGATGGAAGCTTTAGAGACCGGTCTGGCTACCCCTTCCGCGTAGGGAACCCATAAGTGAGACGGATCGGATCTTTTAAAATCGGTACGACGCTTATAAGCCTTAAGAGCTCTGACTGGACACCAAAATCTGTCAGACGGAGAAAATGAAGATAAAGACTTTAAAATAATCGGCTTAGCTGGATAACGGTTTGATTGTGTCTTAGACAAAAAATCCCTTCTAGGATATAATACCAAACCGTCCCCAGCTTCAATAAATCTATCCTTTTCAGCGGAAAATGCATTGATTTCAGATCGTCTTCTAGCCGAAGCCGCCGCTACTAGAAAAACCGCCTTAAACGTTAAAAGCTTTAAGCTAATCGAGGCGATGGGTTCAAAATGATGCCCTGCCAAAACCTGAAGAATCAGCGCCACGTTCCAGGAAGGTAACGGTTTAGCAATAGGAGGCCGAATATTACCTAAACCTCTGATGAACCCATTCAGCACCTTAGTATCCTTAACATCCGCATTTAACAAACAAGGAAGAGAAGATGCTAAGGAAAATCTATATCCTCTAACAGTGTTAGCAGTCAGATGAAGAGAATCGAACAGATAAGATAAAAAATCTAACACTTGGGATATAGAAACAGAATCGGGCACGAGATCATGATTTGAGCACCATTCGCCGAATATCTTAAGTGGACCCTTGTAAACTCTTCGGGTCGACTCCCTCCTGGCCGAATTAATAATTTCCTGAGACCTTGCAGAAAATTTATTCTCAGTGACCGAGCACTCGATATCCTCCAAACACACAGACTGAAGATTCCTGGGTTTGGATGAAGGCACGTTCCCCTTACTTGGGATAACAGATCTGGGGACACTGGCAGCAGACGTGGGAAGTCTACTAGAAGATCGAGAAGGTCTACGAACCAGATCCTTTTTGGCCAAAATGGAGCTATCAACAAAATCTCGCATACTTGATCCTTGACTTTCTTCAGAACCAAGGGAAGCAGGATAGTCGGAGGGAACGCATACGCGAAGATTTCTGTCCAGGACTGAGACAGGGCGTCCACCGCCAACGCCTGATCGTCCGGAAAAGGAGACATGAAAGAGGAGATCTGGGCATTCAGAGAGGTCGCGAACAGGTCTACATAATTTGGGCGGAGGTGGACCCTCGGGTCTAAAAGATGGTCTTTTGCCACCTTGCGAGGGACCATCAAATTGACGGGGCCGGTCAGTTCGGTCATGTGGAGGAGAATATAGTTCTCTTTTCACATCTCTAGTCCCGTAAACACCTCGTGGTGCTAGATTGTCCACAAATTCACTAGATTTTTTTGGACATTGTAAGGCTTGTTCGTTAAGCTGAGCTTGTTGATTTTTAGAGAGGGTCCTTAAATGTGTGCATTCAAGCTCGATAGCCGTAAGCTCTTGCTTAAGTTTAGCAATTTCAGATTGCTCATCAGGCTCTGAACGGCCTACAGCACCATCCTCAGGTACAAAATTGATTAGTCCAGCATCAAGCAATTTCTCCAAGATAGTGGCAGTGGAGGGAAAGTCTGGGTCAGATTTAACGTCATCATGTGTAATAAAACCACCTTTGTCTTCGCGAAGGGTAATGAGACCTGAAGCACGGTTCCTACCAATGTCTAAGGGTCATTAGTCCTTCTATAGAAGCTGTATATATGCAGAACACCATTATGGAAAAATTGTGTGGTACGAGTGATGCTTAATAAAGACAATAATTTAAATGGTCAGTTTGTCTTGAGATATGAAGATAATAAATTAAATATCTTGCTCATCTTCAGCCGGAAATAGTTGTATGACGTCTTGAGATTTAACTTTTTGAACAACACCTAATTGTGTCAAGATGCAGTTTCCGCAGCCAAACTCTATTTACTGTTTTGCCTGCATGTAGGCCATCGTACAAATATTTAAATTCATACGATCGCCTAACATCTTGATGATTTTTGTCTTTACGGCGTTTTGCTAATTCTACACTAAACTTCAAGGTATTCTGACCAATTCGACTATTCAGTTGTTCAATCTTTTCATTTAATAAATTTACCTGCTGTTCTAATATAGCATCCTGATCTTTGAAATCAGCAGGACAAAAATGGCCTTTGTATCCATTATAAATACGGAGTGAATAGATAGGTATATTTATGAACTTAATAGTTTGTCCATGTTCTGAAACAATGGCAACAGCGCGTTCGTATAGTGAACAAATATTCTTAACAGCACTTTCATCGTCTGTGTTTCTTAAACATGAAAACTTTCCGTCTTTTCTGGAGAGGTCGCATGTACCAGCCCACATGTAAAAACACAGTGATGGTAGCGCTTTACAGCTTCTTCAATATTATCTTCTAATACCTTAACTAAATACGCTGTTGTCACCCCGGCTTCACACCAATATTCTACAAAATTTGTATGGTCTGCTTTTTTCAGAAGATATCCTTTGCTAGTACCCAGCAAAGTAGCTTTTTGTGAAAATGTGTAATCTGTAGGGTTAAAAGCAGTTTGATGCAAAGAATTTTCAACTTTCGACAGTGACATGGGTGAAAAAGTCTATGACATGATTTGTACAGCTCAAATTCAAGCACTTTTCAAGATTATACGAACACTGTATTACAGTGAAATGGTGAAAACTACATTTGAGATAGTAGATTGAGTATAAGAAAATCTTAATCTAATATGAATGAGAATTACATAATACTATTTAAATTACATGTCAAATTCAAGATAAAATTCTTGACACTTAACAACAATATCCTTTGGAAATACACAGGATATCATCACAAAGGTTTCAAAAATACATTCCCGAAAACATATAACAGTATTGTAACAGGACAATTGGACGGGAAATACATAATCTATCAAACATTCTATAACCACGTGGTAATAACACAATCAATTAAACAATGATTAATCAAAATTTACCTGTCAAATATGAGATTCTGACGATTTTGATTTTTAGGTTATGCAGTGTTTTATAATAAATGCGCCTCCATTACAAAAGAAGATATATTAGTTTGTACTTATAAAGTAGTCAGAATGGCTACCGACTTAATTTTTATATTTATGTGAGCAGATGCAAAATCGCGATAATTTGTGAAAGAATAATTTTTCTTGCCAAATAACTGGGGCCAGAATTACTCCTGACACCATTTGTGGTGATCTGCTGATAATTATAATATTCGCTAAATCTTACCAGCAGTGGATGACTTCAGATTCCCGGGTTCCCAAACGACGTGATGCGCTTAGAACCAGGAACCGACTCAGAAGTGACGCGTGTACTGGTTAACCGTGAAACAGCTGAACTCTGGCTGTTGGTGACTTTCGGACATAATTCCGGATTTCACCACAATGTTTTTGCTATTGAAGTGACATGCTGTTGAATATTTTGAAACTGATTTGACTTGGCACTATAATCCTGCCATAGGCAGCAACAGCACCAGCCAAATTGGTTTCAAAATATTCAACAGCGTACCTGTATATTTTTCTGGAAATTGATAGTCAGGAAGTTCAGAGATTGATCAAACCCAACACAAGCGAGGTATGGGTTGAGCTTAGCTAGAGATGGGCGGGGGCATAGCTAAAAATAGAAAGGACCATATGTTTATATGTGAAGGGGATTTCAAAATAAGTACTACTCAAGTAGTGCATATGAGTGACAGGTAGATCTGATCATTGAGTTAACAACATGCACTAAATGGAGCATATGGATACAGGTAGTTAATTAAAATGTCCTATAACACAATTCTAGATTCAGCCTTGATATGTGATCTACACAGATGTCTAGCGGTTGTAGCGTGAACTCTCCCCTCCACACCCCACTGCTCATATAGAGCATTTCTGTGAAACATTAAATCCAGTATGTTTTACTGAATATGTATATTTTTACAGTTTCTATAAATGTGATGCGGTTTTATATCATCAAATATGTATTGAGAAATCGTTCGAAAGAGAAGTCAAACATGGTCTCTTATGACAAGTGATCTCTTCAAACATATCTACAGTAAGAAAGTCTAAAACTATCAGAAATCATCTTGCCGATTGGAGGGTGCATGATATGGACACAAAAGTATAACTCACAATTGATGGCACGATATCGCAAATCTACACTCTGTCACCAACTTTGATGTTCCAGACCAACACCACCGTCTCCCCCAATACATACCCTACCACCCTGGGTCTGGAGCATAATGTCAGAGATCAAATACACAATTATATGGGTACCGGTAAGCCACATAACAAATTTGGTTGAATTATACCAATTTTGAAGTTTACCTCTTCACAACTCACATATAACCAATTTGGTTGAATTCGAACAAACAGTTTTGGAGGAGATAGCCAGACAGATAGACATAGCCGATTGCAATATCCCCAATTTTTTTTAATGAGAGAATAATTACTATAAGACAGGATCATGATAGATTGTACAATGTAACACGCTGTCATCTCTTAGGCCAAACAAGTAAGCATGCAAGATTGAGGTACGGTTAATTAAAATATATGCAGGACACATGTTGAAGATTTTTGGTGTATCTTCAAGATTCGATGCTACTTATAGGTTCTTAGCTGGTATAATTGATTATGAAGTCTTTTCCGTTTTGGATAAGGCTTGTACGTAAGGTTGCTGCGACAACCTACCTTACCGAGAACGGAAGAGATGGATATCAGCTCGCCTCGTTTATAGATGAATTTCACGATATTTGTAATTGATATCCGGGCCTGATCTGACTGATTACCAGAACTTGTAGGTACGCTACGGTGGTCTTCCGTAGATTCCAGAATTAATATTACAACAAAACTCTTGCCTTGAGGTTATCAAGGTTCTGATTTTAATAAAGCTAACTGTACACTATACTAATGGTGACTTACTGCCACTACCGAAAAGATAATACTTATAAGAGTTTGACTAAATTTTAACTATTTTACTTAAAACTTCTGTTTCCTATCTAACGTTGATATATATTACTCCCTGTCACGACAGGTCTGCTATAATTTATCAACCTAACTAGCTAACTCCTACTCCAATTTATTCAGAGCTAGCTTTTCGATGCGAACCAAGGATACGGACCAGACTCTCGATAAAAGGCAAAGTGCCCCTTTTATACTCTCCTGAGTTTCGATTCTATCATCGTTTTCTTCAGAGTTTCGATCAGACCCCGATTGGTTATGACGTCATCCTGACCAATCAAAACTCTGACCCTCCCGTTACGGGAGGGTGCCTTACACTAGGTCTTTGCGGTTTGTGTTGTTTCTGATTTGATGAGACCTGTCAGCTAACCAACAACATTACCTCATCCTTTGTTGTATCATGCCACTCGTTGAGTGACATATAGTTGATATACAAATTCGTCTCGATTTAGATATCCTGTTTTTGATTGACATTTAGTTTATACACAAACTTCGTTAGTGTCAATCACTCCTACAGGATGCTACTTTGTCCATGTCCTGCCTATTGCTTATTGTGAATAAGCCTGTAGGATACGATGGTTAATAGCACATGAGCTGTATGATCTCATTGCCAGCTGGTGTTGTTGTACTTTCTATAGGGAGTTGATATTTCTCTTGTCATTCAAACTTTTAACCATTCTTTTTGTCTGTCCTGTCTAAGCCTGTCTCTGTACTATTTTCTAAATTATTGTCCAAAATGACTGCTGAATATTCTGAAAGTGTGTGCCGATCCCACATCCCCACCTTTCATCTTCAACTACTGACAGATATCATCAACCCAGAACCATGGGTCCTACTTTATTCTATCCTATTACAATTCCAACTTTTACTCAATACGGTTATCATGTACGCATCATTTTCTCACTACACTGTGTTGCGGCTGCACCGGTCTATGTCAACCAGTGCAGCAGCCCTTCTGCGTACTATAGTATGATGCGTGCTACTCCGTCCATTAGCTCACCTGGTATTTTCAAATATTAATTTCATCAAGGTCTTACTCATAAATATAAGATGTCCACAGGGTCATGACTCCCCGCCGGACCATCCGATATCTACAATGTGTGTAATCAGAGTAAGACTGGCCAATCACATGAGGTCATTAATTAACTAATCCACCGACTGTCCAGTCACATGAGGTCATTAATTAACTAATCCACCAACCCCACCAGTGCTATACTGAAATATTTGTAGGTATTGAGGGAGAATGGGTCCCTCACTGGGAAATTGCTGCCAACCCTGATTTATTAGCTCATATGCGCATCCGTTGTGTGTCCGTCCATCAACTTCTCAAGGTTTCAATTATATTTGGCAGGAAGCATCCATAGGGCATAGGGATCCAAGTTTCTTCAAACGAAGCCGATTGGCCAATTTGGCCAGTGGCCATCTTGGATTTCGGCCAATTTTTAAAAACGTCTAAAAAGCTCCAAAACCGCTTGAGGGATTGAAGGGAAACCTCATGAAATATGATCCAGCGCAAGAGCTCAACCAAGTTTGTTCAAGGGAACTTGATTGGTTAAATGGTTCGGCGGCCATCTTGGTTGAACTAGTTTTAGTGAAAATGGCTTCTTCAGAACCGCTGAAGGAATTGGGCTTAAATTTGGCAGATATGATTAGGGACTAAGGGCCAGTAAAGTTTGTTCAAGAGAATTTGATCCGTAAAAAACCCCAGGCCGCCTGTTAGCATGTTTGGCGGCCGTATTGGATTTTTTTATTTGATGGATTTCGAGGCCGAAATTGTTTTTATATAGGTTTCTGGGTATTCTGAACTCAAATTTGCAATTTTCAAAACTGTCGGATAAACGGTTTGAATCATTTTCCTGCCAAAAGCGCCCGTCCTAAAGCAAGGGGAAATTTAAAATGCCTTCTCGAGAACTACTGGGCCGATTTCAATTATATTTGGCAGGAAGCATCCATAGGGCATAGCGATTCCATTTTGTTCAAACGAAACCGATCGGCCAATTTGGGAGATATGATTAGGCACTGAGTGCCATTAAAGCTTTTTCAAGGAAACATGGCCGCAGTCTGAAATGTAGCGTATTTGGTGGCTATGTTGGACTTGAAAAAATGTCCACAAACTCGTTTAAAAGACTACTCCTAAACCACCCACCAACAATTTTGACAAAAATGCATATTGCTCCAAGTGAGCGACACAGGCCCCTTGGGCCTCTTGTTAATAATTTATCCATTCTGGTCTGGTTCATTTTCACAGTCATGCATCATTTAGATGAATGAATCCACCTCTGTAAATTCATGTCTTTTTTCGCTTCCAGATTAATGTCGCTATGGGTGAGGATA
The DNA here is from genome assembly GCA_034401795.1 of Chaetoderma sp. LZ-2023a. NCBI lineage: Eukaryota > Metazoa > Mollusca > Caudofoveata > Chaetodermatida > Chaetodermatidae > Chaetoderma > Chaetoderma sp. LZ-2023a. Next base: position 14,042,901 of record CM067367.1, on the reverse strand, counting down.
GTTGTGTTGCTGCTCCATCACGCATTCTGTTTGCTGATCCTCCTTGTTTAACTGAGCTTTGTTTGCTCAGGGTCACTGTATTGCCACTGATCACTGTGCCATCCACTAATGCGAGCCGACAACAGCCGCAAGTCATTAAATGCAGGTGAAAGAATTAACCAGCACATTTTGATTGAATGAATCATTGCATGAGTTAATAGATGCAGATTTGAATGTCTGGAAAATATGTCTAATTAGGGCCCCGCAGGTGTGGAAGCCCTATAGTCATCACCGCGTTTGTCCGTCCGTCTGTCTGTCTGTCCGTCCGTCCACAAAATCTCGTAATGATACTTGGTATATGCCTCAGTTTAGATACGCAGATGTGCCTTTTGAAGGATTCACCATTATTGGTCCAATATTTTGCATGAAAATGGACTTTTTAATGCAAAAACTCACAACTTTTGTCAATTTTCTCGTAAACACCATATCATTCAGAATCGCTTAAAATAATTTAATGACACTTGATATATGTCTCAGTATTGATACACAGATGTGCGTTTTGAAGGATTCACATTTATAGGTCCAAGATTTTGTGTGAAAATGCGGTTTTTAATGCAAAAACTCACAATTTTTGTCAATTTTCTCCTAAACACCATATCATACAGAATTACTTAAAATAATTTAATGAAACTTGGCAGGTGGCTTCTTTATGTGAAAATGGACTTGCCCTATAGTAATCACCGTGTGTGTCTGTCCATCCGTTTGTCTGTCTGTCCGTCCACAAATTCTCATAAACAGCATATCATACAGAACCACCTAAGATATTTTAATGATACTTGGTATATGCCTCAGTTTAGATACGCAGACGTGCCTTTTGAAGGATTCGCCATTATTGGTCCACTATTTTGGGTGAAAAAGGGCTTTTTAATGTAAAAACTTTTTGTCAATTTTCTCGTAAACACCTTATATCATACAGAACTGCTTAAGACACTTTGTTGAAACTTGGTATATGCCTCGCTCAAGAGGCACAGATGTGCCTTTTGAAGGATTCACTTTCATAGTCTTATACTTTGGCCACATGTCTCTTTGGGCACCAGCAATACTTGTGATTTTCTTTGAACTTTCTCTTTGAGCACCAGTGATACCTGTGATTTTTTTTTTAACTGTAACATACTTTCACTTGATTTCTAGGGGAGTCCCTTTATCTAATGTTTGTCTCTCAAGGAAAGCCATAGGTATTGCCTGTAGTGGAATTTTTGTTGCCACCAAATTGTGAAATCATCGGTAGCTTGTACTAGCTTTATACCTTATCCTGCTCGAGACACACACATTTATTGTCTCGCCTGCGAAGCAGAAGCGAGACATAGGGATCACTATTTCCGTCGGCTTCACCATATCTGTACTTATGGTTACGTTTTTTAAATATCAATATTTCTCATCATTGCCCCATCAGATCTTGCTGAAACTTTAGAGACATCTTACCTATAATGTAGGTATTCCATCATTATTTTAACAAAATTTTGAAAATATTTTGCTGAATTTTCCATGGTTTTTGACAATGTACAGGTTTTTTTATGGTTAAGGGTTTTAGAGATCATTATTTCTCAGCATTGACCCATCAGGTCTTGCTGAAACTTTACAGACATGTTCTCTATAATATAGAGAAGCATACGCCATCAATATTTTTGTCTCACTGCGAAGCAGAAAGCGAGACATAGGGATCACTAATTCCGGCGGCGGTGACATCATTGGCGGCGGCGGCAGCCGTCATTTGTGCAGTTTTGGTTAAGGTTTTTTAATTAACTTATTTTTCAACACTGGCTCATCTGATCTCAATGAAACTTTACAGAAGTGATCGATACTATACAGGGATGTGATCTACATAACAACACATTTAATTTTGGGGCATTTTAACTATTTTTTTCACGGTTTTGAACTTGGACTTTTTTCATGTATTTTGCCAGTGCAGTTTTGGTTAAGGTTTTTTGAAACGACATTTGCACCCACAAGGGGTTTATTGGATTTCAGTAAAACTTCACAGATTTGTTAGATACTATGCTTATGATTAGCCCACATAAAAAATAAATTGATTTTCAAAAAGTTTCGGAATTTGAACTTTGATAATTTTATGACTGATTTGCATCCAGGTATGTATTATGCTGTGGTTAAGGTTTTTTCAAATGACAATTTAATCAGCAAAGACTTGCTTTTGAAACTTGAAACCTTGGGGATGATTATACATCTTCTTCTTTTCGTTCGCTGATTATACCGCCAGTCCTGTAAGTGACTATCGACATGATCATAAGCGTTAAGTGCGTGGATCCATGGTTTATTAGAGTGCGCCGTGCGGCCTGGAACCTCCGTCTTCAGCACTCGAGGTTTCTGTCAGGGTTACCGCCTTTAGTCGCCTCGTACGACACGCAGAGGATACGGAAGGTGTATTCTAAGCCCCACCTACAGGGCATGATTATACATACGGGCAAGGATGGGCATGACACTTGAAATTTTATTCACACACACACGCACGCACGCACGCACACACACACACACACACACACACACACAGAGGGTAGGGGGTGGGGTCAAAAGTAGGCACCAGTCGATTGTAGCCCAACTTCTCCTAGACCATTTCACATCCAAATATATGTATTAGGCTGATTGTTTTTGAAAATGTTTCTTTTTTTTCAGACTATGAACTTTGCTTGTTTGGGCCATTTGCCTTTCGGTTAGCCCCATGGTGCCAGTTGTTATTACACTGACTTCAGGTTACTCCTGGGCAGAAAGGCTATGGTTCAGTCTCCAAGCTATGCATGTCCGATGGGTAGTACCATGGGTATTTTGAATCGGCATGTTAATTGTCAAATTTCAAAATGAGACTCAGGTGGTCCATCATATCCTGTGATGTACAATTAATATACAGTACAGGAAAGCTATTTGCTATCTTTTGATATCTCTTGTGGAATTTTGTTATGACCACAGGGGTACGGGGGCTGCGGGGGGGGGGGGGCCCTGTGGGTGGAAAATGTGGGGAAAAAAGAAAATTTGCAAAGGTGGTCATGTCACATATCATTTAGAAGCCAATGATGAGTAGACTACAGTACAAGGAATTATTTTGATGTTGGGTCAAACTGAGGGTAAGGGGGCAGAGTCAAAAGTGGGCACCAATCGATTGTAACGCAACTCCTAGACCATTTCACATAGAAACTTGAAACTTACGGTATGATTACACATATGGCCAGGGATGTGCATGGCACTTTGGAATTTTGATATCACCCCCAGGGGCAGGGGTGGGGAAAATAGTGGGCAGAAAATAAATTTTATCAAATGTGGTCATGTCACATATTATTCTGAAGCTTGTAGTTAGTAGACTACAGTACAACAAATTATTTTGTTCTTGAGTCAATCTGAGGGCAGTGGCCAGGGGTAAAATGGGCAATCTAATTCTATATTTGAACATTATTTTTTCGCATTATATTTAGTCCTGGGCAGACCGGGTTCTGTGGCAGCCGAATCCTGCGTTAACTTTAAAATGTGAGATATTGGTATCTTCTGATACCTCTTGTTTCATGTTTGTGTTGTAGTTTTTTATGGACCACTCATTTTTAACAATGGCTCACCAGATGTCAACAAAATTTTACAGCAGAGTTGTATACTATGCAAGAAGTACTATCTGCATCATTACTAGTTTCATTTGGAAAAAAACTTAAAGATCAATCTATCCGCTGTTTTGTAAAAAAATTCTGTGTTTGATTGGTTACACTTGTTGGTTGGTGCATTACTGAATATGTGTATTACAAACCATGCCAAGTTTGCTTTGCCAATCAACACTGTCCATGCCTTCACAGGCGAGACATTGTACGGTTCAGCGTTCTTGGGTTTTTTGTTTTTTGTTTTTTTTTAATATTATGAAGGCCTTGAATAAAATTGCTATTTACTACATAGAAAAAGGTATTTTCAGTGATTGCGTCAAACAACATTTTCTAGTTCCTCAAGCATTCTATACTATCCAGGGATGCAATCTGCATGACAACCGATTTTATTTTGGGTCATTTTTATCTCGCCTTTCACGAAGTGGAAAAAATATTTTGGAAGAGGGTGGAAACATGTCGGCGTTGGCGTCCGCTCTGGTTAAGATTTTTGAAATGACATTTGCACCCACAAGAATTTATCCAATTTAAAAAAAAGCTTCACAAATGTGTTCCCTACGATGCTTAGGACTAGTCTGCATCAAAATGACTTTTGAAGTTTTTCCATACTTTTTTATGTTTGAACCTAGAATATTTTTGGGTTACGGTTTTTGCCGTGTTTAAGTTGTTTTACTTCAAGAGTAAACTTACCATCCTGATACTCATTGATATTTCCTAAATGCTGGCCTAAACTGCCCCCACTGGGCAGGTAATAAATCTGACAGCTCGGCGGATGTGCGGCCCAACGGCACGCATGCGCAGACGTCCTCTGATTGATATTGACCACCATTGCACAAGCTCTGTTTTTAGCTCACCTGACCCAAAGCGCCAAGTGAGCTTATGCCATGGCGACCATCCGTCGTCCGCCCATCATCTGTCCATCATCTGTCCGTCAACTTTTGCTTTAAAACACTACTACTCATTAATCTCTTGGGCAGTTTCAACCAAAATTGGCTGGTGGTCGTAGGCGCCGGAACTTCCATTCGGAATTTGATTTATCAATTTTTTTGGTAAAAGCTTAGATTTTATGAAAAATGTACCGGAAATTGTCAAATTGCTACTTTTCTTTACCATTCTGACCGATTTCAACCAAATATGGCTGAAAGGATCCTATGGCCATAGGCTCCAGGAGTCAATTCCATTCAGAATTTGGTTCATCAATTTTTTGGGTGAAAAACTTAGATTTTATGAAAATTGTACTGGAAATTGTCAAGTCGCTTTTCCTAGCATTCTGAGTGATCTGGTGGAAAGGATCCTGTGGCGAATTTCCATACAGAATTTCGATTCATCAATTTTTTTGGGTGCAATCTTTCTGGAAATTGTCAAATTGCTTCTTCTTACCATCTTGACCGGCTTTTATCCAAATTAGGCTGAAAGGATTCTATGGCCATAGGAAAAATTTTCCATTTGGAGAAAAAAAAAATCTGACAGCTTCAATTGTCTGTATTTTCATGCAATACCACATTGAATACCACATTGACTCTGAATGTGATTTTTTGCACAAAAAAAAATCTGAAGCTCTTCTATCAATTTTTTGGGTGAAAATCTGAGATTTTATTTAAAATGTACCGGCAATTGTCAAATTGCTACGCCTCCTTAGCTGCTTGATATATTTCAACCAAATTTCACAAATGGATTCTATGGTGGTAGGCTCTAGAAATTCTATTCAGAATGTTGATTGATACATTTTTTGGGTGGAAATTCACAAGAAATTGCCAAAACGCTGCTTCTTAGTTGCTTGACATATTTCAACCAAATTTGGCTAGAGTGACCCTATCAAGGTAGACTCTAGAATTTTTATTCATAATTTTGATTGGTCAATTTTTTCGGTGGCCGTTTTCGATTTTCCGAAAATTATCCATCATACCTATTTAAATGCAATTGGTTCAAATGTTAATGGCCTCATGTTTCTGCTAGATTTTTTGCTTTATCTATCCAAATTTCTATCATTTAAAGTTTTCATAGATAATTAGGGCACCGGAAGGTGTGGTCTCGGTCAAATCCTATAGTAATCACTGCATCTGTCTGTCCATCTATCCTTCTGTCCATCTACACTACCACGTAAACAGTATATCATATAGAAGCGCTTCAGATATTTTAGTGAAACTTGGTGTATGCCTCAGTTATGATATGCAGATATGCCTTTTGAAGAATTCACATTTATAGGTCCAGTATTTTGGGTGAAAATGGGCTTTTTAATGCAAAAAACACGATTTTTGTCAATTTCCTCGTAAACACCATATCATACAGAATCGCTTAAAATAATTTAATGATACTTGGCAGCTGGCTTATTTTGGTGGTTTTACAGTCTTGGGATGAACCTTGTCCCAAAAGGGTCTAAATTTAGAAATCGATTTTGGGGTGCGTTTTATTTGTTTTATTTATCATATTATATTAAAATTTAATAATATATATATATATATATATATATATATATATATATATATATAAGGGAACCCAAGATCAACCAATTTTTTACAAAATGTCTTATCTGGATATGTGGAGAAAATTAGATGAAACCTGTGAAATCATTGGGTATTAACAAATCCGTAGTAAATGTAGAGTATCATATAATATGTGTTTTATCCTGTAGAGAACATAAATGGCCTGTGAATTCTGTTAAAAAAATTATACAAATCCCTCCCACAAGACTGATATTCTATATTTATGCTTAATTTATTTTAATGAACAATATTAGTAGATAAAGTTGTTAATCGTATGTAAAGTACTGACTTAAAACCAATGGAAGTAATTTGGTTTTTAAATTAGGGCACCAGGAGCAAACAGTATATGGCACAAACATTATACCTTCATATGCTCTGGCACAAAATGCTGTCAAACAAAATCTCCTCAGAGACAAATTGTTTCAGAGAGGACAGTTTTGTTTGACACAATGGTATTCAGTGTTTTACTTAAACATGTCAATAGTATTTGTATTATAATGTACTTGATACGAGTTTGAAACAAATTATGTCAAAAAAATTAGGTCAAATATCCTTTATGAGACTATCATTTCATATTTACACTTCATTTCTTAATGCGTATCCTATCAATACCTCACAAAGTTGTCAATCCTATGCAAAGTCTAGGCTTAAAACAATTGAAATCTATTTGTTCTTTAAATTAGGCCATCATGAGCAAACTGGATATGACACAAGAACTATATTTTCTTATGCTTTAACACAAAATGCTGTCAAACAAAATTTCCTCTCCGAGACAAATTGTTTCGAAGAGGACAGCTTTATTTGACATAATTGTATTCAGTGTTTTACCTATGCATAACAATAGTATTTGTATTACAATGTACTTGATATGAGTTGGAAGCAATTTATGTCAAAGAAATTAGGTTAAATATCCTTTGTGAGCCTATCATTCCATATTTACACTTCATTTCTCAATGCGAATTCTATCAATACAGGGTTAAGTATTCAATCATATGGAAAGTCCTGGATTAAAACAATCGAAATCAATGATATGACACAAACATAAGGCTATATTTTCTTATGCACAAAAATGCTGTGAGACAATTTGTTTCAGGACAGATTTGTATTAATGTAAATGTGTTAGACATGGCAATATTTAGTGCTTTGCACAAATACATGTATATCAATTGCATTTGTTTTATGATGTAAGTTTGAAACAAATTATGATAAAAATATCTAAATATCTGCTATTAGACTGGTATTCTATATTTACCTATACACCCTATTCCTCAAAACGAATTCTATTATTAGTACAGTTATTAATTCTATTCCAAGTATTTGCTTACAGCTATTAACATAGACCATAACTCAACCAAACAGTATATAGCAAACGTCATAGTTTCATATGTTTCAGCACAAAATTCTGTTATTAAAACAAAGTAGTTCTCTCTAGAACATTCTGGTTTGGAGAGGACAGATTTATTTGACATTAAATGATCGTTGGTGTTTTAAATAAAATAATTAATTGTATTTGGGTAAATAATATGCTGGAATGAAACATAATGCAGCTGCATGTACATAGAAAATAGTCTAATATATACACCTGGGCAAAAGTTAAGCACCAGCAAAAACAATAGAACGTAGAAACATGATGGTACAACTAGGCTGCCATACTTTTTGTCCCCGCGTTAGCTGACATAATTCCAAGTACGAAATGCACATGCATGCATGACTTCACGCCGCGTGATGTCCGTGCGTGGCGGGAAACAGCACACGTGTTCAGTTATGTAAAAGTCCAGTTTGAGGTGTAGAACATTACATACAGATTTAGGCGACAAGATTAGGAATTTTGTGTTCATGACCGTGGTTTATTTGTACAGAGAGAATTAGCTCTTGATTGTGAACCGCTATGGCAAGACGAAGGTTAAGTGATCGTGTGAAATGGCAAATCATAGGCATGCATACCACTGGTATGTCATGCAGAGAGATTGGCAGACAGCTGAACATTAACCATACTGTAATCAGTCGTTTGATTGCAAAACATGGGCAAACTAACGAGGTGAAGGACAGGCCTAGATCTGGAAGACCGAAGAAGACTACTGCCCGTGATGATCGAGCCCTAGTACGCCTTGTTAGGAGATCTCCATTCACCAACAGCAGAGTGCTCAGCCAGCAATGGGAAACGCGCAATAGAGTGTCAATGTCTACCGTCAAAAGGAGACTGTATGCTGCTGGCATGAAAGCTAGGAGACCTGTCAGACGTCCTCTCCTCACTGCACACCACAAAGAGGAGCGTCTGAGGTGGTGCAACGAAAGAAGACACTGGAACATGAGATCCTGGAGACGGGTACACTGGTCCGATGAAAGTCGGTTCCTGCTTCATGCCACAGATGGTCGAATTCGTGTATGGAGGTCCAGACGCACGGCGTACGACCAACGTAACATCATGGAAGAAGTTCCATTTGGTGGAGGTTCCGTTATGATATGGGGGTGCATCTCATTTGATTGTAAGCTGGATCTGTTGACTGTACCTGGAACACTAAATGGACAAAGATATCAAGATTCCATACTGGATAGAGTTGTGGTCCCTCATTTTGTAAATCATGCACCTGGAAGCCACCCTATATTCATGGATGACAACGCCCGACCACATCGTGCTAGAGCTGTGCATGAATACCTCCGCCAGAATGCCATCGAAACCCTACCATGGCCAGCAAGGAGCCCTGACATGAACCCTATTGAGCATATCTGGGACATTCTGGGAAACATGGTGAGAAGGAGGGATCCTCCTGTGCAGAACCTACAGGAATTAACAGACGCACTCCATCTTGAATGGCAACGAATACCACAATGGCGTATCAGTCGGTTGGTGACCAGCATGAGACGTCGTGTCCAGGCCGTCATCCAGGCACAAGGTGGATATACCCGGTATTAATAATGACAGTCTTAAACTCGTGCACAGATGTTAAACTTCGTTTCAGACACCATTAATGACAATCTAGCCACGTGTGTCAACTGTAGGGCAATAGTTGTCAGTTGTGTCAACGTAACCATATTCAGGCCTCGTTTTCAAGTTCAAACAAAAACATACAGTGTTTCCCCACCATCATAATCAGCATTCCTCTAGTTGCATTATTACCTCTTGCACTAAGATGGATGGGTACATAAATGTTTATGCTATTGCTTTCTTCATAGCACATGAATATACCCTCGCATGTGCGTAAAAATAGGGTGGTGCTTAACTTTTGCACAGGTGTATATGTGAAAAAGGGTTGTTTTAAAGCGTTTTAAGTATGCTTAGAGGCCAATATCTGTGATGCTTCACACAATCTGAATGTGTCAAGATTTGATTTTCGCCAATGTAAATGAATTTTTCATCGTTAGGAAAGGGTACATGTACATGAATGAAATGCATTTTACTCATATATATATATATATATATATATATATATATATATATATATATATATATATATATATATTCATGGTTCAGAGCCATGTACATATCAGTACATTCTTTCCAGTCTTTACACAGGTCAACACATCAGTACATTTTTTCCAGTCTTTACACAGGTCAACACTTATCAGTACATTTTTTCCAGTCTACACAGGTCAACACTAGATGGGGTGATGATTTTCTGCTCCGTAAAAATGTAAATTCTGCTATAGAAAATAGCAAATTCTGCTTCGTCACTGGTTTCACTGTTTTCAGCTTTCGAACAATAATCTGCCTAATTGATAGTCATAGATCCATGAAAATTTTACAATTCATGCCTATATCGAGATGATACAAAATCTTCATAACTATGTTCAACCTCTACCTTGCAATTTGGAATACCGGTAAGAAGACTATTTCTGGCACATAGATGTACTGTATTGCTCTTCTTCAATTTGATGGATGAATTTTCATAATTTCTGGTACAGATAGAATTTTATTTAGAAGAAAATATTAATTTTTGGTGATTTCTGCTTCAAATGGTAGATTCTGCATCAGTATGTCAATTCTGCTTACGAAGCGGAATTTCTGCTGAAGCAGAAAATCATCACCCCTACAACACATATCAGTACATTCTTTCCAGTCTTTACACAGGTCAACACAAGCTTACACCAAAATGCTTGAAAGTTTTCCAAAAAAAATGTAGGCAAATAAATCTATGGTACGTGTATTTTAATATTGCATCTATATGAACTAAAGTGAGGAAATGTTTTTATTTAGCTGAGTACATTGTAGCTTGAATTAATAATGACAAAACACCATTTTTCAAAAAAAATTATTTCTCAACATCATGTACATGTATAACAATTTTAACTAACATTTTCATGCAAACATCCAATTTTAAGCACATCTGACAGTCAAGGACCTATTCTGGTTACCACTCAACAGACACAGAAGCTGTATGCAAAGACTAATTTTGTCTTGTCAGCTGACATGTTTGACTGGCCTTTATAGACAGGTTTGACTTTGTATTTTCTCTCATTGAGTTAAAACTTAAACGTTGGACAAAACCCATGCATAATATGTAACAAAGCATTCTATAGCTTAATCATATTCTGCACAAAGTGCCTTGACAATGCGTGAAACTGTCTACCCTCATTATATAAAAAATACAGTTTATTCTTGAACATTATATCTAGTAGTTCTTTGTACCGGGACTAGTTAATAAATATCTATTTACGTTAAAGATGCTTGACTTAAACATTAATGCTAAACTATAACCTTAACAGAGTCAACGCTTACCCATAAAGTGACAAAATGATATCAGTGCATGTGTGTATGGTAATTAAACTTTAGGGGCAGAATTTACGAAAGATCATCTCATGTTTATCTTACACATGTCTAAGACCTACACTCGGAAAATTTTTAACTTGTACATATACAGCTTCATGCCTGTGTTTATCCTATTTTTCACAGATAGTGACAGCGATAATCAGCTAATTTTCTGTCCACATCTAACTTGGAAACCGACAACAAATGATCCATTTCTCAGCCGCAAACTCTAGATGGCGATGGGAGCTATGCCCCAGGGATTAAGAGGGCGGTGGGGGCCACCACGGATCGCCGAACGGCTGCCAGTTGAGGGAGGTAGTATCATTTTAATTCCAACCCTGAGGTGGTGTGTGGGACAAAGTACTTCCACACATCTGGATAGTCCTGCCGCAAGCCAGTGATGTGCATATTTTGCACAAGCGCTCAGTTATCATTTTAATCAGTTATCATTTTAATCCCGGCCCTACTACTACCACAGATAATAGGGTCTGAACAGCCATTTAGAGACAAGCATCCACAGTGATATACACCAACCACGACATGTCTCAACAACCCTATGCCCCAGGGATTGAGAGGGTGGTGGGGGCCACGGATCGCCGAACGGCTGCCAGTTGAGGGAGGTAGTATCATTTTAATTCCAACCCTGAGGTGGTGTGTGGGACAAAGTCCTTCCACACATCTGGATAGTCATGCCGCAAGCCAGTGATGTGCATATTTTGCACCAGCCCTCCAGGGTCGGAGTCTGGATCGAACGAGAATGTCGCTGTCTTCTGACGGCTTACACGTCGGGGTGTTCGATAGGGGAATCCTGAATAGTCACGTCTCGGGTCATCGTACATAACCCCTAGACCGCTGTTGTCACCACCATGCCACTGATAGTCTGGGTGAGCGCTGAACTCGCTCTGTAGTCTGCTGGCCGCTGAGACGCTATGACTGTTGAGCTATGGGTCGAAGTCATTTGTATCAGGGAGGCTTGCACCCAGCTCATGGAGGATTCGTCGCACCGTGAAGAGCTTCAGGAGTACCAGAATAGGAGTGAAGCAGGGTGGAACTTACTCCACATCCTGCCGTGGCACACCACACGGTAAAGTTCAGCTGCTGATTCCAGTATGAGAGGCTTGGAGCAGCCATCCAAGTATGAGCTTGCTTCGCATCCTTGATGGTGATGGGCCGGTTGGTCAGCGGTCATGGGTTGACGGAGAAGCTGGTTCGGGACCATCCATCCACTATGATGGAGAACGGTGTTAGCTCTGGTATATCATCCAGTAGACCTCTCAGGCCAGTCAAGGGTGTACCCAGGGGGGGCGGTTGGCTGCGGATGACTGTAGTGAGGTTCTTAGCGAGGCGACCTCGCCGTACGAGGCTACCTCGCCGTACGAGGCGACCTCGCCATACGAGGCGACCTCGCCGTAACATCTCGTTTTTTATCTCCTCCATATCAACCCGCCCGCTGGAACCTTTGAAGTATTGCTGTCGCACTTTAGGTACAGGGCTTGGAGCTTCAATATATGGTGGTACTCTTCTTCGGTGACCTGTCCATCCTCGAGAGCTTTGCTGACAGACTCGTCGATGGTCCGTAGCATATTCTGTGCCAGTGTCACGTACTTAGCATGCTTCTCCAGCCTCCTTGTGATCTGCCGCTGCCCTACCACCAAGACAGTGGTAGCTAGTGTCACGCCACCCAGTAGGATGGCGACGATGGCACCCACCCCTGTAGCGAGAGTGGCCACAGCTGCCACACCAGCACTGGCTCCAATCACACCCGCCGCAGTGGTTGTACGCGCAAGGACGTTGTAGGCCATCTTATATCGCCTCCGCGTTCTGCTGTACTTTTCTGCCTCATGGACGAGATTCTGCCTGATGGCATCTATCTGCTGGAGTCGCCAGCCGTGTACTGTACCACCCTCGTCAGCAGTCAGGGAGGGGTATAGTTCTGGTTGCTTCCGCCACTCTGATTTTGCCTTAGTATACCTGGAGATTAAACCTGCATAACGTGCAGAGTCTGCTCATGAGTCATAGAAAGGTTCATTTTGGAGAGGCTGGCGAACCGTGCCAGCTTTTTAGTATCGAGACAGCCGTCCCTTAGAAAGTGGTCATCCATCACTATGTCGGGTGCCAGTAGCTTTCTGATCTGGAACGTCAACTTATGACCAAGATAGTAGGTCCGCCGCTGGATGGCTTTCTTGGTTTTACACTTCTGCGCCATCTCCGCTTCCCACTGTATGACATCTGGCTTTTCCTCGTCTGTGAAGACACCTGGCTCATCATCATATGTGAAGACATCTGGCTCATCATCGTCTGTCAAGACTACTGCGTCCCGCTTACTCTTCTCCAGGAGGGCCTGCCAGTATCGGAAACCTTCACGGTTCCTTCGCCTCCTTGCAATGCTCGCGTTCTGTTGATACCAGCTCTCCTACTGTGGTCGCTCTCCTTGTTGCAGTGCGAGCATCTGTTTATTTAAGGCCTTTATCTGTGCAGGGGGCATGAAAGGGCAACCCTGTAGCTGGCTCTTCATCATCTCGGCAAATGTCAGATATTCCTGGTGTGATATGTTGTCGTCAGGTCAATGAGTAATATGAGTGTGAACTCTAAATGGGCGTCCGATATCCCATCCGTGCTGGCATATATGTTAATGGAGGGGCTGTCAAACAGGTGATTTATAGGTGTGAACAAGCTAGGACTGATAGCTTTCCATAGGTTCCTGTTGGCACCTGGGAGATACTCTATCACGTCCCGGCCGACTTCTACCAGTGAGCTGCTGTGTGCACTGCCCAGAGGTTGATGTAGCACATCGGCGTGTATGTATGTTGTGCTCCGCTGGGGCACCTCGAAGAGGACCCATTCTACACGATACTGTACCACCCGTCTCCCCTCTAGAGGAGGTGAGATTACGTTCTCACCACCGGAGAGCAGCAGTCGGACAATCGGCATGGTTATATCTCCTGTTTAAACCCCTCCTATAGCGTGCTATGGAACCCATATTTGCTCACTCGACTGGTCTTGCTGACCTGGCAGATGTGTACGCAGTTGATGCTGCCAAGGTAGAAGAGAGCGATGGCAAGTCATTCGCCCTACAGTGCGAAGCAAACTCAAAGGTATTCTCCATCCACCCCATTGGTGGTGATGGGGTGGAGCTGCTCACAGACCTTAAGGATGTGTCGAAGAAGCGCCTGGGTCGCAACATAGATGGCCACAAAATTGTGTTTCGGTATGATTTCCCGAAGAGGAAGTACATCCTCGAGCCATTGATTGAGGTCTCGGATAGAGGTGGCAGACATCAACACCCTAAATGACGACCTCGGCTTTCCTCTGGTCAAACCCTATTCAAGCAATGCCCCGCCGATGACACATGATGATCTGCTATTGACCCTGGCAAAAAACCTGCAGTTCATGTTTGAGAAGGATGAAGTGTGGTACTGCGCTGGACCTGGTGGTGACTGGCAAACATGGTTGCCACTATATAGGCCTCCCGCAGTCATTGACATAGAGGTTACTCCCCTCTCCACTGTTGTGAAAAGGGATGGGACAGTTCGAAAGCTCTACAATCGGGGATCATCATTCCTCACCTACATAGGTGAAGGTGTCTCCCTGATGAGGGTGGGTCACAGGATCGGGGTTACAGGTGGAAAGCTCCTGCTGCGTCGTCCATTCGATGGGCCAGAAGAAGCTGTTAACCTCCAGGAGGGCATCCTACGGGTAGATGGTGTGTCACATGTCTCCAATGCCAAGGGTGCTGTTAAACTGCTTCAGCGAGTCGGACTCACTAGCCCGCAAACGACTCATATAGTCCTAGAGCTACGTTTCTTAGCCGGCGGCAGAGTGAAGCATCTAGCCTCTGCCCCTGAGAGGATGAAGATCACTATCGATCCGGATGGAACAGGGCTCGATCTGGCACAGATATTTCTCGAGGGGTTCACTCTGTTCAGTTTAACTCTTCATATATAGCCATGATTCTCATCATACTGTTCGTGCTGGCGTCTACAGCAGTGGCACAGGGCGCTGAGACTGCCACGATATTGGATGCCAAGTGGGCCCACTTCCGGGATGCCCCTCCTGTACAATCCTTGGGTCGACCCCTTACGGAGAAACATTTACGACCGCTTTCACCCACGTGAAGAGATCGAGTCTGTCTGCCACTTCTATGGTGTGTAGAGGGTAGGACGTGGTTGTCTGCTGGAGACACGTGCTCAGCACCAGATTCTCTGCGTAACATGTGAACATGCCAGAGTCTGCCGTGGTGCAAATGCTAAGCACTTTAGCATCCTGCCAGGTGAGAGTTGTCAAGGTAGATGGAAGACACTATGGGTGGTCCCATCATGCCAATGCGGCTCTGGCAGAGACTACATGTTTGTCTGAGCCTACACAGAATAGAGAGGCCGGCCACTGGCCGGTATCCTGAGGAGGTTCTCCCGGACAGTGGGGTCCACACGTGAGTTTTATATTCGCCACAGCCTTTCATGTCCGGGAGAACAGCAGCTCTCATCTCCATACACCGACCACGAAAATCACATGTCTCAACAACCCTATGCCCAGGGATTGAGAGGGCAGTGGGGCCATGGATCGCCGAACAGCTGCCAGTTGAGGGAGGTGGTATCATTTTGAGGGTCAGAGTCAAAATGATACTACCTCCCTCAACTGGCAGCCATTCGGCGATCCGTGGCCCCCACCACCCTCTCAATCCCTGGGGCATAGGGTTGTTGAGACATGTCGTGGTTGGTGTATATCACTGGATGCTTGTCTCTAAATGGGTGTTCAGACCCTATTATGTGTGATAGTAGTAGGGTTGGGATTAAAATGATACCTCCCTCAACTGGCAGCTGTTCGGCAATCCGTGGTGGCCCCCACCGCCCTCTTAATCCCTGGGGCATAGCTCCCATCGCCATCTAGAGGCATACACCAACCACATGTCTCAACAACTCTAAGTCCCCAGGGATTAAGAGGGCGGTGGGGGCCACGGATCGCCAAACGGCTGCCAGTTGAGGGAAGTGGTATCATTTTAATCCCGACCCTACTGCTATTGTGATTAACAAAATTTATTTCTGGATCAGTAGATATACTGATTGCACGGCATCCCACATTAAAATACTACAATAATTTGGAACAATACCCATGTATAGATTCGAAGTGCAATTAGCGAGTTGTTGCAAAGGAAGAAGTGCACGACCATATCGCGTTGGTTGTTTAAGGTTATCAGCGATGTTGGCCAGAAGTGCTCTTAAAAATTATACTTTCGTTATGCTTAAGCGACTCGTGCTTATTTCACGTCATTAAATTCCTCAAATTGAGTCCTTCCTGTTCCTGAAAAAATTATCTGCCGTCGTCTGACTTCTTCCTGACACACTTCAACCTCCTGAGCTGTGTCGTGCACCTGCATAGCATCTATTGTGACTGTTTCTGAAAAACGTGTGGTAGAAAATGCGGATCATTTGACTATTTTGAAAGAAACGACCTCAGACAGACATTTGATAAATTCTTTGTCACTTAGACACATGTGTATAAATTTGTTAGCCTGATTAGACGCCTCTACACTAAACATGTTTCGAAAAATGGTGACTAAATATAAACGTGTGATGATTGGCTGATTAAGAAAAGTACACATGATTAATAGATAAACAGTATTAAACACCTTTTATAAATTTGGCAAACGGTATCTGAATAATAATACTTAGAACACTAAATAAGATATGGTTCTAATTTGATTGTCTTTATTAAAATTTTGTTAACACAATTCTAGGAAACACGTGTTACTTGAACAATAACCTATAGCACTAATACATATAATTCTAAAGAACTAGAATATGTTAAATATATGTGTCCTCTCCGAGACAAAGTGGTGACTTTTAAAGTCATCAAAATTACACAGATTACTAAATGGAAATCATTTTAAAACAATTTTAATCTGTTATTTATGAAAATAAAGGCATGTCATTTCACAATGGATAGCAATATTGTTTCTAAGAAAAAAAAAAGTTATTTGAGCATCTTTTAGTGACTCAGGCCTATAATTACACAAAACTATAATAATAAACATTTAGTATCACTAAATTTTGTTTTACTATATATTATTAACGCATTTAGTCCACAAATCATTTTAACAATTATGACAGGATACACAACCTTTTAATATGAGTTTATTCAATATTTTGTCATATTTATTGGTCAAAATATTTTGTCTCGGAGAGGACATTTGACATTCAGAACTTTATAGTATGCATTAAACAAAAATTTATAGATAATTATTACTCATCAAATGTAATTATCATTTTTGTTGAAAATTTTCGACAAAGCTCCTCAAACTGTATGTCACAATGATTGTAACAAATACAAGGTTCATTAAGCAAAATATAGTGATAATGCACTCTTCTCATTACAAAGTTTCTCTCGGAGAGGACATTTTCTTTGACGGAAAAGAAAGCTTGAACTCATGCCTTTCTGACATACAGTAGCTTTATATATTTAGTTTCCATTTCTTACCATTATTATAATGACATTTCACAGAATGCCTGCATGTGTAAACATATTCAAATTAGTAAGTCTTTCAATAAAATATTCAAGTTTAAAATAGCCCATTCTTCAGATGAAACGACAATTATTGCCCAAAATTACCTTATTCACAATTATTTGGCAATAAAAATTCATATTTTAGAAATATTTTTAGATTGGATAGGGTGTGCATCATGTGTACAATCAAAATATGCTTGCTTGCATGCTAGACATTATGGAAAAGACACAAAAAGTGACACAGATATCAATTTTCTACTTGGGTTAAAGACTTAAAAACTACCCGTTTCTGATGGCTAGATGTGCCTTTTGAAGGCTTAATATTTTGGGTGAAAATGGGCTTTTTAATGCAAAAAGTCATGATTTTCGCCAGTGTTCTCGTAAGCAGCATAGCATACAGAATCGCTTAAAATAATTTAATGAAACTTGGCGGGCTTCTTTATAATGGGTAGAGGTGCTTTTTGGGGGATTCACCAAGATTTTGGGTGAAAATTGGCTTTTTAATGCAAGAACTTGAATTTTTGTTACATTATTTTTTTTATTATTATAATCTTTTTGTTTGTTATTTTTAATTTTTATATGCCCGCGTAAGCGGTGTCGTATATTATCTGATGGCGCTCGCCGTCTGTCCATCCGTCCATGCGTTCATCCATCCGTCTTTGTGTACGAATGTCAAGTCTGGTAATTCAGAATTTCGTCCTTCACCCGACCTCATACACTGCATTTTCATTTGCTGGGTGTCATCGGTATCAATTCACCAGTTTATCCATCTGCAGGTCATTTTTGATGTCTTTAAGTGGCGTCATGAAATCACCCAAGTTTTTCAGTCCGGTCTTAGACAGTATAAAAGGTTGAGAAAAAGATGAGTATATTTCCATACCAATCCTTCAACAACATATATAAATTTAATCTGTTGCTGTGATTTTTTCCCCATAAGATTATATTGGACTCAATGTCGAGGATGATGTATTTTCTTCTCCATAATTCATTGGTATTTTTAAGCTTCCTCATCAGAGTTTCTTCAGTCTCGTGGCCGGTTCGAAGATTCCTCAGCCATATTTTTTAGGAGTCTCGTTTAAATTTGTCATGTTTGAACCCATAGTCTTCGGATGAATCCTTCATTTGATCCTTTCTACTAAGAGTTTGGGGGAGGGGATCGCTATAGAATTTTCTCTCAGTGTTGTGTCTATGGAATCAGATAAAGTAGTCTTATTCCCTCTTCAATATTCTGGAATATCGGAGAATGAAAAGATATCGTCTCTTTGACAAGCCGCTTATCTGCTCATGCAGTCATTTCTATAGTAGTGACTTACATCAACAAGCAGGGCGGGGCAAGGTTATCATATTTTGTCGAGTCTTGGTCCTCCTCCTGTGGTGGAGATGTCAGGAAATCTATCAGCCTCTCACATTCGAGGTAGAATGATTTTCCTTGTAGCTCATTTATTTATTTAACTTATTGAGGTTTCTGCTCCGATTAGTGTCCAGATCTGATGTTCATATTCTTCCTCCAGGCTAGGCTCTGGCGGTAGATGCTCTGGCCCAGTCATAGGCATCAGATTTTGTTTAAATATCTTCAATTTAACTTTCTAGTTCCAATTGTCTTTAAGAACTTTTGGTAGCGGAATGTATTATCCATTTAATCACTCCCGCCCAATGAGAGTTAATCAGTGGATCTCGTAGTCCTTTTTGTGGAAATTCAAGGAGTTGTTCCGAATTTGACGTGTTTTCTATCGTTTAAGAGCAGCTTTCATTTCAACATTCCACAAATCCTCAGTATATTTGGTATTTTCCAAGAGACCTGTTTCTCAGAAATTGATTTTTTTTGTCTGAACTTAAGTATTCTTAGCCAATTCAATTCTATCTGTTACAGGAAAATGTACCACAGTATATTTAAGGTTTCAAATGATTGTAAGAACATCGCATTATCACGCCCGATTCTGCATCCCATCATAAAGTCATAGATTTATGGGATATCCGTTGATCACTTAAATCTCTTTATGTTGGGGTGGTGTTATGGTTTTACACTAGCATCTATCCTGCCTTATTTTCTAGGAGCTGATTCGAAAGTTATTAATTATTTATATCATTTATCCATGATACTGATATTTTCACGTCAAGAGTATACTTACCACCCTGATACTCTATGATATTTCCTAAATATCGACCTAGCTTCAATAATATTCAGAATTAAAAAGAAACCACCCCCACTGGGCAGGTTACACAACTGACAGTCCAGCGGATGTGCAGCCCAAACACACATGCGCGGGACTGACTCATTCTCTTCTTAAAATATTGACCTGCCATTGCAACACTCTTTCTAGTCTTACTTTTGCTTTCTATCTTTTTGAAGCTTTGAGTTGTTTTGCAACTTGTTTTGACTGAATGTTAGTATGTCTGACGCTGCCAAATCACCGAGGATGGTCCCGGTCCAAGCCATCAGGTGTACTTTAGTAAATTTATTGATAAAAAATTTGCGTGTTGTCTCAGATGGTGTTTCCGGGATTCGCGCTAACTCGTGGATACGTCTTTATTAGGCTAGCTCTTTTATGGGGGAGGCCTATATATTAGCTAACGCATGTTGTGCTTTGTTTTTCAGACACATGAGCTGATATTTGAAGTGTATCCTTTATTTTAAACAATATTTATACTTGGTTTCTAGGTCCTAATTTATTATGAGTTTGCTGATGGAATTATTACCATAAGAAGTAATTTTTCCGCATTCTCCCCCCCCCCCCCACCACAGGGTTTTGGACTCAGGATCAGGTAATCCTGTTGTTGTTCATCAGACTTCACTCGTCCTCAGAAGTCATGTTATGAGATTTATTTAGGAAAGAAAAATTTTCAATCATTTTATTTCTAAAAAATTTAGAAGTTTTTTGACCGAGTGTTGAGTTATTTATCACGCTTGATGGTTTGCATAGGTTCAATGTGTTTATAAAGTTCAATTACTAATGAATCTTTGTTTTGAGCTATGAAGTCTAAAAATTTGCCTCTCAAGTATTCAAGTTCAAATTCTAATGTCTCCCTTGTCTACTGAAAGAAGTATAAGAAGTTTTTAGGATTTGTTTACCTTTTGTCAGGCCTATAGTTTTTCTATGGCCCTGGCTTATCCTTTCATTTGATGGTCAAAGTTTTCCTTATGGATCTTATTAGCCTTCTGCAATTGTGTTTTTGGTTCGTAAAAACTAAAAACTAATTGTTTCCGTTTTGTGTCGTTTCAGAGGGTAATTGAGAACAAATGCCCTTCCTGCCACCGTTTCATGAAGGCACGCTTTTTCCCTCATGACAGCACTAGATGCTGTACGTGCGGGCCCCTTCTAAATTGTCATGTGTGTGAGTCGTGGCCGGTGGAGGTGTTGACTGATTTTTTAAATCAGCAGGTGAAAGACCGGGCGGCAGACGATAAGAGGCATCTGGAAAAAGAGTGTGGTAAGAAGAGGAAGGCATCAATGCCAGACATGGAGGCCTTCCGTCTTGAAATGATGGGAGAAATGAAGAAGACGATCACGGATCTTGTCCCCGAGTTGCTTCGCAACTTGCTTCCCGGGTCAAGTTCGTCATTGTCTTCTTAATTTGCTCCGGGACAGAGTGTTCCCTTTTCTTGGTCTGGTTCTCTTAGCAAACCAGTTTTCGTTATAGACCCAAAGACGGCTCCCGGTGGTCCGGCACTGAGGCTTGCCTCGCCTGTGGACCTGGGAGCGAAAGCCATGGCCTCGGGCGCGCGCTTATCGAGTGCTCTAGAGCAGCCTAAGGCTAAGGGTATCAGCGCCTCACGCAATACCCCTCCTGCCCAGGCCGAGCTTGATCCCTTTTCAAGCTTGGCGTCTAATCTTTCTGGGCAGGAAGAAGAGGACACTGTTATGGCCTGCAGATGGCCATGGGAATGGATACTTCATCGGGAGTAGGGTTCATGGCTAGGCCGGCTAGGAGCCGAGGGCCGTCCATACCGTATCCCTCGGCCGTCCATACCGTATCCCCGTGAAGA
Source organism: Chaetoderma sp. LZ-2023a (assembly GCA_034401795.1). Classification (NCBI taxonomy): domain Eukaryota; kingdom Metazoa; phylum Mollusca; class Caudofoveata; order Chaetodermatida; family Chaetodermatidae; genus Chaetoderma; species Chaetoderma sp. LZ-2023a. The sequence goes on along the minus strand of CM067367.1, from coordinate 14,021,559 downwards.
AGGCCCGGACTATGACATCAGGTTCCCCCCCCCCCATGGCGCCATAGATCCGGCTCCTAGAGTAGCCATGGCGCGAGAGAAGCCCTGTCTCTGGTGGCTGTCCTAGCAGTCATATGGTGGGTCCATATGGCTTCCCTGGTTATCCAGGAGAGTATCTTCAGCTCTGGCCATTACCCCACCAGTGAATGTGATTGAGGACGACGAAGGCCCTAGGCTCGTTGAACAGTCACAGGTGGCCACCGAGGAGGACTGGTTGGATGCTTGCCAATGGCTGGTGAACATCAAGCCAGAACTCCAGGTGGATCCACCGGCTTCCCAGCGTGACCCGCGGCCGTGGTTGGGAGGGAAACCGGTGACGAGCACCATGCCATCTCTGCCGTATGCGGAGCATATCCTTGATATGTTCGCTGTGGCAGAGACGTCCATTCAGCCGAAAGGACGACTTGCGAAGGCCCCATTGCGAGGTGGCACAGCGCTGCCGTATAAGTTCTGACCTGTATCAGAAGTACGGCGGCGTCCCAAGGCCTTGCACGGATGACCGTGCAGCTTTGGGCGAAGACACGCGGCCTGGGTCCCAGTCTGACACAGGACCCTTGTGCGCTAGCGCCCTGCACAACGCTAATTCCGCACTGTGTGACACTGAGGAAAGTATGAGAGGAGGCAGCTTGGCTCTCTCGCACGTTTCCCAGCTGCTACAGGGGGTAGTAGCAGCAGCCGTGGCCTGCCAAACTTCTCTTTCATACCAGAGAGTCATCCAGGACGGCATTAACCTGGCTCTGGACTGCATGATGAGATCCGTAATCAGGAGCTTACGGGCGAGGCGCACATTTGCCCTTGACAATTTGTGCCCCTCGCAGCACCTGTTCAATCAGCTTCTTCGGACGCCGATGGCAGGTCCAGGGTTGTTTGTGGAGGTGAAGGATGCCTGCACCTCCAACAAAACGTAAACCTGGTGAACAACCAGAGGGCGCTGAAAGAGCAGTTTGAAGTGCTCCGCAGGGAGCGTGTTCGAGCAGCGCCCCCTGCCTTCCACCCTCAGCAGGCTAGAGGTGGTGGTGGCCTTGTCAGAGGCCAACCACTTACGCAGCATTGGCCACGGCAACACCTGCGTAAGCCAGCTACGGGTGGGGAGGAGCGCAGGCTCCTCCAGCGCAACCTGCCAGACAGCCTGCGTACCGAGGTGTGCATGGCGCTGGTAGAGGAGCACAAGGTTCTGGTCGTGGGAGCCGAACCTGATGGGTCGGCTCTCACAAAGACCACACCAGTGTTGCTAGGACAGCCACCAGAGACAGGGCTTCTCTTGCCCTTCTCGGGTCCACCTCAATCCTTAGGTGCACCCGTGGGAGGCCGTCTGGCCTTCCACATGCGAGAGTGGGAGCGGATTACTCAGGACAGCTCAGTCTTGCGATGGCTTTCACTCGGTTATCATTCCGACTGGATTTCAAATCAGCCTGTCTGCTTCCGATCTGGACTCAAAATCCAAGAGATCCAGATCAACGGTTGTGTATAGAGGAAGAAATTCAACCCCTCATACTAAAACACGCTATTCAACCGGCACAAAAATGTCTGGGTTATTATTCAACCGTGTTCCTAGTGACAAAAAGCACTAGAGGGTGGAGACCAATTCTCAACCTCAAACCTCTCAACTGGTTTATCCTCACACCAAGTTTCAAAATGTAAACTGGAAGAACGGTGTTAGCAGGATTGAGGAAGGGAATGTGGACATCTAAATGATGCCTATTTTCACATTCCCATTGCGAAGAGCTTTCGTCAGTTCCTGAGATTTGCATTTCAGAGCCGCCAATGGGAATTCAGGGTTCTCCCATTTGGTATATCGACGGCTCCTCGTGTCTTCACTCGAGTGGTCCAAGCTATGACGTCATTTCTCCACAGGAGACACATAGCAATCCACACGTACATAGACGACTGGCTGTTAAAACCACACACTCAAAAGAGTCTCAGCAAATCTGGTGATAGTTTTGAAAACTTACAGATCTGGGCTGGATAATCAACTTTCAAGTCAGAGCTGACTCCATCCCAGAAGTTTGTTTACCTGGGCATGTTCTTCGATCTAGAGATAGGATATGTTTACCCATCTCAAGAGAAAGTAGAAATACTCACCTCAGTCATACAGTCAGTGCAACAGTCGTCATCTCCTTGAGAATGTTGGGGTTGATGGTTTCTTGATCCAGTTATTTCTCATGACACAGTGGACCCAGAATACGGGTTTTCTGGACTCAAAGGTGTCAGTGTTGGAACCTCTTATTCACCACCTTCAATGGTGGATGAAGAGAGAAAATCTCCTGGCAGGGGCGACGTTGTCACCTCCCCACCCTCAGTTAACGATGTACACAGATGCATCAATGGAGGGATGGGGAGCTTGCCTGGAAGAAAACAAAGTATCAGGGCTTTGGAATCTGGATCAGTCAAAAGAACATATCAATCTGCTGGAAATGCGAGTAGTAGTCTTAGCCATGGAACACTTCCTAGAGAAGGTCAAGGGCAAGAGTGTTTTGGTTCGATCAGACAATACAAAAGTAGTGACTTACATAAACCGCCAGGGCGGAACGAAGTCGCCCAGTCTCTGTATGATGACGTGGAAACTGCTTTGCTGGTGCCTAGATCATGGGATTTCCATGAAAGCAGTTCATATTCCGGGAAGGCTAAATCTATTAGCAGACTCATTGAGCCGAAGAATGAGCATTCTTCCCACGGAATGGCAACTAAATAAATGTGTGGCGGAATGTCTGTTCAACCACTGGGGCAAGCCCAACATTTATTTATTCGCAATGAACAAGAATGCGAGATGACAAAGTACGTCTCCGATTCCAGATCCTAGTGCTATCGCAATAGATGCGCTAGCCATCAGCTGGGAGGGAATGTATGCATACGCCAGCAATCCTGATTCCGAAAGTTCTCCAGAAAATCAGGCAGCAAGAATGCCAAGTGCTTCAGATCTCCCCAAATTGACCAAGCGGATCATGGTATACGGATCTGCTGGACCTTCTGGTCTGCAATCCTGTTCCTCTGCCTCTGATGGACAACATAATCTTCCTGGGCAAGGCCTTGCACAACAACCAGTCAATGTTCCAATTGACTGCATGGATGTTGCCAAGGAATCAGCAGTTAAGGAGGGTTTTTCTGAGCAAGCAGCCATGTTTATGGCAAAAGCCAGAAGGGGGTCAACCTCCAGAGCTTATAATTATAAAATCAACAGATTTGCTGAATGGTGCTCAAAAAGATGTATTAATCCAATGGAAGCATCTATTCAGGTAGTAGCCATTTTGCTCTGTCACCTTTTTGATGCCTCTAGCCTCAAGCCTAACTCTATTGCTGGCTACAAGTCAGCTTTAATGTCAGTTATCCCTTGCTTGGCTAATAGGGGAAGTGAGGAAGTATGTAATCTAAATACTTTAATCAAAGGCATGGGTAATCTAAGACCAAGGAATCCTCCCGTGATTCCGTCTGGGAGTTTATCGTTAGTATTCACAGATAAACCCTTTGAACCACTAAGCTCCATTTCCATGAAAATGTTGACGCTTAAAACAGTTTTTAGCTCACCTGGCCTGAAAGGCCAAGTGAGCTTATGTCGTGGCAACCGTCCGTCATGTGTCCGTCAACTTTTCCTTTAAACGACTTCTCAAGAACCGCTGGGCCAATTTCAATTATATTTGGCAGGAAGCATCCTTAGCGCATATGGGTCCAAGATTGTTCAAATGAAGCCGATCGGCCAATTAGGCTGGTGGTCATCTTGGATTTTGTCCGATTTTTAGAAACGTCTAAAAAATCTCCGTAACCGCTTGAGGGATTGAAGGAAATCTCATGAAATATGATCTAGAGCAAGAGCTCAACCAAGTTTGTTCAAGGGAACCTAATTGGTCAAATAGTTCGGCGGCCATCTTGGTTGACCCAGTTTTAGCGAAAATAACCTCCAGAATCGCTGAAGGGATCAGGCCAAAATTAACAGATATGATTAGGGACTAAGGGCCAGTAAAGTTTGTTCAAGAGAAGTTGATCCGTCAAAAAACATGACCGCCGTGGGCCAATCAAAATATAGCATGTTTCAGTTGGCGGCCATATTGGATTTTTTTATTTGATGGATTTTGAGACCGAGATTAGTTTTATATAGCTTTTTGGGTATTCTGATCCCAAATTTGCAATTTTCGAAACTGTCAGATAAACGGTTTGGCAGCCTTCTTGGATCATTTTCCCGCCAAAAACTATCTTCTCGAGAACTGCTGGGCCGATTTCAATTATATTTGGCATGAAGCATCCTTAAGGCATAGAGATTCAAGTTTATTCAAACTAACCCGATCGTCCAATTTGGCCAGCGACCATCTTGCATTTCGGCCGATTTTTAGAAATGACTAAAAATCTTCTCCCAAACCGTTTGAGGTATCGATTCAGAAATATGATCTAGGGTAAGAGCTGAATCAAGTTTGTTTGTTCAAGGGCGATTAAGGTTTGTTCAAGATAAGTTGATTCGTCAAAAAAAATGGCTGCAGTGGACCAATCAAAATATAGTGTGTTTGGCAACCATATTGGATTTTTTTATTTGATGGATTTTGAGGCTGAAATTCATTTTATATAGATTTTTGGGTATTCTGATCTCAAATTTACAATTTTCGAAACAGTTGGATAAATGGTTTGGCGGCCATCTTGGATCATTTTCCCGCCAAAAGCTCCCATACTAAAGCAATGGGAAATTTAAACTCTTCTCGAGAACTGCTGGGCCTATTTCAATTATATTTGGCATGAAGCATCCTTAAGGCATAGAGATTCAAGTTTATTCAAACTAACCCGATCGTCCAATTTGGCCAGCGAGCATCTTGGAATTCGGCCGATTTTTAGAAATGGCTTTAAAAATCTTCTCCCAAACCGTTTGAGGGATCGATTCAGAACTCATGAAATATGATCTACGGTAAGAGCGCAATCAAGTTTGTTCAAGGGACCTTGATTGACCAAATGGTTCAGCGGCCATCTTGGATGACCTACTTTTGACAAATAAAATGACTTCTTCCCCAGAACCCCTGAAACGATCAGGCCGATATTTGTGATATATAATTAACAACTAAGGGCGATTACGGTTTGTTCAAGATAAGTTGATTCGTCAAAAAACATGGCCGCGGTGGACCATTCAAAATATAGTGTGTTTGGCAACCATATTGGATTTTTTTATTTTATGGATTTTGAGGCCGAAATTCGTTTTATATAGATTTTTGGGTATTCTGATCTCAAATTTACAATTTTCGAAACAGTTGGATAAACGGTTTAGCAGCCATCTTGGATCATTTTCCCGCCAAAAGCTCACATACTAAAGCAATGGGAAATTTAAAATGTCTTGTCGAGAGCTACTGGGCCGATTTTAATTATATTTGGCAGGAAGCATCCTTATTGCATAGAGATTTCATTTTGGTCGAACGAAGCCGATCGACCAATTTTGCCTGTGGCCATCTTGGATTTCGGCCGATTTTTAGAAATGTCTTAAAAAATCTTCTTTAAAACCGTTTGAGGGATCAATTCAGACCTCATGTAATATGATCTAGGGCAAAAGCTCATTCAAGGGAACTTGATTGACCAAATGGGTCAGCGGCCATCTTGGATGACCTCGTTTTCGCAAAAACAACTTCTTCCCCAGAACCGCTGAAGCGATCAGGCAGAAATTTGTGATATATGATTAGGGACTAAGGGCCATTAAAGTTTGTTCAAGAGAAGTTGATCCGTAAAAAAAAATGGCCGCTATGAGCCTATCAATATATAGCGTGTTTGGCGGCCATATTGTGTTTTTTTATTTGATTGATTTTGAGGCAAAAATTGGTTTTATGTATTTTTGTGCATATCGTGATTTCAAATTTGCCATTTTCGAGATTGTCGGATAAACGGTTTAGTGGCCATCTTGGATCATTTACCCGCCAAAATCTCCCATACTCAAGCAATGGGAAATTTAAAATGTATTTTCACGACCTTTTGGATTTTGGTCGATTTTTAGAAATGTCTTTAAAGATCTCCAAAACCAATCAAAATGTAGCGTGTTTGGCAGCCATATTGGACATGCAAAAATGTCCACAAACTCATTTAAAAGACAAAAATGCACAGTGCTCCAGGTGAGCGACACAGGCCCCTTGGGCCTCTTGTTCTGATTGCTGTAGCTTCAGATAGACGAAGAAGTGAAATACATGCTTTGTCAACAGAGCCAGACCGTTTTGTGGTGACAGGGGAAGGCCTTAGGCTTCTACCTAGAGTTAACTTTACGGCGAAAACCCATTCTTTAAAATATCCTGGTCAGCCTATAGTTTTACCCGCTTTGACTAGGTTTGATCCTAATTCAAAGGCTTGGTGTCCAGTCCGTGCATTAACACATTATAAACAACGTACACAGGAATGGCGGATGGACCCTAGTGCTTTATGGCTATCTTACTTTGAACCTCATGGAAGAGCTTCTAAAGATACCATTTCTAGGTGGATTGTGGAATGCATCCAGCATTGCTACAAAGCTGCAATGGGAAAACAAGTTGACATGGCCAAGGCTCACAGTGTCCGTGGCGTAGTGACATCCACGGCTCTGTTTAATGGAGTGTCGGTGGATGACATTGTCAGTAGCACAATGGTACAGACCATTATCTCCGTGATACATCAAATCCACTTGCCTTATCGATTTTACATAAACGTTAAATCTGTATATATTTGTAAATATTGTATATACGGCCATTGACTCACCACACAGTGCAATTTAGTGGGGGAATCCCCGCTTTTCAGTACTGTACCTATCATCGCCAGCGGTGATTAAAGGGAATCTCGTCAAAATATGTTAGTCCTATATTTGGTGATGGTTATTTTTTGTTACGATTTTGATTACTTACTAAAATGGTGATGGTTTTGTGTTCTTTATGGTTCCATCTGAGAGTATACGAAATGAAGCTTTCGTCCGATGGCTTATAGTACTTTAGCACGAGTACATAGAGAGCGTATAGGACATTGAGGTCATCGCTCCCTCTTTAAAAGAGGAGGGGGGGGGCCGGATGTTAAACGGTCATTACTCTCAACATCGGTCGTATTATCCGATGTCCAAATCATTTCCTGATTGTGTTTACATAACTGTTTCAGATGTTTGTGCTCCAAAAACAAGAGCTTGCTCTTCCAGGGATGGGCCGGTCTTCTGACCTTCGCCTCCCTCCAGCCAAATTCTCTTACAAATTCTGGCTATATCATAGAGTATCAGGGTGGTAAGTATACTCTTGATGTGAAGTAAACGAAATCACGGATTTCTTTTTTCAGGAGAGAGTTGATACTTACCACCCTGATACGATCCCGTCCTCTCCGCCCCACAGAGGCTCGGTCTATCGGCGTTTTATGTTGCAATTAAGTCAGCCAACATTTTGGAATAGAATGAGTCAGCCCCGCTGTAACCTGCTCAGTGGGGGCGGTTGCTTTTTAATTCTGAGTATTATAGAAGCTAGGTCGATATTTAGGAAATATCATAGGGTATTAGGGTGGTAAGCATCAACTCTCTCGTGAAAAAAGAAATCCGTGATTTCGTTTATTTTATGGTATGGCGCAAAGACAAATGCCCATAATAAATTCCTTTATTAACTCATGTCTTGGGTCCATCTGTTTAATTGTATACCTCTGAAATCATTCTTTTTCTACTAGCTGCCGCGTTTGTTAGATGGCGTTCAAATACCCATATTCTTTTTGTGAATGATCTTTTGTGGTAGGAGCTAGGAGCTGGTAGGAACTCTGGATACACATTCTTTGCCGTTGAAGAGATCTTATGTATAAAACTTAATTGTTTTTCATCCTTTCTGAAATCTATACCCAATTTAAAAGATCTTTTTGAAACACTTCAGATTACTCATGCGAATTTGTTTAATAAGTGTGCATCTTAACAACTGGATTACAGACACCATTATTTGGCACTAGAATTGATCTCCAGGAGACACTCAGTAAGTGTTAAGGCACACAATGTTCGTGGTATGGCCTTCTCCAGCACATTCTATGCAAATCTATCAGTGGACGACATTATATAAGTTGACATATAAATGTCAGAATCTACATTCGCAATCTGTTTCATTTCTAATTTCGCCACTCAAACCGCGGCTCAATTGCCTAGATTTTTTAGTACGGTCGTCTTCACCATCTCGCGTCTGTTTTTTAAATTCTCTTTGCTGAGATTTTCTAATTATCGTTACTTTAGTGTATTTTGTTGAGAACATTTGTTTGTTCGTGCTCTTTCAGCACTTTTGCGATTTAGTTGATTTTAGTATTTTTGGTGATTAACCTTTCATTCCTGATTTGCAATTTACCCACCTAGTATTTGGGCTCTGACCAATTCTATGTTTTAGCAAAAACTGAATTGAGTGGCTTAGTATTTTTGTTGTTACAAAATGACCCAGAGACGTATATACTGGTCTGGTGTTTTGTTAGCTTACTAAAATACTTACCAGTCAATTCACTGTGGCCCACCTCGGCCACCCAGCTTCGTTAAATTGCAAATCATTATTAAATCTTGTAGAATTAATTAATGACGGCTTGGACTCAGTCGCATGTATAGTAGCATAAGTTTTCTGAGTTGCAGATGTGCAAACCGACTCATGTAATTAATGGAGGAAAGAGTTTAAGGAACCTCTATTGAGTCAAGGCGCTGCTATGGTCTAATATGATGACAGGCGGAGGATGACGCGGACGACTAGAAAAAGATTCCTGGTGATGCGACGGTTAGTCTGGTTTGGTCGCCTTGAACAGTGATAACCACCGGATCGTGTAACTAAGTCTTTTTATCCTGACCGCAGGCTAAGAGGTAAAAAAGAAAAGGGTCGAGTGAGAAGATTGAGTCGCGATAGTTTTCTCTTTTCTTTCGCTTAGTGCATGTAATACAGTATTTTTATGCGCCAAGACCTCTAAAAGAAAACACGTGATGAGGGTCAACAGGCCCGAAGGGACAGATCGAAAGGATGGCGGAGGAATTCAAAGCCTTTGAAACGAGCACGTCTGTGCTGAGCAGTCTTGCCTAGCATGAATAATGTTGCAGCATTAAGATCGCTCGCAACGGCGCCGGATGTAGCGACGGTGCTTCAGTTATCAGAAGGCGAGCTGAGAGATGCGGCGAACCGGGAGATTCAGCTTTCCTATTTTCTAAAAAGAATTGATTGTGATGCAACTCCTCTGACACTGGGATGGAATTCAACCAAATTTAGTGTGTCAGTTACCCGTATCAGTGCGGTGTGGATGAGCACATTTACATTTGGCCCTGCCCCCAAGAGGTGGGAGATGGGGTCAAAGGGTCATGAAATTGGTTGTAATGCAACTCCTCTGAAATCGTTAGACAAAACTGGACTAAATTTGATATCTGAGTTACCCATATGATTGCGGAGTGCAAGGGGCCATTAAGATTTGGCTTTGCCCCCAGGTGGTGGGATGGGGATGGGAGAGGGTTCAAAAGGTCAAATTTTAACCTGCGGAAATTGATTGTAACACATCTCTTCCGAAACCATTTGATGGAATTCAACCAAATTCGGGGTGTGAGTTACCCGTATCAATGTAAAGTGGTGACCACATTTACATTTGGCCCCGCCCCCCGGGGGTGGGGAATGGGATCAAAAGGTCATGAAATTGATTGTAATGCAATGCCTCTGAAATGGTTAGATAGAATTCAACTAAATTTAGTATCAGTTACCAGTATCAATGTGGAGTGGATGAGCGCATTTACATTTGGCCCAGCCCCCAGTGTGTGTGTGTGTGATGGGGGTCAAAAGGTCATGAAATTGATTGTAATGCAACTCCTCTGACACAATTAGATGAAATTCAACCAAATTTGATATCTGAATTACCCATATGATTGCAGAATGCAAAAGGACATTTAGATTTGGCTCCACCCCAGGGGGTGGGAGAGGGTTCAAAAAGTCAAATTTTAAGTTTTTAACGTGCAGAAATTTATTGTAACATCTCCGAAACCATTTGACAGAGTTCAACCAAATTTGGTATGTGAGTTACCTATGTCAGTGTAGAGTGTATGAGCACATGTACATTTGGTCCCGCCCCCAGTGTGTGTGGGATGGGGTCAAAATGTCATGAAATTGATTGTAATGCAACTCCTCTGGCACAATTCGACAAAGTCAACCAAATTTGGTATGCTAGTTACCCATATGATTGCAGAGTGCAAAGGGATGTTAAGATTTGGCTCCGCCCCTGCGGGTGGGTTGTGGGGTGTGTCAAAAGTTCAAAGCGGTGAACGTGGTGATTTGCGATGATGCGTCATGGGGTCAAAAGGTCATGAAATTAATTGTAATGCAACTTCTCTGACACTGTTGGACATAATTCAACCAAATTTAGTATGTCAGTTACCCGTATCATTGTGGAATGGATGAGCACATTTACATTTGGCCCCGCCCCCATTCCAGTGTGTGGGATGGGGTCAAAATGTTATGAAATTGATTGTCATGCAACTCATCTGACACAATTCAACAAAATTCAACAAAATTTGGTATGCGAGTTACCCATATGATTGCAGAGTGCAAAAGAATGTTAAGATTTGGTTCCGCCCCTCAGGGTGGGTTGTGGGGTGTGTCAAAAATTCAAAGCGGTGAACGTGGTGATTTGTGATGATGCGTCATTGACCGATCAATCTAGTTAGTATTTGTTTGACTCATGTTTTTGGATAATTATGTGTTTCCAGGATATGAGTTAGACGTAGAACGGCATCTGTTTAGATTTCTTAAACTTATGTGATATGTGATGCCTTTATTAGCTAATCACAGGTTTTATTTTGTGAGAGTCTTAGATTGAATGAAATGCTAAATTTTGAATCCAAGGCACCACCCCCCCCCCCCCCCCACCCCCACCCCCACACACACACACACCTTGCAAGTTATTTGACACTTCAGGGCTTTTCCCATGATTTTCATGAAAGCTCTACTAAAGGTACATGTATATCATGCGTGCCGGATCCAATGGTGATGGCTTCGAAGTGATCAGACCTCAGTTTCACGGTCACCACTTAGAGGTCAAATGTCTACCTGTTTTAATTTTTGCCTAGATAGGTCTCCGTTTATCCATACAAGCTGATTGAAAATCTTGCCTGAAATGTTCTGTTTGTGATCCAAATCACCACCCCGCCTTAAACATTGTAAATTTCTTGGTTAGTTAATGTTTCATGGCCTTTTCCTTGATTTTTGGAAAATGTTATGCATGCTAAAAGTAGAATCAGATTTGATTAAGGACATTTTCTGTTCCAAGAGGATTAGCAGCCATCTTGATGACATCATAACTTACGAAGCAATCAACTTCCATAGAACTGCTGGAAATATCAACCTAGAAATCGGGGAATGTGCTTAGTGATAATGGGCCATTCATGTTTGTTCAAGACAACTCGATTATAACTATATGTAAATGCGCTGTGTATTAGGCAATCTAACGCCAATGGAATGCTTGCTACCTGGCCATTGCTACTTATAGCTAGGCTTGCGCGATTTTTGCTTTAAAACATCGTGATCGATAAACTGGGGTAACGTGACAAGTCACGAAAATGTGACTTGGAATTTCTAGAAAAAGTTGACATAAATGATGCAAAAATAACACGAAATTAGAACACAATTTTGTGCGACAAATTCTTACCATCTTGCGTCTATGCTTAATGTATACCTTATATCCATCATCGCGGGAGTGAAATTATTAATTGGGACCGCCTAAATATTGCGTATAGTTTAATAAACATCGTTTATTTCACATAAATTTGACATAAAATGTCGTCGAGAAAAATATAAATGGCATCATGTATCATCTTCTACTTATAGCCTCCATTTATAGGACGAGTTTAGATCATTACCTGAGTAACGCGAAGACGCTAATATTAGTACCCAGGGAGATACTGCGCAATCCACATACATAGGACGGTAGCTTTGAGTCGCTACGAGGGTAACGGCATAAACTCGTCCTATAGTGCAGTTTATAGAACTTTGCTTTCAGAATGTACAATTTACATTTAAGAGTAATCAACAGAAAACACAGTTCAAAATACAACAATCTGGAATGCTGTTGCTTTATTTTCTTCAATTATACATGACAACCGAATCAGAAAGGAAAAATTATTACACCACATGAAATTGCTAACTCTAGAATTAAAAAGAATTATGTTCACTGATTATTGCCTAACACTGCAACTAAGTATATACTTGGTATTTCATGACAGACTCAGGGTCTGCAGCGAAAGAAAGAAAATTATATGACGATTCGACAGAGTAACTAGCTGGTTTTCTCAATGGCAAAGCTGTTACCTCGCCACTGTTAGCTTGTTTATCATAGCGCTTTGTGTTGTGATTCATAATTATTCGACACGTGCATGGCACGGCGGGATATAAACACAATGAACACAAGCATGAATCGATTGTAATTGTACTCATGTACTGATAAAATGTGACGGAAAAGTGCACACTTCAGATTTTAAACAAACATGAAATTTTTGATGATTTTCCGATTTTTCCTCATTTACATCGTAAAAATCAGGATTTTAAAAATAAATCAAACTTCACGATCGAAAAATCGCGCAAGCCTACGTGTAGCTATATTTATTATTATTATTATTAATATTATTATTATTATTATTGTCATCATCGTCTTATCCATATGTATGTATATATATTTTCTAGAGAATTACTGTTTACTGAGCCAGACATCATTGCATCTCCGGCGTATGGTGATGAGCACAATCTCATGGTCATAATGCAAGTAAGCATTCACAGGAATTAGCATTTCCACATGGATACTTTCAATAGGTTTAACCCTCTGGGCACTACCAAGAATTTACAAAAAAAAGTGCTACAAACCCTACGGCCAAAAGCTAGAAACTTTCTTAGAACCCTAGCCTATAAGCGCTAGTGGCGCGATAGCGGTGTAGTGCTACCATGCCAACTATATTAACTATTTTTGGCAAAGTAACAGACCACTATATATAAAATTATATATTATTAGAAAGGGCAATAAAATTCCTTTAAGGACATATAAAATTTGTATGAATAAAATATATTTTAGTTAGTCAACGTGCCTCTCAAAGTGGACACACCTTGTAGGATAAATACATTGGTCTATTTTTGCAAAAATTGAAGTTTTTGTTAATTTTTCGAATGCCATTGATAAATTTAATCACAATGGTATTAAAACTACAGTATTTCGCTATGCCTATGCTCTAATAGAAGCCCACCCCCTAACTTTGACATATGAGCTCCAATGATTTCTTAGCAGTTTCAAAATGGCAAAACTGTATTAGAAGCCCACCCCATAACTCAGCAAAGTGCATAGGAAAAAACCCAAATTTTTAAGAGCAAATTTGTAAGAATAGCGTGTATAATAATAACAATCGTGTCACAGAGTGTGTCTACCTCACACCGATCTCTGCCCCGATACATTTCCGGCCCCTCTAGAAGTCAATACAGGCCTCGGATTTGTAAATCTCGACCACCTATTAGATTAATACTAATAGTAGGCCACGTATGTTCAAGATGTAATAAAGTTTATTCCACACTTTTGTAGTCAAAATGCGCATAAAACAGTCTTGGCATGATTAAATACCTTCCTTATAAATATATTTTAAGACCAAATTTATGTAGCAAACAAGCACGGGAGAAAATGCGCATCAATTTTGTAATGCCGATCAACATTAAATGATCCAAATTGAATTATTACGAACGACAATATAGCCGGCTTCATAAGTTGGTGAGCCAGCGGCCCTTTTACAATGGGAGGCGGTGTGTTCTAGCAAGATATTATACACTAACAGGAGTTTATCAAACGGGTACCCATTATTCAGCGGATATAATACTTAGTTCCTATTGCGCAATGATAATATATAGAAATTCCCGAGTTCCGAGTCCCCGATTCCAGAATATTTATATCCGAGTACTCGCTCTAAAATAAACTCTTCAATTGGAGGCGAATCACGTGATTTATATTTTGTTTTTCGCGACACCATTTTATATCAAATTGTAGATTAATTTTGATATAATAAACGACCTTTATTAAATGATACGCAATATTTAGATGATCAAATCAAATAATTTCACTTCCCCGGTGATGTTTTGAGGTATACATTAAACATAGGCAAAGGCGGTAGGAATTTTTTACTTGAGAAAATACGTTGAATTTCCGTGGTATCAATTTTAGAAAACTTGTTTGGGAAAACTCTAATATAAGCCCACCCCCTTTCTCAGAGATGTTGGGTTGGAAATTGAACACATCTTGTCCTAATAGAAGCCTAGGCTACTCTTAAGCGAAATACAGTAACAGATACCAAAGTTTCGTCAAGATTTTCAGCCGATAAGATGTGAAAATTACAATTATATTATGCCATGTTAACATAAAATTTCGAGAAATTCCGCTCCAAATTTTGGGGGGAGGCCTCATTCAATGTTGAATAATTCCTTTATACATAACCAAATAAATACTAGAGTTGCTCAGAATTGACGGCGAATAAATGGCAAATTTTATGCTATGTGTCATTGCTGGTTTCAATCACCGATTTAAACAGCGAAGGCGAATGTTTTACACTAACCTTCAATAGCATCAGTAATTTTTTCAATGCGACTTCTCTGATTGGAATCGTTTAGCGTGAAAGATTGTCAGAGAACGAGAAGAATTTGTAGAATCTGAGCCGTATCTAATTTCCGAGTACCAAGCTCATTACCCGTTATTGGCAATACCGTATCACGTGCTATAAGATTGATGCGTCTGATTGGTCGGGAATCCATGCTAGGGTTGCACGATTTTTCGATCATTCGATTAATCGCGATTATATAATTCAAAATGATCGTGGACGATTATAAAATGAAATAATCGTATAATCGGCATGTTGGACTTTTTGTCAAGACACTTTTATGCTTGTGAAACTCTGCTCGCATTACCAATCATGGAAACATACATCCGGCTAACAGCCGAATGTGTGAATGATTAAATAAACTAAATAAATAACTGATTTGTTTGTATTGACTCACTATTAGTTTTAGATAAATAAAGATTGTTCACTTCATTGTTGTTGTAATCACACACGCTTATCCCGCGTTCCCCATTCTCTGAATAGCTATGCGCTAACGGTTTTCCCAAAAAAGTTCTAAAACTGATACCATGGAAATTCAACGCATTTTCTCCCGTAAAAATTCTCACCGCCTGCGCCTATGTTTAATGTATACCTCAAAACATCACCGGGGAAGTGAAATTATTTGATTTGAGCGCCTAAATATTGTATCCTTTAATAAAGGTCGTTTATTACATCAAAATTAATCCACAATTTGATATAGAATGGCGTCGCGAAAAAAATACAAATCACGTGATTCGCCTCCAATTGAAGAGTTTATTTTAGAGCGCGTATTCGGATATATATATTTTCTGGTATCGGGGACACGGAACTCGGGAATTTCTATATGTTATCATTGCGTGATAGGAACTGAGTATTATACTGATCTGAATAATGGGTACCCATTTGATAAACTCCCGTTAGCGTATAATATCTCGCGAGAACACGCCTCCCATCGCAAAAGCGCCGCTGGCTTGCCAACTTAAGAAGCTGGCTATATTATCGTTCGTAATAATTCAATTTGGATCATTTAACATTGATCGGCGTTACAAAATTGATGCGCATTTTCTCCAGTACTTGTTTGGCACATAAATTTTGTCTTAAAATATATTTATAAGGAAGCTATTTAATCACGCCAAGACTGTTTTAAGCGCATTTTGACTACAAAAGTGTGGAATAAACTTTATTATATCTTGGACATACGTGGCCTACTATTAGTATTAATCTAATAGGTGGTCGAGATTTACAAATCCGAGGCCTCTATTGACTTCTAGAGGGGCCGGAAATGTATCAGGGCAGAGATCGGTCTGAAGTAGACACACACTGTGACACGATTGTTATTATTATACACGCTATTCTTACAAATTTTCCTATACAATCTGCTGAGTTAGGGGGTGGGCTTCTAATACAGAGTTTTGCCATTTTGAAACTGCTAAGAAATCATTGGAGCTCATATGTCAAAGTTAGGGGGTGGGCTTCTATTAGAGCATAGGCTACAATTATGCGAAATACGGTCCCTTCCGTTTTTCATCTAGAAAAATTTTGATACATTCCTTTGTTTGCAATCAGCAACTGGCGTATTCTGTCCATGTATGTATACCCATGTGCCTAACCCATAATCTTACAATCTGCAGTAGCATTGATGTAGTTAATATAGTTCATGATTAATCGTATGATCGCGATTATTTTTTTTAAATGATCGCGATTATGAAAAGTGAATAATCGTGCAACCCTAATCCATGCATGTAAATTTTTTCCGGCAAAATACAATTCACGATCAGCTGTTTTGCACAACTGTGTGCCAATACGTCAATCTATGTATATTTCTTGTACGCCACAGACTAAAAAGTAGACAGATGACTAGATTAACGAAACCGCCAATTAGGAAGCATGATGGCAATATATTTGACCGCTTCGGCATCTCAACTCGGCCGTATTAACGACAGTAATTGAAGTTGAATTTTTTTCGTAGATTTGTAAGCAAAGACACGCATCGTTGATTGAGCTTATAGGATTGTTTATCTTGAACCGTATTACTATTTCACGACCAGAGGTAAACGAAAGGGATATATATTATTGTTTCTGCGGCTCTCTTGTGACAATCTCTAACTTTCTCGGTTAAATCGGCTATTGAGTAACTGGTGAAAACAAGCAGTGACATCACATTTACTAACTTAATAATTATAATGATGCTGGAGAAGACAAACATTTCACTGTAGTAACCTGCACTATTAGGGAAGTGGGCCAAATCAAAACCAATTATCAAATTTTACCACTTAGAACCCGAAATCCCAGAATTTCGCTTTTACAATCATTATATAAGTAAGATGTTGAATATTTTGAAACCAATGTAACTGAAGGCTGGCTTCCAGTTAAATTAATTTCAAAGTATTCAACAGAATTTTAACACATTCGTATCAAATGTATTATTTGCTCTGGTCAGTTGAAAGGGGTAATGCAATAGCGGTACTCCCTTCTTGGAGGATATATTCCCACCCTGTATTATGTTTGATTTCTGCGCTAACTTTTGAGGGTGGTGTATGACCATAACAGGCGCCGTCAGGGTCTAACAGTATATACCATATTACCGGCTATATGTTCCACGTATATTGTTAAACATCTAGCACTAAAGTCAGACCGTAACTGCCTCTGCAGTTATCTAGGAAAATATCCATTTGCAGACCAAGAGAAGAATATTTTTGAAAATGTATCACTGGAATGACTGGCTTGTGGTCTGCAAATGGACATTGGCTATCAGAAGTCTGAAATTTTCATGAACAAATTTGAGTGTTAAAGTCTTAATATAACTCTTCTAGAATTTGGATATTTCTAACTTATCCTTCCTATTTTTTGCAGGTAACTGATAGGCGATGGCTTCTAAACAGACTCAGTTTTTCCTGCTGCTAATGGATTTACTAACGGGGATTTCATAAAAAATCAAAATTTGATGACACGTGTTAGTGTATAATCTAATTTCAATAGGGAAACAGTATATTTGAAGTAAAACATGATGATGTATGTTCGAAACATGATCAGCTACTACACACATTAATGGCTGACATAGCTATGCCGGTGGCTGTTCTGGGTCGACTGCTGACTGTACCATTTGAGATTAAGTGGGA
This sequence comes from Chaetoderma sp. LZ-2023a, assembly GCA_034401795.1. Classification (NCBI taxonomy): domain Eukaryota; kingdom Metazoa; phylum Mollusca; class Caudofoveata; order Chaetodermatida; family Chaetodermatidae; genus Chaetoderma; species Chaetoderma sp. LZ-2023a. The sequence continues at coordinate 14,003,880 of CM067367.1, read as the reverse complement.
GTTCAATCAAATATCAATAAATTTCATTTAATCTCATAATCATACCCACACGTTTTGAAAAAAAATGCAGGGATATTACAATCACCTCCATCTATCTTTCTGTCCATCCATCTCCTCAGAAAGCTTTTGGTAGAATTCTATCAAAATTATTGTGTAAATTACAGATATGCTTGTTGTTTTGGAGACACCGTTTACACTAGGCTCCATCCCCAGCGGGGTGGGGGGGGGTGGTGATGGAAGACTGTCAACGTTAAAGGAATATAACCAAATCGGGTGATTTACCAATCATGGCCCTATGGTTGTAGAATGCGAGACAACCTAATACATTAGGCTGTGACACTGCTTGGGGCGGAAGGGGCTTAAAGGGGGAGGGGTGGTGGCCAAACCGTCATGTGAATTTGTTATGAGTAACGGCGACAGCAGAGTGACATCTACACAATGTAATGCGCACAAGATCAAGGTAGGTAAGAGATGAATTGCCCATATCTCATTTTAATGTTACCATAAAGGAAAGCTGGTGAATATTTTGGAATTAGTTTGACTGCAAGCCTTTGCTGCCCTGTTGAGTTGGGCAGCAACAGCTTTCAGTCAAATCAAAGTACTTGAAATTAGTATCAAAATATTCAACAAGTTAGCTGTATCTCTGGTTACCATGGAATTTGGAATTCAGGATTCAAAGTATATAAACTGATCCCAAAACGTCCAAGGCATCGACGGAGTCTACGTATAGATGGGCGGGGCATAGCTAAAAGTAGATCCATCCATTAGAAAATCAAAATTTCTGCTTTGTCCTTACTTCTGTCAATTCCAGATTTTGCTATGTTTAACCCTTTCATGACAAGTCCTGAAAACAATGGAGCATGGCAAATGATGGTTGTAGCCTAATTTCTCAGTCCGAAAGAAAATTACATTTTAGTATGATGACTGAATTAATTATACCTACCTGCCTTGTCTCCTTGAGTCCATTCATTATCCCCCATGTTTTGAAAAAATGGGGATATAATTGCCTCCATCCACTCATCTGTCCGTTCATCATGCTATCTCCTCCCAAACAGTGTGTGGGTTTCAACCAAATTTGGTATGGCGGTTACCTATATGATTGTGCTTTGCAAGACAACATTTAGATTTGGCTCCGCCCACTGGACGTCGGGGTGGGGTCCAAAGTTCAACTATGTCTGCCACACTACTCCCAAACTGTTGTGTAGAAATTTGGTATTGTGGATTGCCTGACATCTATTTCTTTGGCTCCACCCCAGGGGTGGAGAAGGGGTTAGAAGGTCAAGAAATCTGTAAGCAGAGATTGGATTCTTCCAAATTTATCTCAATTTCTGGATTTTTCTTAGACCACTCTCGCACACCAGTTGACAAACTCCATGAATTGAAATTAAGCCAAATGAGCCACTACATTTAGATAGGACTAGTGATTACTAGATTCTAGTTTAGCCCTTCAAATTCTCTTTACAGAGCAAGGGAAGACTATTTTTGAGATTTTACAACTGGAATGACTGGCTCAATTACCGAGCCAGTCATTCTAGTGGTAAATTTTCAAAAAGTCACACTGCTAATCAGCATTTCTTAAGAGCACAGCAGAGGCATTCTTTGGCCACCATGACCATTAAAGGGTTGACATTTGAAATTGTTACCATTGGGCTGGTCATTGTACTAACCCTGGTCAATTTCTACTAGCCTCTGGCCCATGTTAATTTTAACTCCTACTCTCACAGATCACTTCCTCTTATGACATCCAGATTTTTCACAACAATCCACTCCAATCTCTGTGTAATGAAACTAATTCAAACCAATTTGGTAATTGATTATGGAGTGCAGAGGACATTTACATTTGGCTCAGCCCCCATGGATGGGATGGGTAAAGAGGTAAAGTGGTGAACATGGGAATTTGCTATAATGCGTCATCGACCAAGCAATCTAGTTATCACTTACTTTCCATCATTGTCAAGGACTTGATGCTTGATAGATAACATTATGAACAGGACTAATCAGAGATTCTAAACCACTTCCGATACCACCCTACCATTTTTGTCATATCCAAATTTGTTAAATTTTTATGTATGCTCACACCCTCCCTCTCCTTTGTTAAAATTTGAGCAAAATCTAATCAGTAGTTTCCGAGATATAGATTAAAGTTTGTATCCGACCTGGATACTGGGTTTTTGTTTTTAAACCAATCGGGTCAGTAGCTTTTTAGATGCAATACCGGGCATATGCATACACACAATACCCTCTTTCCCCTTAGGGCAAGAGTAATAATCCTGGAATGAATATCAATAAAGATCAAGAGTGGCTGCAATCTAAAGAAGCAATCTGTTGAATATATTTTGACAAATTTAGTTGGAAAATTGTTGCGCAAATTCATTTATCTGGGAACAACTGTGTGATGGCTCTGTAGGGTTTTCTTCATAGGAATCGTTCCTAAATACTGGTAGTTGTTTTGCAACGCAGCAAACTGTTAAACATTCTAAAGTACACTCGAGGTCTCAAATTCCGTCGATCTAAGCGGTTAATGACCATGAGTGAGAGAATATGTGGACAAAGTAGATTAGTTTTTAAGAGAGGTCGTAGGTGCATGTAAGCAATCTCATATCCATAAATTTTAAATGAAAACAAAATAAGCTCATAAGGATTTTTAACACTCGCACATAACATTTACGTATTTGACATGGTCTCGAATTTCGTCGACTTATATTTAGTCGAATTTCGGAAATATAAATGATACTGACATAAAATTTTGTAAATAATAACTTTATTGAATGTGAAACCATAACCGCTGAAGTTTTAATATTTGAGTTGAATATTGTTGCTATTTCTGCATTTTAAAGCACCCACGATGCGCTCAATGTGAAGCTGAAAGAGCTTCGTAAATACTGTAGAGAACTATGTCATTGCCTGGCAACGAGCGCACGTGAACGGTCTGAATGACATGCTGCGACGGTATCAAGGTTTTCCAAAATGGCTATGCTTATTATTTGTGGTAGCAGAATGTTAATTAAATGCTGTAGTATTGTGGAAGTTGTATGTTTTGGTAGGACTTATTTTTTGTAATGACACGCTTTTTTAGTAATGGAACAGCTATGCAGATAGTGATATACAAAGACACACCAGTAAAAGGTGGAGTCACAAATCAAAACTTAGAGTACAAACAAATCACATGATGGCCTTGAGCCTGTCAATTTGGAAATTTCACATGGTAAATCGATGGTTGAAAATGGCCTAAGAACTTCTATTAAGAAATTTATCATTTTTGATTACTAGTCTCAAAGATCATGTGACTGCATTCTTATTTCATCAAAAATTTGGCATAAATCTTGTCAGATGACTAGGAAGTGTCAATTGGATCAGAATTTGTACTCAAACATGAGCCATGTGAGACTATGTTACTTGAGGCATGCAATAAAATCTGATTGACGAAATTCGAGAACGACAAAATTCGAGTACTCAACTATACCTTTATTTAATACAAATAATCATATGAATTTGTTGGGAAATGAATGAATATAATATGAATTAAAACAATAAAACTACATTTGTATAGCTTTTAGCTTTCAGTAGAACATACATGTGTGAATATGTGTGTCCAGAGCTGTATTAAAAAAAAGACCAAAACTACTGGCCCGATTTGTTTTTGAACTAGGATTTCCAGACTTGCCTCTGATTCCGATAAAAAAGCCAGATCTTCATGGGATCAAATTCTGGCTCTATTGCTGTTATTGTTGTTGTTTGCATGCCCTTCACTCCTTTGTATAGCCCCCAAGACTGATTTGTCTGATATAGGCTGCAGTAATATATAGGCCTATAATAAAATAAAAAGCATTTGATGTTTCCGATGACGACGTACCCATCTTATCCTACTTCAACATCTGTGCGGTTTTGAAGCAATTGTACCTCTAATAAAATTACTATTGTCAGACTATTGGGTTGTCGGACTACTGGGTTTAATTGTCTGAGTATTGGCCTGTCGGACTAGTGGGTAAAATTGTTGGGCTATTGGGTTGTCAGACTAGTGGGTAAAATTGTCAGACTATTGGGTTGTCAGACAAGTAGGGTATCCCCGGGACTATGATTTTTTTTATTTACATGTACATGACTGTATATTTACCGAATTCACAGCTACTCCATCCCATATACATACATGTAGGAAGCACAGGGGAATATTATAGTATGGTTGTTCTCTCTCCCTCCCCCTCCCTTCATAGCCACCTTGGATGACATTTTGTAATTAATATGTACTTGTATTCGTACTCAAGTACATTTACAATGTACTCATACTCAGCCTCAGTCCAATTGCTAAAAAAAAGTACATGTACTTGTACTCAGCCTCAAGTTGAAGTACTTCACCAAAGTACTCATACTTAGCCTCAGTACAGCTGTGTGTACTCGACCCCAACCCTCGTGATGTGTGGGAGGATTAGAGTAGAGTGTCAAGTGGCAGGTAGGGCTTAAGTCGTTGGATGACCCTGATGTCTTTTGATACTTTCGCTGAAATTGTTTCAATTTGTTTATCCCAGGTTAGTCTAGGGTCAAGATAAACACAATTTAGTAAATGGGGCATCCTGGATTTCTTGTTTATTTATATAAAGTTTTGGTATATTTGTTTTTAATTTCTTTGAATTTTTACACTACATCTACATTTAATTTAATAATTATTTTTATTCCGAACCAGGTTGTAACCTCTTCCATTTCTCTATTAGCATTGTTGTATAATCTATGAATATCCGTGTCACTGGAGATGGCATTTGTATCATCTGCGAAGAGAATTAGTGATAGATCTTTGCAGACAACTGGTAGGTCATTCATATACAGTAGGAACAGCAAAGTGCCACGAATGGATCCCTGGGCAAAATTTCTGGTTTCAGAGCATGCGCCTTTATACTGAGCGCATTCTATTTGAAGGATAACTCTGAAATCAGTTGAGCAGAACACCACGTATGGCATAATAATTCAATTTTTATACCCCGCCAATAAATTTGATGGGGTATTATGTAATGGGCCTGTCCAGGCGTGCGGTCAGCAGAGTGGTTTCCGAATGATAACACCGTTACCGCATATCGGATTGCTTTGAAACTTTATGGGTTGTTGGATTAGGTCTAACGAAGAAATTTATCGAAATTGCTGATGATCCAAAATCCAAGATGGCCACCAGCCACTGCCAGCCATCTTGAAAATTGGTTTCCAGATGATAACTCAGTTACCATTTATTGGATAACTTTGAAACTTCATAAGGTGAATGGACTAGGTCAGGGGAAGAAACCTATCGAAGTTGATGATGATCAGAAATCCAAAATGGCCGCCAGCTTAGTGTGGCCATCTTGAAAAGTGGTTTCCGGATGATAACTCCATTAACATTTATTGGATCAATTTGTTTCACTTCAAGAGTATAGTTACCTCCCTAACACTCTTTGATATTTCCTAAATATCGACTCACTCCATAAAACCTCAGATTAAAAAGCTAGGTGCCCCTACTGGACAGGAAGTTAGTTGACAGTCCGGCGGATGCCAGCCCCAACCACGCGCATGCGCAGACTGACAGGTCCTCTTTTCCAATTTATTGGTTAAGAGACACGCTGTTGTTCTGTTCGCTCAATTTGCTTTTGCTTTCAAACAATTCCAAGTGTTCTAGAATTCTTTATTATCATGTCCGATCATGCTAAATTTCCTGAGGCCACGCCAGGATTAAGCCAGGCGAATTCTATTACATTTTTGTCTCATGCTCGTCATTATTGCATGCTGTTATGTGTTTCCGTGATGCACATTAGACATGATAGGCGCTTAGAAAACTGGTAAAATATTATTTTGGCGCTATGAAATACTAATCTCTCCTTATTTTTGTGTTGACAGGTTCATGTCTTGGATGTTGGTCACTCGGGAGATGGATTTCTCTCCACCATTGTTCCCTTTTTTCATGTTAGTAAAAAAGTCTATGCCCAGAGTGATTAAGAGCTCTTGTAAGAACGAGTTCTTCATTCTGCCCCATGGTTCCAATAGTTTTATGGTGGAGAGGCATGGTGATGATGGTGGATTACTCAAGAGCGCTGGATATGGTAGTATACCTATGCTAAAGATGCAGGTCCTCTAGAGTTATGAAGAATGGCACTCTAATATATTTGTTATATTTAAAAAAAATTGCTGCCAAAGTTTTCTCTTTTTCTCTAATAGTTTTGGCATTGTTTATTGCTTTATCCATCTATTTATTATGCTCTTGTGTGTTGAATACAATCTGTCCTTACACCTGGATGATGTTTTCTGTCAGATTGTCTTCTTGTTTTTGAAGATATAACGTTATAATCAGCCTTGTCATTTTTCCCATGCTGATTTATCTTAGTTAAAAACTGTCCTTTATGGTCCGTTAGTTTGTGCTCCCTTTTTATTTGGGTTTAAGTTTATTAACTTATTAACTAAAAAAATCATTGTCTTTGTCTTGTGGCCTTTCAGAAATCCGGTTGTGTGTCCTGTAGATGCTTCCTCAAGCCCAAGTTTGTACTAAGTGTAGCACGTGTAGCCCACTGCTTAAATGTGATGTCTGTAAACAGTGGGGGGGGACTTATTTTCTGAGTTTCTTGTGCTTCAGGCAAAAGATAAGGCGAGCGAGGAGGAGAAGCAGTTGAAGAAGGAGCGGGAGAGTGTAAGTGATAAGGGTAAGACATGGAGGCCTTCCGGCTTGAGATGATGTGGGAGATGAAGAAGACAATCAATGACCTGGTACCAGAGTTGCTTCGCAGCATGCTTCCTGGTCCAGGTAATTTATTGTCTTCTCCATCTGCCCCCGGGCAGATAATCCCTGCCTCTGAATCCAACTTTCCTAGGGATTTACCAGTTTTCCATAGAGATTCAGAGGTTCCTCCGGTAGAACCCGGCTTGAGGCTTGTCTCGCCGGTTGATCCAGTAGTGGCCCTAAATGAAGGAGGCTTACCTCGTTGGTATATCTTGGGGCTGGAGTGATGGACCCAGGTTCCCGCTTTACGGGTTCCATGGAGCATCCACACTCCTGAGGTACCGTACTCTCTTACGGTACCTTCCCTAGCCAGTCCAGGTTAGCACTCTTTGCTAACCCAGAGTTAAAGCCTTTTGGCCAGGAGGATGAGGATTATCCGCTGGGGTCAGCCGATGATGCATGACCATGGAATTAGACGAACGTGCACCCCTCATGGGAAGCACAGGCAATTTTTTCCATGGGTCTACTCCCGCAGGAGTAGCATTCATGGCGCAGAGGGTTGCCCGTGTTGGAGCTGATGGCCGGCCATATCGCATACCGCAGCTTGCTGATGGTATGGTGACAGCCGGTCCGAGCTATGGCGTGGTGCATTATTACCCACATGATACCACGGCTCCAACTCCTGGTCTAGCGATGGCGCAAACAATGCCTGCTCTTTCGGGCTCACATGTTTTCATGGGCTTGCCAGGAGTATCCATGGCTCCAGCCACGTATACACCTGTGAGTGCTATTGAGGACGATGAAGGCCTGGGCCTAGTCAAGCACTCGCAGGTAGCCACAGAGGAGGACTGGTGGGACTCTTGCCAGTGGCTGGTAAGCATTACGCCTGAGCTCAACGTGGAACCATTGACTTCCCAACAGGACCAGCGTCTGTGGTTGGTGGGGAATCCAACGATGTCCGCCATGCCATCTCTGCCGCTGGCTGAGCATATCGTTGATATGTTCATGGTGCCAGAGGCATCCATTAGGCCTAATGGACATCTTGCGAAGGCCCTCGCCAGATGGCAAGGCGATGCCGCATTGTGGCTGGTCAATATCAGCAATACGTTGTGGTGCCTAAGTGCTAGGGGAGGACACGTGACGAGGCTCCCGATCTGACACAGGAGCGCTATGCACGAGCTTGCTGGGCTCTGCGATACAGAGGAGAGCTCGAGAGCATCCGTAGCGGCGCTTTCGCACGTTTTTCAACTGCTAAGGGGTAGTAATGGCCTCTGCATCGTGCCAAGCAAGCCCCGCCTAGGCCCAGTGAGCCATCCAGGATGGAATAAACATGGCTCTGGACTGCATGACACGCTCGGCTACTAGAAGTGTTCTGGCGAGGCGCACTTTTGCATTTGACAATTTGTTCTGTCCCAGCCTTGTACAATAGGCTGCTGCGGATGCCTATGTCAGGAGGTTAGGGATATAGGCACCTCCAGGATATGGTCGCACTAGTAAATAACCAGTGGGCGCTGCGTGATCAGCTCGAGGTGCTCCGTAAGGAGCACGTTCGTGCGGCGCCCCCTGTGTTCCGTCTGCAGCATGCCCGAGGTGGTGGTGGCCAGGTCAGAGGCCAGCCACCTGTGCAGCATAGGCAGCGGCCATGCCAGCACAAGCCTACTACAAGGGTGGGGTGGTGCAGGCTCCTCCAGTGCAGGCAGCCACCTCTGCACCAAGGTGCGCGCGAGGATCTGGTCGTGATAACCATGCCTGATGGGCCAGTTGCCACAGGAACCACTCCAGTGCTGCTATAGCCAGAGACAGTGCCACTCTTGTATTGCTCATGTCCACCTGTCTCCCTAGGTGGACCCATGTGGGGGGTGTCATTTGACCCTTCACAAGCAAGAGTGGGAGCGGTTAACTCGGGACCGCTTAGTCTTGCGATGGCTTTCAGTCGGATACCATCCCGACTGGATAATAGAACCACAATCGCATCTGTCTCTGGTCCCAATCTCGACTCAAATTCCAAGAGATCTAGATGAACGGTTGTGTATCGAGGAAGGAAAAAATTCCCTCATACAAAAAGGAGCAATTCAGTCAACACAAAATTGTTTGGGCTTCTATTCAACTGTGTTTCTAGTAACAAAGAGCACCGGAGGGTGGAGACAAATTCTCAACCTCAAGCCATTGAACAAGTTCATAGACACACCGAGTTTCAAGATGGAACAATCAAAACAGTGTTGGCGGTGTTGGAGAAGGGAATGTGGACAGCATCAATAGACCTGAAGGATGCATATTTTCACATTCCAATTGCGAGGAGTTTTCATCAGTACCTGAGATCCGTGTTTCATGGCTGACAGTGGGAATTAAAGGTTTTACCTTTTGGAACCTCCACGACTCCTCAGGTCTTCACCAGGGTGGTTCTTGCTATTACAGCATACCTCCGCAGATGACTGGCTGTTAAAAGCACATAATCAGGAAAGTCTGGCAGCAAATCTAGATATAGTTTTGAAAACTCTCACAGACTTGGGCTGGATAATCAACTTTCAGACATCAGGGCTGACTCCATCCCAGAAGTTTGTTTACCTGGACATGTTCTTCGATCTACAGATAGGATATGTGTATCCAGGGTTCGTACAAACTTGAAAAGCCCTTGAATTTTGGCATCTTCCTTGAAAAAGCGTTGAATTTGAAATTTGTCTTGAAAAGTACTTGAATTTCACCCATCCACCTTGAAAAGCCCTTGCAAATCAACATTTTCTCACATGTGATTTTTACTGTCTGCAAAACGTTCACGTACTGATGTAAATAAAGATTTACGAAAATTTGATTGGCAAAATCTATCTGGAACCGAGTAAGTTCCAAAATTCAAACTAATTTGAAAGGTTCTAAAGGTAAGCTGTATGAAATATTGTACCAGTGTCATATCCTCAGTTTGTCCTGGATGCTGGTTCTGAGCCCTTGAGAAATCAACTTTTTTAGTCTTGAAAGTCCTTGAATAAGAAAACCTGTCAGCTGTATGAACCCTGCTATCCTACTCAGGAGAGAGTAGAAATACTCATCGCAGTGATACAGTCTGTGCAACAGTCGTCGTGTTCTGGCACGGGTTTACCTGAGAAGGCTGGGGTGAATGCTTTCTCTTACACAGGGGTGTATCCAGGTATTTCTCAGAGTACAGGATCACTGGATTCAAATGTGTCAGTGTTGGAACCTCTTATTCACCACCTACAATGGTGAATGAGGAGAGAGAATCTCCTGGGGCCGTGATGCTCACCCCACCCCACCCTCAAATGACGATGTATACAGATGTATCAATGGAGGGATGGGGAGCTTGCCTGGAAGAAGCCACAGTATCAGGGCTTTGGAATCTGGATCATTCACAGGAACATATCAATCTACTGGAATTATGGGCAATAATCCAGGGCCTGGACCATTTCGTTGGGACAGTTCAGGGCAAGATAGTTCTAATTCGATCAGACAATTCAACAGTAGTGACTTACATAACCCACCAGGGCAGAACGAAGTCGCCCAGTCTCTGTATGATGACATGGAAATTGATTTGCTGGTGCCTGGATCACAGGATCACCTTGAAAGCAGTTCATATTCCGGGAAGGCTAAATCTACTAGCACACTCATTGAGCCTGAAGGATGAGTGTTTTACCTACGGAATGGCAACTAAATCAATGTGTGGCAGATCATCTGTTCAACAAGGGGGGGGGGGACCCAACATAGATTTATTCGCAATGAAGAAAAATGCGAAGATGACGACGTACGTCTCTCCGATTCCAGATCCGAGCGCTATTGCAACAGATGCATTAGCTATCAGCTGGGAGGGAACATATGCAAAATCAGACAGGAGGCGTGCCAAGTGCTTCTGATCGCCCCAAATTGACCAAGCCGATCATGGTATACGGATCTGCATTCCTGACAAGTAACATACCAGGGTTCATACAAACTTGAAAAGTACTTGAATTTTGACATGTGCCTTGAAAAGCCTTGAATTTGAGAATTCTCTTTAAAATTACTTGAAAATTGCTGTTTTATGCATTGAAAAGCCCTTGAATTTAACATTCCCAGATTATTTTCATTAAGTACAAAATTGTTTTTATCAATCATCAGTCAAAAGTTAAGGAATTGCCTCAGAGCATCTAATGTTAACACTTTTGCATTAACTGCCTCTCAGAACCCCTTATAAGTTGTATTGTCATGGCATTCCTGTATTGTCAGGGGATTTCACATCCCAACCCTCCTTCCTTTCCCACCCCTTGTCCAGCCAGGTATCAGGCCCTTGTTAAATTGCGGCCATGAAAGTCCTTGAATGAAAACATCTGATGGCTGTATGAACCCTGCATACAGCACGCTAAGTGCAAAAACATAGCTTTGGTAACATAAAATCTTCGATCATGGTTGCAATGATCCTAACCTTTGATGATCCAATCCTGTCGCATAATATCAACTGCTTAGCTCCAGAAAAATTAATGAATCCGGAAACCAGATGTAGAGCTACGCATAAGCACATGACAAGGCTTGTCTATTGATGCTGAGGCCTTCAGAGAAGTAACACCTATTTCCTAACAGTAATTGACACCTATATCTTGGCAGCGATTGACACCTATGTCCTAGCAGTAATTGACACCTGTCTCCTTGAAGAAATTGACACCGATGTCCTGACGGTGTTAGACACCTATGTCCTGGCAGTGATTAACACCTATGTCCGGGCAGCAATTGACACCTATGTCCTGACAGTGATTGACACATATGCCCTGGAAGAAATTGACACCTATGTCCTGGCAGTGATTGATACCTATGTCCTTGCAGTGATTGACATCTATGTCCTGGCAGTGATTGACACCGATGTCCTGGTAATGATTGCCACCTATGTTCTGGCAGTGATTGATACCTATGTCCTTGCAGTGATTAACACCTATGTCCTGGCAGTGATTGACATCTATGTCCTGGCAGTGATTGACACCGATGTCCTGGTAATGATTGCCACCTATGTTCTGGCAGTGATTGACACCTAATTAGTTTACAAATCTGTGTCAAATACTTCCCAGAGTTATTCCTATAGATACTTCCCAGAGGCATTCCTATAGATACTTCCCAGAGGCATTCCTATAGATGGTGTCCAAGATACATTCTACTTATGACTGCATGTACAAGTAATTAATCCCTAGACCACTAATGTTACTTGCTACAGTTGAGGAAATGGTTGGTGTACTTTTTGAAAGTCAGTTGAAGAAATGTCTGGTGTACATTTTGGAAGTCTCTCAGCTGGTACTGTCTTAGCAACATTGTCCCCAAGGTGAACATGACTTACCATGTGTTAATAATTTGATGTGATGAACCTAGGAATTTGTCATTTCCATTATAAATTGTGGCTCTTTATATGTATAGGTCTGGAAACCTGTTAAAATCTCATTTGCTATCTGTTTCTGTCCACAGCAATCATTGTATAAATCTGGTAGACTTCAGGCAAGATTTCAGAAGCTTGGAATAGAGGTAGGTAATATAGCATGAGGTCTGCCTTAAGTGACCATCTAATGATAGCACTGACACATGGTCTGCCTTAAGTGACCACCTAATGATAGCACTGACACATGGTCTGCCTTAAGTGACCACCTAACAATAGCACTGACACATGGTCTGTCTTATGTTACCACCTAATGATAACAATGACACACGGTCCGTCTTAAGTGACCTAATGATAGCACGGACACATGGTCTGTCTTAAGTGACCACCTAATGATAGCACTGACACATGGTCTGTCTTAAGTGACTGCCTAATGATAGCACAGACACATGATCTGTCTTAAGTGACCACCTAATGATAGCACTCGCATGTGGTCTCTTGGTGACATCCGTCTAAAGTGATCACCTAATGATAGCACTGACACATAGTCTGTCTTAAGTGACCACCTAATGATAGCACTGACAATGATAGCACTGACACATGGTCTTTTAGTGACATCTGTCTTAAGTGACCACCTAATGATAGCACTGACATGTGATCTGTTAGATCCCTCTGTGATTGAAGTTCAGACCATACAGACACGCGTGCTATGATTTAGAAATAATGTTACGCATGCAGCGATGATTGATTTAAAACATTGCATGGCACGCTGTGGGATCAACTAAGTGGGATGAGATTGTCTACTATGGTCTCCACCTACATTGTAATTAAGCTTGATTTAAAACCTCTAATTTCATCCTAATTTTAGATTAAAAATGAGATTTATTTTCCATGCAAAAATTGAAATTCTCTTACACTCGACTGGTTTGACCCCCAAAAGTTGGAATAAAAGGTTTTTTGGTGTTTTTAGGTTTGTGGCGATGTACAGAAAAACATACCAAAAATCTATCAACATGTACCAATTGGAAAGTGGAAGAAGTCAAATCCAATATGGCGGATATTTCGACCATTGTGGCCAAATATCTCAGAAACGGTGCATCAAATACCCATTAAATGTATTATTAGCTCACCTGGCTTGAAAGGCACGCACGTTCAAAAAGGCGTCCCCAGGCTGATGGATGGGTCCTTCCGAGAAGAGTGATCCATTCGGGTTAATCCTGCGGGAAACGGGAGGTGCGTGCGAGTGTAGTGCGTGCGAGACGGGAGGAAAGGGCTGTAGTTGCAGGGTTCGCACAATCTTGAAAAGTACTTGAGTTTGGGCATCTGCCTTGAAAAGCCTTGAATTTGCAATTTGCCTTGAAAAGTACTGGAATTTCACCCATCAGTCTTGAAAAGCCCTTGAAAATTAACATTTTCACATCAAGCGTATACTTACCACCCTGATACTCTATGATATTTCCTAAATATCAACCTAGCTTCAATAATACTCAGAATTAAAAAGAAACCGCCCCCACTGGGCAGGTTACTCAACTGACAGTCCAGCGGATGCACAGCCCAAACTCGCACATGCGCGGTGCTGACTTATTCTCTTCTTAAAATATTGACCTGCCATTGCAACACGCTTTGTAGCCTTGCTTTTGCTTTCTATCTTTTTGAAGCTTTGAGTTGTTTTGCAACTTGTTTTGACTGAATGTTAGTATGTCTGATGCTGCCAAGTCACCTGGGGATGCTCCCGGTCCAAGACATCAGGTGTACTTTAGTAAATTTATTGATAAAAAATTTGCGTTTTGACTCAGATGGTGTTTCCGGGATTCGTGCTAACTTGTGGATACGTCTTTATTAGGCTAGCTCTTTTATGATGGGAGGCCTATATATTCGCTAATGCATGTTGTGCTTTATTTTTTAGACACGTGCTGATAGTTGAAGTGTATCCTTTATTTTAAACAATATTTTATACTTGGTTTCAGGATCCTTCTAATTTATTATGAGTTTGCTGATGGAATTATTACCATAAGAAGCAATTTTTCCGCATTCTCCCCCCACCACAGGGTTTTGGACTCAGGATCAGGTATTCCTGGTGTTGTTTATTAGACTTCACTTGTCCTCAGAAGTCATCTTATGAGGTTTATTTAGGAGAGAGAAAAATTTTCAGTCATTTTATTTCTAAAAATTTTAGAAGTTTTTTGACTGAGTGTTGAGTTATTTATCTCTCTTGATGGTTTGCATAGGTTCATTGTATTTATAAAGTTCAATTACTAATGAATCTTTGTTTTGAGCTGTGAAGTCTAAAAATTTGTCTCAAGTATTCAAGTTCAAATTCTAATGTCTCCCTTGTCTTCTTAAAGAAGTATATGAAGTTACTAAAGCAATGGGAAATTTAAAATGTCTTCTGGAGAACTACTAGGCCGATTTCAATTATATTTGGCAGGAAGCATCCTTAGGGCATAGGGATCCAAGTTTGTTCAAATGAAGCCGATCGGCCAATTTGGCCATAGCCATCTTGGATTTCGGCCGATATTTATGAAGCCTCTTTAAAAGTCTTCTCCGAAACCGCCTGGGGAATCGATTCAAAACCCATGAAACCTCATCTAGGGAAAGACACAAGCCAAGTTTGTTCAAGAAGACTTGATTGACTGAATGGGTTGGCGGCCATCTTGGTGACCTAGTTTCCCTGAAAACATCTCCAGAACTGCTGAAGAGATCAGACCGAAATTTGGGAGATATGGTTAGGGACGAAGGGCCATTAAAGGGAAGTTGATCCGTAAAAAAACATGGCCACCATAGGACAATCAATATGTAGCGTATTTGGCGGCCATATTGGATTTTTTTATTTGATGGATTTTTAGGCCAAATGTTTTTTTAGTATTCTGATACCAAATTCGCAATTTTTTGAATATGTCAGATAAACGGGTTGCCAGCCATCTTGGATAATTTTCCCACAAAACGCTACCATACTAAAGCAATAGGAAATGTAAATTGTCTTCTTGAGAACTACTGGGCCAATTTCAATTATATTTGGCAGGAAACATTTGTTCAAACAGAGCTGATCGGCCAATTTGGCCGGCGGCCTTCATGGATTTTGGTTGATTTTTAGAAATGTCTTTAAAAATCTTTGCCGAAACTGCTCCAAGACAAGTGGTTGTGGCTCCTGTGGGAGGTTTCTCAAGCGCACATTTGCTCCCCATGTTTGCACTAAATGTAGTACTTGTGGTCCCATCCTTAAATGTGATGTTTGTAAACTGTGGGGTTGGGCGTCTTATTCTCTGAATTTGTTAAATTGCAGGCGGAGGACAGGGCGAGTGATGAGAAGCATCTCAAGAAGGAACAAGAGGGTGTAAGTGGTGGGAAGGGTAAGAGGAAGGCCACCATTTTCATGGACATGAAGGCCTTCTGTGTTGAGATGATGGGGGAGATGAATACAATTAAGGACCTGGCACAGAGTTGCCTCGCAGCATGCTTCCTGGACCAGGTAATTCGTTGCCTTCTTCATCTTCCCCCGGTCAGATAGTCGCCGCCTCTTAGTCTGAGTTCTATGATAGGGTTTATCAGTTTTCCAATCAGACTCGGAGGTGGCTCCAGTTGATCACGGCTTGGGGTTCTTTTCGCCGTTAGATCCAGGAGCAGGAGTGATGGCCTCTGAGTCCCAATTTATGGATCCCATGGAGCATCCTCCCACTCATGGTACCGTACCCTCTTATGGTACTTTTCTTGGCCAGTCTGGGTTAGCATTCTTTGCTGACCCTGAGTCTAATCAATTTGGCCAGGAAGAAGAGGCCTATCTGTTGTGGTCTCCTGATGGAGCCGTGGCCTTGCAATCGGACATCTGCCCCTTCAAAGGGAGTGCAGATGTTCTCTGTGGCGTTACTCATGCGCGAGTAGCTTTCACAGCCCAGCTTGGAGCCGATGGCCGCCCGTACCGCATTCCACGGCTTTCCGATGGGTTTGCTACGGTAGGACTGGACAATGGTGTTCGAAATTATATACCACACCGCACCATGGCTCCGGCTCCTGGTTTAGCCACGGCTCATACCATGCCAGTCCTCACGGGCCCGCATGGTCTTGCCAGGTGCATCCACGGCTCCAGCCACCATTATGTTTGCTGTTGAGGGCGACGAAGGCGCACGCCTGGTCGAGCACTCGCAGGTGCGCATAGATGAGGACTGGTCTCACGCGCCTGGCAATGGCTGGTGAGCGTTAAACCAGAACTCAATGTGGCACCGTTGGCTAACCAGCACCCGTGGTTAGTGGGAAAGCCGGCGATGAGCATATCATGGATATGTTCGCAGCGGCTGAGGCATCAATCAAGCCGAACGAATGCCTGGCGAAGGGCCACACACACACACCCCCCCCCCCACGAGGTGACTATGTGCTGCCGTATTGTGACAGCCCAGTACCAGCAATACGGTGTAGTGCCTAAGGTTAGTGTGGATGACCACGCTGCGCTAGGCGAGGGCATGCGGCCAGGCTCCCGCGCTGACACAGGAGAGCGCGAGGGCTGCAATTTTTGCCCTCTCGCACATCTCGAACATGCTACAGGGGGTAGTCACTGCCTCTGTGTCACAACAAGCGAGCCCGGTCACAGTCCAGAGAGCCATCCAGGATGGGATAAACCTGCCTCTGGAGTGCATGACGCGGGCCATCATTAGGAGTGTTAGGGCGCGGCACACGTTCATGATACTGCCCATCACAGGATCTTACAATAGGCTGATGTGTGCACCTATGTCGGGTCCTGGTCTCTGGAGGGGAGGGATGTAAACACCTGGAGACTGTCACTCTATTGAACAATCAGAGGGCGCTATGGGAGCAGTTTGAAGTGCTTCGTAAAGAACGCATTCGTGCAGTGCCCCCTGCGTACCGTCCGCAACAAGCCCATGGTGGCACTTCTCAAGTCAGAGCACAGCCACCAGCACAGCATAGGTCACGGCCATGCCAGCACAGTGCCGCTCTGGGGGTTGTGGGGGGAGTTGGAGGTGTGGTGTTGCAGGCTTCTTCAGCACAGCCAGCAAGGTAGCAAGCAGCCCGCGCACCAGCGTGGCACTGGCCGAGGTGCGCGGGGATCTGATCATGGTAACTGTGCCTGATGGGCTGGTTACCACAGGAGCCACTCCAGTGCTACTAGAACCAGAGTGCCACTCTTGCATTACTCGTGTGACCACTTCTATAAGTACAAGCAAGAGTGGGAGCAGTTAACTCGGGACCACTTAGTCCTGCGATGGCTTTCAGTCGGGTACCATCCCCACTGGGCAGTAGGCCCGCCATTGCAGCCGTCTCTGGTCCCGATCTGGATTCAAAACCCAAGAGATCCAGATCAACAGTTGAGTATCAAGGAGATAAATTTCCTCATACAAAAAGAAGCAATTCAGCCAGCACAAAATTGCCTGGGCTTCTATTCAACCATGTTTCTGGTAACAAAGAGCTGGGTGTGGGGGGGGGGGGTGTGTGTGGTGGAACAACTTCATAGACACACCGAGTTTGAAGATGGAAACAATCAAAACGGTTAGAGAAGGGAATGTGGACAGCGTCAATAGATCTATCTGAAAGATGCTTATTTCCACATTCCGATTTCGAAGAGTTTTCGATGGTTTCTGAGTCACGTTTCTGGGCCACCAATGGGAATTCAAAGTTCTTCCCTTTGGAATTTCGACAGCTCCTAGGGTCTTCACCAGGATGGTTCTTGCTATCACAGCGTATCTTCGCAGGAGAAGCATAACACTCCACACTTACATAGATGACTGGCTGTTAAAAGCACACAATCAGGAAAGTTTATCAGCTAATCTGGAGATCGTTTTCAAAACACAGATTTAGGCTGGATAAGCAACGTTCAGAAATCAGATCTGACTCCATTCCAGATGTTTGTTTACCTGGGAATTTTCTTTGATCTAGAGATCGGGTATGTTTACCCATCTCAGGAGAGTAGAAAAACTCATCTCCGTCAATCAGACTGTGTGCACCAGTCGCTATGTGAAGACATGGGTTTACTTGACAATGCTGGGATTGATGGTCTCTCTAGAGCCAGTCATTCCACAGGCAGCCTTGCGAAGGCGACCTATCCAGTTATTTCTCATGACACAGTGAACTCAGAGTACAGGATCCCTGGACTCAAGAGTGTCATTGTTGGAACTTCATGTATTAATCTAATGAATTCATCTATTCAGGTAGTAGCTAGTTTCCTCTCACCTGTATGATACCTACAGCCGTAAGCCTAATTCTATTTTTGGCTGTGTCAGCTTTAATGTCTGTTATCCCTTGTTTGGTTAATAGGGGAAGTGATGATGTATCAGGCGTGCGCGATTACGTGATTAAATCAAAAATCACAATTATTCTTTAAATCCTGAATTTATATGATTAAAAATGAAATAATCGAATAATCGTGAATAATTTACTTTCTGCTCTGTGAATGCATGTCCATTTGCAGGCCAAGAGAAGACTATTTTTGAAAATGTATCATTGGAATTCCTGGCTCGGTGCTTAATTTAAAAAATAGTCGTTCTCTTGGCCTGCAAATGGACATTTCTAAACACCATTACAGCGTTCGTCATTGATATGCATTTGTTATATCGGTTTAATTTGTAACCAGGCCGATTAATCGAGTAATCACGGTTATTCTTAAATAATTGATCGCGATCACTCGCGCAAGCCTATGATGTATGCAATTTGAATACTTTAATCAACGGCATGGATAATCTAAGACTGCATCGCATGGGTAATCTAAGACCGAGAAATCCTTGAGTGATTCCGGCTTGGAGTTTATCTCTAGTGCTCCATGTACTAGCTGATAAACCTGTTGAGCCACTAAATTCTGTTTCTATGAAAATGTTAACACTTAAAAACTTTGTCTAATAGCTGCGGCCTCGGCAAGGCATAAAAGTGAAATTCATTCCTTATCTGCCGAGCCAGACCATTATGTGGTTACAGGGGATGCCCTTGGGCTTATACCTAGTGTTAATTTCATGGCCAAGAATCAGTCGTTGAAATATCCAGGTCAACCTATTGTTTTACCGGCTTTGACTAGATACGATCCTAGTTCCAAGGTAATGTGGCCTGACCATGCATTAAACCGGTACAAGCAACGTACACAGGAATGGCGAACGAACCCTAGTTCATTATGGTTGTCTTATATTGAACCCCATGGACGGGCGTCAAAAGACACTTTCACGGTGGATTGTGGAATGCATCCAGTTATGCCACAAATCCGCCACTGGTAAACAGGTTGAGGTGTCCATGGCATAGTGACTTCCACCGCCCTGTTTAACGGGGTACCGGTGGATGACATTATGTCGGTAGCCCAGTGGCACTGTGAGTCAAGTTTTACCAACCATTACCTCCGTGACACCACCAATCCCCTCTCCTCAAGATAATCAGGTGTACATATTGTATATAAGGCTTTCTGACTGTTTATAAAGCGCATATTTAATTTTTGGAACAACCACTACTGCTCTGTGCCATTCTTCACCAAGTGGAAGATGATGTCCAAGATTTACAAGGTGTGTCTTGTGTTTTGATAATTATGTCACGTTACCCATACTAAGATGATGATGGTTCATGTTGTTATGTGGTTCTTACATGAGAGTTTACGAAATGAAGCATTTCGTACGATGTCTTATTGTACTATAGCACTAGTACATACAGAGCTTTTAGGATATTGTGATCATTGCTCCGCCTGTCCTAAAAGGAGGTAGGAGGGGGTTGGAATGGGGATGGTAGCGCATATGACTCAACGGTCATTGCGCTCACCCATCGGTTATGAGCCGATGTTCTTTCTTTCCTGGTTGTTTTTCTATACACAACTTCAGATGTGAATGCGTAAATGCAAAAAGAGCTTGGCTCTCTTAGGGAAGACCAGATTTTTTGGACCTCGCCTCGCGCCAATTTCACTGACAAATTCTGGCAATATCAAAGCGTGTTTAGGAGGTAATATACTCTTGAAGTGAAATAAACGAAATCACAGATTTCTTTTTTCATGAGAGTTAATACTTACCTATCTTCAGGCATTTTAGTTGCATTATGTCTGCCTGGCTGTCAACTGACTCCTGCCCAGTAGGGGCACCCAGCTTTTTTAATCTGAGCTTTTATAGAGTGTAGGTAGATATTTTAGGAATATCAGAGTGTTTGGGAGGTAAGTATCAACTCTCTCGTGAAAAAAGAAATCTGTGATTTCGTTTATATCTTCCCATCAGAATGATACATTTAGAGAGGCATATTCTCTGTGTTCATTCATCTTTCTTTGCATATTTTTCCATGCTTTGTTTGTTATTCAGCCTGAGAAACCTGTGCGAGTCAGCCCAGCACAGTATCAGTCCTGCCTCCGGTATACAGTGCTTGCTAAACTAGCACCGAGTTGGAACATGGCTGGTGATTGGTTAATACAAGGTATGATAGAGCTTAACAGGTCATGTGATTGAAGTTTAGTGAACGTTCTACCATTCGTGATGGAAAGCAAATAGAAATTCCTTGAAGGAAAGCACCAATAAAAATCTAGTACCTTACCATTACATGGAAACAACCAACTGAAATAGACTACCATCTACTATTGTTTGACTGGGTAACCACAGTTAACTGTGGTTGACTAGATCTCAGTCGAGTTCTCTGCCAAATGGTTAATGCAAATTATGGATAAATTCCAAAGCAGATTGCCCTTGCTTGCCACGTACATTAACATTTAAGTATTTCCGAAAAATTTGGTCGTGATCCCAAGATGATTCATAATAAGGAAAAATTAGTTACCTCTCCGGGATGTAGAAACATTTAAGTAGTTCACTGACTAATTTAGGTTTGATGAAATTATGCTTATCTATGGTATGTCAATGTTCCCAAATAGGGTCGGATATTCCCTCCCCACGTTATTTCATATGGATACTATTTGATGTTTTAATGAACAAAAATACCCATTTTCATAGCCATTAAAACAGTCAACTTTGTTCCTAGGGTTAGCCGAGACTGGTAACCAGCTC
Source organism: Chaetoderma sp. LZ-2023a (assembly GCA_034401795.1). Classification (NCBI taxonomy): domain Eukaryota; kingdom Metazoa; phylum Mollusca; class Caudofoveata; order Chaetodermatida; family Chaetodermatidae; genus Chaetoderma; species Chaetoderma sp. LZ-2023a. The sequence continues at coordinate 13,982,930 of CM067367.1, read as the reverse complement.
CAAATGTTCTGCAATAGTAATTCAAATTTCAATGGGGAATTGGGTACTGACTTTTCACTTCAAGAGTATACTTGCCATGACAAATATTCTATGATATATGCTAATATATCCAACTGGCTCAATTCAACACAGAATTAAAGTTAAAACTGTCCCTAATAGGCAGATAGTCTAGCGGTCAAACTGGCACATACGCAAGTCGCGCAGCGCATGCGCCAGATGACAAGACGGGCCATGCGCCGGATTACAAGACACAATGCTTCTGAATTGTCTTCAATTCAACATGTTCTGATAGCGCTAGCTAAAGTTTGAAAGGTTTTCAAAGTTTTATTCATATCTCGGAGTGATAGAGCTAGGTTTTACCTCTATAAATGGATTCACTACCCTCAATGAGTAATGCGGTGTAGGACGGCATTACGTACGAGGTGTATTCTAATCTTATGTGACACACAAAGTATCACCTATTTCCGGGATTACAAAATCACGGTCAAAAGTCATATTTCATATCATGATATGTCTTAACTTCACTACTTGGTTTAAGTAATGTGTTTCCGTGGACATTGTAAGAGTGAGTCCAACTATTAGTAGCCACTGGGTCCTACATGTACGTCCCTCCTGTTAGTTATTTATGGGAGATGTAGTGTTGGTCTGTAAAAGAAACCTTTATATCTCTCCACCCTTGGATTCCTAAATAAAGTATTTGTTTCACATCAGCGGTTTTCTCGCGCACACACCGTTGGTACACTAGCCTTGACATCATATGTTGCTGATAGATAGGAAGGCTGCAGGAGGGCTTCTCTAAATCTTCTTTTGAAAGTCTTGCTTGTCAAGCTCCTCAATCTTGGGGTTTTTTTATATTAGAATACCCTTTCACACACTAGGTCTTTGCTAGAGAGGAGAATGGAGACGGATATGTGGGTGTGCATGCTGAACTGCTGGATAACAGTCATCTTGTATCTACTGTATTTCGCCTATTTGAAACCTAGGCTTCTATTAAGACAAGAGGTGTTCAATTTCCAAACCAACATCCCTGAGAAACGGGGTGCAGGGTATGAAATAATGGTCGGACATCGGTCATGTCCGATCAAATTTGGATTGGTAAAAAATTTGTACTGAACAGGAATTTTGGAAAAAAATTGCTGATTTTGGAAAAAGAGAACAAGTGAACGTTGTTGGTATCGCATTCAAATATGATAGATCGATCGAGCGTGAGTTTGTGCGTCATTTGCACATTTCTAAGTGAAAACGATATTCACCTTGGTTACCAATATTCGTGATCTGTCAAAACGCGTCATACCGGCAAATTCATCCTAGAGGGTGGTCTTATAATAGCTAATTGTCCCGGGAATAGTGTAAACCTTTTATACTGGAAAATTTTTGGATTTCTAATGAGGGATATAGACCGTGAGTGACTTGAAAATTAAGTCATGCGGCGGCTTAATGACAGATAAAATATGCCAAGAACATCTGATAAATGATACCACTCAAAATCTTGTCATTTCGCTAGTCTGAAAATGATCGAGTCGATGCAAAATTAACAATGGCGGATGTACAAAATCTGCCACTGCGCATAAGTTAGTGATGTGTTCTTACACGCCTTCTGTCATGAGAAGAGAATTGGTCTCACAATTTCATTGGTTGTTGAACATAATTATATCTAGAAAATCCAATGACATTACGTGAGAGATTTTCGCAGAAGTTTGAGACGCGTTCTTTCACGCCTTCGATACTCAAGAAGCTAATTCTTCCTCGCGATTTCCTTGGTAGCTGTATATAGAAAACCAATGAAATAGCGGGCGAGATTTCTCACAATAGAAGTGAAGAAAGCGAGTTAATAAATAATCGCACTGTAGAAGACACTTGACAACACGCGCGTTACCGCTATATTCACGTTCTACAGTTAACCATTTAATGGTCAAATTTGGCTAAAAATTTTAATTAAAAATAGTTAATGGCCATTTGCAGGTCAAGAGATTATTTTTGAAAATTTACCACAGGAATGACTGTCTCAGTTACTGAATAAGCCATTTCAATGGAAAATTTCAAAAATAATCTCTTGACCTGCAAGTGAACATTTATCAGGAAAACTATCACAAGCCTTTTTTGACTAATGTGTTCTAAAGTGAAAATATTTATAAATTTAATTGTACATGACTGTGACAGCAGTTGATGTGTTGCTAAAATGGCATCTGAGCGAAAAGTGGACAAAGGGGCAACCATTGCTAAATGGAGGACCGAGTATAAGTGGTTAAGTACGGATGACGGAAAACTTTGGTGTTCACTATGCGTTAAGTGGAATGAAAAACTTGTGTGTAGCCGCAATTACAGCCCTACATTTGTAAACGGTAGTGAGAATTATCGGATGAGTGCAGTAAATGACCACCAAGGTAGTATAATGCATGAAAAGGCGGTTGATTATGAAAATGAGGAACAATTTGGTGAACAGTACAAAAAACAAGTTTCAATGCAAATTCCAGAAAACTGCATTGAAAATAGCTTTTAAACGCATGTCAGAGGGTGAGCGAAAAAGAATGGTGCGTTTGTTTGAAATTGCTTATTATATCGGCCATAATTGCGAGACCATATTCTGACTTCGGCAGTTTGGTGGAACTGGAAAAGATCCATGGTGTTGATCTTCCAAAAGCCTGTGCAAGCAAGAATGGTTGCAAAGTATTCTTGCATGAAATAGCTGCAGTGCTTTTTGATAAATTTGTCAGGTCAAAACTTAAACGGTCAAAGTTCATTTCTGTTTTATGTGATGGTACTACTGATGCAGGCATTGAGGAAAAAGAACTGACACATTTCAACCAACAATAGTCTATTTCGGATTAAAAAGTGCAGAGTCACAAGATGCTCCTGGAATTAAACAAGCGATAAACAGGGCATTTCTGGAAGCAGACTTGGAGACAACTTTAAACCAAATCGTGTTTCTAGCTTCAGACGGTGCCTCAACAAACAGCGGAATGTTTAATGGACTCAGCTCAAATGCAAAATGATTACCCATGGCTTGTCTTTGTATGGTGTGTTTCACATAGGTTGGAGTTGGCACTCAAGGACAGCCTTAAAGTGCCCATCCAAATTACAGAGGACCCACTTAGGGATTTATATTACATTTATCGGCGCTCCTCAAAGAAACTTAGAGAGCTTCGCTTGCTCTTTGATATATTAAAGGAGGTCTATGACTTTGAAGATGGGCAGGTTCGGCCTTCAAAATCTTGTGGAACGGTGGATTGACCACAAGGTTCGTGCCATGAAAGGGTTTGTGGACAAACTTCGAGTCTATGTAAAGCACTTAGACAATGTCATCGCTGACACAAGCAAGGCTACGGATAAGGCCTCACTAATAGGTAAAGTGAAACGTATGAAATCAGCTAAAGTCTTACTCCAGTGTGCCCTTTTTGTCAGTTTGTTGGATGTTGTGAGGAAAGTCAGTCTGTAATCACAGAAATCTGCCTGCAATTTGCTAAAAATGGTCGAATGTTTGGATGATGCCATTCTAAATTACGAGTTACTTCACAAAAAGCTTGAAAAATTCCCGGAACATGTGTTCACTCTTCCTGTTCTAAAATTGGTTATTGGACAGATAAGTGATGACGGCTGTTACCAAACTCAGTACATAGGTTTGGTGAACTATGCTACAAGTCATTTAGAATGTCAGGTTTTCAGTCCATTGCAGATGTGGCAAATGCTACATAACGTAAAAAAACATATGTACCCACACTTATTTGAAGTAATTGAATTATGCATGTGCTGCCCATGCACAAATGCTGAATTAGAAAGATTTTTCTCTCGCATGGCATGTGTTAAAACTGAGTTAAGAAACAATCTGAAAGAACATAATCTGGAGGACTTGTGCAGAGTCTTGTTGGGCCCACCCCTTGTAGAATTTTCATCATCTCTGGTAGCATTAGGTGTGGAGAAGCGGTACAATTCAAAAGACAGGCGACCTAACCAAAACAAAAGAAAAAAATGCAAGCAGCGAGAACAAAAGCGAGGGAATCTAGATGATGATGATCTTGCCTTGCTGTCACTCTTCGAGGAATCTGATTCTACAGATGATGATACACTCACAGACGGTGATACAGACTGATGAAATTAATTTAAAGACTCAGATTCATGACTGGAAAGTCTTCTGATTTCACACTAACTGTTATGACTAGATACAAACAGGCCTGTCCAAATTGGCGCAGCCTATATTTATAATTCGTGCAAAGGTTACGCAAATATTTTTGACATAACCTGTTTTCCGTCCCTGCAATTCCTTTCATGTTGTACATAAATACATGACAATTGGTTATGCAAAACCCAATGGGTTACCTAAAAACTGAATTTACTTAACCAAAAAATGGGTTATGCACGTTCTCAATTTGGACAGGCCTGACAAAGACAAACACAACAGTGTAGAACTTTTCCATTATGGATTAGGAACTTTATTTACAGTAAGACATTGCAATTACAAACTGAACTAAGATATTTCAACATCATGAACCAGAGCAAGTAATTCATTGATAAGTCAACTAACATGTATGTGAAAATTCAAGCTTATCACTTATGGAGGTATTAAAGGTAATATATTTAATTTACAGTATTAATTTTTCATATTTATTTAACATAAATAATTCTACTAGCTATGTTGGAACACATTCAAAGTTTGCCTTTCTTTGATTGGAATGGAGGAATTAAAATCTAGAAAGAAAATAAGCTTATGCTTATATCATTTGGTTTAAGCACTTCTCCACAGTTTGGAGAACAAGTGCTTAAGTGCATTAAGCATCAGAAAGTTTATTTTCTCTCCAGATAACATTATATAATATGATATTTCCTCCTGTTAAGGAAATAAAAACACTAATAGTGTTAACAAAATAGATGGAATTGCTTGTGCAGCGAATTACTGTCCCATGGCTTGAAATGGCATGATTATCATGGATTGGAAAGGGGAGGGGCACGGCATGGTGCTGGAAAGCATATTTTCCACGACATAGTAATCTCCTCATTTTCTGGGTCCTACAGTTGACTATGAAATTGTTCTATCTTTATGCATTTTCTCCTGAAAATGTCTTAGTCTATTTGACTTTTTCAGGACAAAATGGGTAAAAATAGAACAATTTCACAGCCAGAGATGGCCTCTGAGAGCATCTAGATTTCAACATTTTCCGGGGTACGGCCCCTGGACCCCCTATCAGGTTAGTCAACTTCCTCTTTTTTGTCAGATCAAATTGACTCCTTATTTCAGACCCTGGGGGTGGGCTTATATTAGGTAGCTTTCAAGAAAAAGTTGAAATCCATTCTCTAAAAATGTTAAAATTAATTGCACAAATTCTCGCCGCCTTATGTTTAATGTATACCTCAAAAACATCACAGCGGCAGTGCAATTATTAATTTAGAGTGCCTAGATATTGCGTATTCTTAATAAAGATGCTTTCTTATATCAAATCAAACTAGAATTTGACGAAATATTGTCACAAAGAAATATAACTCCCGTGATTCTCCTCCAATCACAAAAGAAGTTTACTTAGAGCGAGTACTCGGATATAAATATCCTGGACTCGGAAATTGCTATATAATCATTGTGCGATGGTAACCAAGTATTGTACTTTAGGTTTGATCTGAATAATAGGTACCCATTTGATAACAAACTCGCGTTAGTGTAGGAGATCTCGCGAGATACACGACGCCTCCAATCACAAAATAGCCAGCGGGTCGCCAACATAAGATGCGGTCTATCTCAGTTTAATTCTCTGGCTTTCAAGCAACTTTTGTTGTACTTCTTGATTCCATTTTGGATCAGTTGATGATGGTCGGCATTACAAAATTGATGTGCAATATGGGAGACTGCTTGGTTGGTACATGAATTTAGTCTTAAAATATTTTATAAAGAAGTTTTTTATCGCCCCAAGAGTGTTTTACGTGTATTTTGACCACAAAGGTGTGGAATAAGCTTTATTATATCTTGAACATACATGGCCTACTACTATTAATAGTAATCTAATGGGTGGCGAAGAGCTAAAAATCGGAGGCCTGTATTTTTTTCTTTTAACAGATCACTAATCTGTTAATGACTATGCAACTTTCCCTTAGTAGTTTCAAATTTTATTATCAGTTGCAGTTATTAATTACTTTCTTTAGCTCAACCTGCTCGAAGGGCAAAGTGAGCTTATGCCGTGGCAATCGTCCGTCCATCTGTCAACGTTTGCTTTAAAGCACTACTCATTAACCACTGGGTCAATTTCAACCTAACTTGTCTGGAAGGACCCTATAGTCATAGACTCCAGAATTTCATTCGGAATCTTGATTCATCCATTGTTTGGGTGAAAATCTTAGATTTTATGAAAAATTTACTGGAATTTGTCAAATTGCTTATTCTTACCATTCTAAGCGATTTCAATCAAATTTGGCTGAAAGGATCCTGTGGTGATGGGCTAGTTCATAGATTATGAAAAATCTAGGGGAAATGGTCAAAATCCTACTCCTTAACTGCTAGACATATTTAAACCAAATTTGACTAGATGTATTCTATGGTGGTAGGCTCTAGAACTTCTGTTCAGAATTTTGATTGATCAATTTTTTGGGTGAAAATCTTAGATTTTGTGAAAGATTTACTGGAAATGGTCAAAACGCTACTCTTCATACCCGCTGGGTGTATTTCAACTTAATTTAGCAGGAACGACCCTATGTGGGTAGGCGTCAGAACTTTTATGTAGAATTTTAATGTGTCGATTTTTTTGGTGAACACCTTAGATCAACTTCAAGAGATTTAATGAGAATTTTGATTGGTCAATTTCTTTGGCAGGGATCTTGGATTTGCCAGCAGAGTTTAAATTGCTACTACTACTTAATGAACAACTAGTTGTTATTACACCACAAAAACATCTCTACCATTCGTCACTACTTGCTAAATCAACTACTTTACCCAGCAAACATTGGCTGTAAAAAATTCATCCTACTGCGCTTCCCTTCAAAGAAGGAAAGAGCAATAGTAATGCAAGGAGGTAGGTTGTAATGTATTAACAACCAGGCATGCAAATAGAATCTCCCGAGTCTGAAAATATTCTGAAACGTCTGAAATTACCTACCCCTACGAGATACACAGCCGTTTTGAGCTTTTCACACAAAACTGATGGCATTGCAGTTTTCAGATTTCCACGTAAAAGATCTGAAATCAGATGATAGTCTGAAGATTTTCATGCCTGTAAACCCCTACAGGAAAGACCAGAACCAGAGGCAAGGAAGCCAGCTGAAATTGCTTCTTAGATGTACATACATGTACAAATGTACATGTAGATATATAGTATGTTATTTTGTGTTACATGTACACAATGCTGTCGTTTGCAGTAGATAATTTATTCCCTGTGAATTTTGTGACAGTCACATTTTATTTGGTTTTGAAACATTAAGCAAAATTTAAAATTTATCCTGTAAATGGAATGATGTGTGGAAATATCCATGTATGCAATTTGACAATTTTTAATTAATTTTTTTAACATGTAAATTTCAGGTTTAATTAACAATGAACCAAATTTACCAGTGCTTAGCGAGTTATCGACCGATAGTATATCATCAATGTCTGGGGACACTATCGTCAATACCCAGCAACACATTGTCCATTAGTAGTGAAGCTGGTGGATTGGAAGCAGGCAATATGCTTTTCAGCATCTATGGCATCCAATTCAGCAATGACTTCATTTCGCACATCATCTGAGGTTTGAAGGCTTCCAAGTCAGGCAAAGCTGCCATGGAAGCCTTTCACTTCCGACCTAGACCCTCTTTCTTCAAATTGTCGGCTAATTTTTCCTGCTCTTGGATATGGAGAATCTACACCTGAAATCAAGGTCACACGTGGTGCACCTGGAGCACTCATGACCCACAAAACGATGTTTCACATAACGGTGACAGACAGGACATTTCTCAGAATTTCTCTGAAATGACATACATACTGACAATTAGGCTTTAGTCGTTAAAGGTTTGCCGCTAGTTGGTTTATTTACAAGAGGCCCTTGGGCATGTGATGCTCACCTGTACCATTAGCATTTGACCCATTTGCATTTAAATATACATGATGAATTATTTCCGGAAAATCCATGATGACTGCCAAAGAAATTGACCAATCAAAATTCCCTTTTGATTTCCTGAAGCTTATCGTCATAGGATCATTCCACCCAAGTTTGGTTGAAATCCCCCAACAGACCCCCATTGTGGTTTGGTCTGTATCCTTATTAACCAGTATAAAACATACTTATCATTCAATCACTACTTGCTAAATCAACTACTCTGCATTTAGCCATCAGAGTAATATTTTTATGCTTGCTTACCCCCGTATGCATATTCCATTTCAATATCCCCTCAACCAGGCTACTGGTAGGGTACACCCCCAGCATATGCCCTAATAGAGAGTGGCACCAGTGTGTACTCACTCCTTGTTGACACCTGTCATCCGCAAATAGGGGAAACCGACTTCCTTCACGTCTAGACTAGAGGTTCTGTCCCCAAAGACTCTAAGGAAAAGCCCATAAAGGTGGTTTCGTGTAAGTCACCGGGCAAAACCCACCTAAGCCTTGAGGAGGGGCCAAGCAGTGGTGTCGGTGACGGAAGTCCCCGATTCAGCTTCCTATGCCAAAGTTAAATTTTCCGTGATTCCGGTAGCCAGAAACATCATGAGATCGCCTGTTCCTTTCTTAGTAAAAAACCCAAAAACACGCACTTCCGGTAGGTGCTTGATAGATTCGGGTTGGCAAGACCTTGGCTACTTCCGGTTTCTGGGCCTTCCTCTTCCGCTTCCGGTTTGCGTATTTCGGGTTCCTATGCTACTTCTGTTTTTTTACTGTACATCCGGGTCTGTAGGATCCTGTTCAGTTTCCGGTTGTCTACTTCCGGTTTGCGCATTTCCGTTAACTATTCTAATTCCGGTTCACATATTTCGAGCTCAAAGAATTTTTCCACTTCCAGAATTCGTACATCCGGGGATAGGGTCATTTCCGGTTTTCATGGATCTTTCTGGTGTTCCAGGATTAACTTCCGGTCCGGTCTTCGTGTTTTGGATTGGGTTTCCGGTGATAGAGAACCTCCTGGGGTTCCAGGTTTGTTCTTCAGGTCCGGTTTACATGCTCGATTTCCTAGGATCTAGTCATCATCTTGCCTAGGAGTTAGTCTTATTTCCATAATTGTTTTTAAAAATCAGAATGTTTAATGGCTGAAAATATTCATACCGAGACATTGCCAGTCTTGAAGACTCTTGAAATTATATAGATATTCAGCATTTGTTCTCTTATCAGTGACAATATTTCAACGTAACTAAAGACTTCCGACTGGTTGTTGTATGTGTTTTTTGTTGCAGCTTATTTCATATGCGCATATCATCGCTTAATTTTGAATGGTCTCACTCAGCCGATAAGTCAGTCTATTCTACGCATTATCTCTAGATACGTAATTTGTCCTTTCATCCAACTTTAGATGGCCCATTGTCTTCGGGCTGTTCAGCATTTTCACCCGCTCTTCCTCTTATGTCGGCAGGTTTACATATTTATTTTAACCAAAGGAAGTTAATTTGTTGCCCTGATTCTAGCGTAATTGTTATTCTAAATCTGACAGTCACTGAAAGAAAATAGAATCAGAAGAGGATACATAGGGAAGAGAATGGCACCAAGAATTATGTCCACAAGAATAAAAAGACACTAAGAAAGGAGAAATAACCCAAAAAGGGAAATGGAAGAAGGAATAAAAGCCGAGTTTTCTTCTCAGTGGTCATGGTTTCGGCAAGTCATTTCACCCTAGTTTCATATTGCCTCTGTCTTTTCAGTGTTTTTCTTATTTTTCATCTTTTTGGCTCGCTTCTAGTTTTATCTTTTTACTTCAAAGGTTGTTCTTTCCTTACATCTCGGCGTCAGTTTTCTCGACTAGTAAATTTGTAAAATTTTGTTTTCCTACTTCCGGTAGCTGTCGATCGTCGTCTCTGCACGTGATTCAACCCAGAAGTGTGTATTTCGCTTTATTTCATCATAAAAAAATAATAATGTACAGGTTTAATGTGTAGGGCTATGATTTAAGTTTACTGCCACTAGGCATAAATATAAAATTGTTTGGGATATCTAATTAAACAATATATCAATTACAGTGGGTATGGTAAATTAACCATGACTCATGAAGTTGGCTAGTTTCCCAACGAAATTGATATGGACATTGATTAAAATATAGGACACAGTTATGCAATCATTATATGAACCTGCCTCATGTACAGGATGACAATCTGACGAATTGTGTCATTGCATAGGATTTAAAGTACAAGCCCGAGCAGCTAGGCAAACGTTGATGTAATCAATAACAATTTTTATTTGATCACTATCTCCATTATTATATGACATTGAAAATTTTAATTGGCTACACCTATCAAGCGAGACAAAATTAGTGAACTCATTAAGCTTTTTAAAGAGCGATTGTCTCCTGATCGTAATGTGGATATTCCATTATAAAGTGGTTTTCATCCTCGATTAGGTTCTGGTTGCAAAGCTTACAGAATCGTGGATGAGCAGGTATTAGTGGTGGTTTGTGCCTATCTCCCTCAATTTGTAAGGTGTGCGCACTTATCCCGAGTTTTGTAAAGTTTCTGCGTTTTTTGAAATTTTCAAAATGAAGATAATTTTCAATGGCAAAGCTTTGTTTATATTTTGAACCCTGGTTATGCCAGACTCCAAGGCCGTCAAAGGATTGCCATAGTTCACTTAACAGGCCCATATCATGCATTCAATTCATAGAATCGTGATGGCGTCATCACAATTAAATTTCCCTTAGTTCCATGAAGCGACACGTTTTCTGGAATCGACTAATTTAACATTTCGAGCAGTGGTTTGGGACACCCTAATTACATTTTCCTTAATATCTTGCTAAATTCAGTCACGATTTGATGTTTTTGAATACCAGACGGGATTATTGCAGATTCTCAGGTACAGGATTTGACTATGTCTTGATTCTAACCCCTCCCATAGGCTTACTATGGGTTTTCGGTTTGCCATGAAATCTGGTTAAATCACTATAAATAAAAGTATCGATAATGTTTTCAGGGTCTTCAGCATTTTAATAAGTACGGCTATACTTCTATGATTCTTTTTTGTCCATTCAAAGAAAGGGGTAAAATTAAAATAACCAAAATAAACGCGAGTTACCACTTTTCATGATGGCTAAGAATAAGGATATGGCCCAGGATTTTATGGTGGGAGCTTCATGGCATATGTAAACTATGTGTTTCTATGAGCAGTCCTCTTTAGCATATAGTAAGTTTGCCCCAACTTTAAGGGTGGCCCTTATCAAAAGGGCCAGATGTTCTTCTCAGCAGTCTCTTCTCCCAAATGGTCTTCTGTTCCATCCGATCAGAAGCTATTAGCATTAGAGGGGGTGCTGGTTTTCTATGATTGTCAAGGAGACTATAGAAGAGGCTCTACCTTGGAAAGTAGACCCGGGCTTCTGTTCAATGATCTTCATAGTCTCCAATTGTTAGAAGGCTGGCGTCCTTTTATTTTCCTGAAGAAGTTATATCTTTCTTTATCTCCTAAATTCAGGATGGAGTCCTCCCCTATCGCAAGTTTATTTTTCAGGCATGTGATCCTTTTCTATCAATCGTCAGGATGCCTATTTCATGTGCCTTTTTTACCTTTCATTCTGAAGGTACATGAGTTTTGCTTTCAAGGATAGGTATGGCAGTTTGAGCCATGCCCTTCGACCTGACCGTGATGCCTTTATTTTCACACGTCTGGTCTCAGCCGTAGCAGGTGTCTAGCGCAGTCATCTTATTTTTCTTCAGTCTTTATAGACGATCGGTTAATAAAAGCTACATCTTTCTCAATTCTTTCAAGATTTATTCCAAAGGTTTGCAGTTCACCTTGCAGCCTAGGTTGAATTTTATTTTTCAATAGGTTTTTTCCTTCAGAGACAAGGGTAGAGGCAATCTTGTTGACAGTGGTCACCCTGACATCCTCTTTCTATGCCAGGGCAAGATTTTTTCTTAGGATTCTAGGCTTGATGATCAGCGTCGAGAATGTCATTCCCAGGGTGACTTTGATGAGAAGACTCTAATGTTCCTGATCTTCTAGAAGCAGTCAGTACATTCTAGTTCCCTCTGATGGTGTTCCATTAGTAAAGCCCTCCCCTCAGGTGATTATTTCATGTTTTTTTCACAGGAGAGGTGGGGAGCAGTTTGGGACTCCCTGATTTTGCCAGTCTTTGGTCCCTGGAGGAGTCATTTTCTCACATCAATTTAGTGGAGTTGTGACTTGTCAAGAAGCCTCCACTTTTGGTCGGATCGAGTGATAGGCATCAAGATCTCGAATCGATCAGTTAATGACACAGGGTTTTCCATCATTTTCAGATGGAGGAATGAGGTCTTTTCTTCTTTATATGGGGATTTTGGATCCTTTTCTTGGGATGTCACTAGATCCAAATCTTTGTAGTTCCCAGTCATGTTCCAGACAGATGGATATTTCTTGCGGACCAGTAGTTCAGTTCTAGCAAGTTCTCACTCACCGAGAGGTGGTTGCCAAAAGCGTTTTCAAGCTTCTGGGTCGTCCCCATGTAGATCTTTTTGCGACGTCTGATTGCCCAGATCTCATCTTTCATGTCTCCCATTTCGGACAGTCAGGTTTGGGCAATGATCGCACTGTCTCAGTTCTGGACGGGATTGTTTGATTTCATGTTCCTTCCAATATTCTTGATTCTAATGGTTCTGAAGATAGTCATGGACCAGTTTAAAGAATTTCTTCTAGCAGCACCCGTTTGGTCAAAGAGGGTCTGATTGGTAGCCTTTCTCGATCTTCTGATAAGATTTTGCTAGCCTTCTCCCAGTATCATCAGATCTCGCTCGATTAAGGGGCTTGCATCTTCATCCAATCCAGAATTCTTCATCTTGTTTGTTTGGAGAATTTTCGAGTGTCCGGTCGCTGTGAGATCAACTTTTCTTCAAGATCTCAGGAAATCATTGTCTCTATCAGAAGGGAGTCGACCTGTTGAATTTGTACAAAGGTCGGCTATTAAGTCTGGAGAATGGTGTTTAAAACATGGTTTCTTGCCTGATTCCATTTCTATTTCCTAGGTGGTAGATTTTTAATCGTATCTATTCGATTGTTTTCATTTATCAGCTATCACCGTTAGGAATTATAGATTTCCTTTACTTCTTCTCTTCCTTGTCTGAATGCTGATATCAAGGATTTAAAGATTCTCAATGGTTTTATTAGAGGATTGGGCAATATTCATCCTCCAGTGGCTAAGCCTTTGTCTTCCTGAAATTTGGCCTTGATTCTTCAAGTTTTGGCAGGTCACTATTTTGAGCCAATTGGATCTATCAGTCTCAAACTATTGACTTAAGGCTGTTTTCCTTATTGCTGCCACTTCAGCTAGAAGATCTGAAATGCATGCTCTTTCCACAAAAAAGACAGATTTATCGATTCTGGGGATGGTCTAGTTTTATATCCCAGAAGGGATTTTTTATCGAAGGCCCAGTCTAACCGTTACTCAGCCAAACCTATTATTCTTAAATTTTTATTGTCTTTTTCGCCATCGGACGGATTCTGGTGTCCTGTCAGGGCCTTAAAAGTCTATAAACATTGTACCAATTTTAAAAGATCCGATTCTTCGCACTTATAGGTTCCGTACGCGGAGGAGGTGGCTAGACCAGTTTCCAAGGTCACAGTTGCCAGATGGATCTGTGAGACCATAAAATTATGCTACGCCTCCCCAAGTGAGATCAATTTATTCCATGTCAAGGCTCTCCACCTTCGTGGTATGACTACCTCCTTTGCTCTTTTCGCCGGCTCATCATTGGACGACGTCATGCAAGTCGCAGGTTGGAAATCTGAATCAACTTTTACCGCTTTCTATTTAAAGAATCAGTGCCCAGCGGCCTCCTTTTTTAGAAATATAACTATTTTAACAAAACAAGCCAAGTACCATTTACCAAGCACATCTCACCAATTTCGTTAGTCTGTATGTCTGTCAGATATGGTGAGAATATTCTCTTGTTTTGTTTATTTCATTGAGTTGACAATTTTACTTGTTTGATAATCACTGTGTGACTTGTTATGGATGCACTATTATGTTAATTTATTAACATTTGTATATGAGTTGTTTAATTTTTATCCTTGTTTAATGATTCTCAAATCCCCACCCACCAAAGGTTTTTAAGTGGAGCACTGACCAAATCTACGGGTTTAGCAAGTATTGATTGAACGGTATAGATGTTTTTGTGGTGTAATAACAACCCCCAACAGACACCCCCCCCCCTTGCGGGTTGGTCTGTAGTTTTATTAACCACTATAAAACATACTTACCAGTTTTTTTAGTATAATATCTAAAGCAAAGTCACCTTGGGCAATGATTGGGTTACGAATTATAAAAAACATTTTTGAAGAAATAATGTGAAGAATCAGCTTGATTAAAACAAGTTGCTTTTCAGCTATGAATCAACACCAAAGAACATGTATATCACTTATATGTATTAATAAAAGCTATGTCCTTTGAGGTTTCCTGGGCAATATGTATTCAAAGAATTACAGTGCGGCGTCACGTGTGTTACACCATAATATATCAACGCTTGATAAGCAGCCATCTATAACGAGTAAAGTTGCAAAATTACCGATAGAACATAATGCAGAATAAAGGTACCCAGTAAATGTTATTGTATCTATCAATCTAATCCCAAACATAAAGCATGACTGTGCATACCTGTGTGTGTGTATACCATTAGCGTAGCGATGGCTTTATACGGGAATATTTGATACTAGAAGGACAACAAATGCTACTATGTTCCAACATGTCCAACACTAAGTTTGTATTTTACATGTATAGTTGCTACAGAGTGTCTGAACTAAATGACTGAATGGCCTAATTTACATAGATTTTTAGCTCCTGAAAGGCCAAGTGAGCTTATGCCGTGGCGACCGTCTGTCCTATGTCCGTCTGTCCATCGTCCATCAGCTTTTCTTTTGAACGACTTCTCAAGAACCAATGGGCCAATTTCAATTATATTTGGCAGGAAGGATCCTTTGGGCATAGGGATCTACGTTTGTTCAAATGAAGCCAATTTGGCCGGCGACCATCTTGGATTTTGGCCAATTTTAGGAAACATCTTTAAAAATCTCTGAAATCGCTGAGGGAATTGATTCAAAACTCATTAAACATCATCTAGGGAAAGAGGTAAGCCAAGTTTGTTCAAGAAGACTTGATGGACCAAATGGTTCAGTGGCCATCTTGGATGACATAGTTTTCCCGAAAGCGACTTGTCCAGAACCACTGAAGGGATCAGGCCGAAATTTGGAAGATATGATTAGGGACTAAGGGCGTGTTTGGCGGCCATATTGGATTTTTAAATTTGATGAATTTTTAGGCCAAAATTTGTTCTATATATGTTTTGGGTATTCTGAGCTCAAATTTGCCATTTTTGAAATTGCCGGATAAACGATTTGGCGGCCATCTTGGATCATTTTCCCCGCCAAAGGCGCCCATACTAAAGCAATGGGAAATTTAAAATTTCTTCTGGGGAACTAATAGGCCGATTTCAATTATATTTGGCAGGAAGCAACCTTAGGGCATAGGGATCCAACTTACTTCAAATGAAGCCAATCGACCAATTTGGCTGGCAGCCATCTTGGATTTTGTCCGATTTTAGGAAACGTCTAAAAACCGCTGAAATCGCATGGGGAATCGATTCAAAACTCATGAAACCTCATCTAGGGAAAGACATAAGCCAAGTTTGTTAAAGAAGACTTAATTGACCAAATGGTTCTGCGGCCATCTTGGATGACCTAGTTATAGTTAAAATAACTTCTCCAGAACCGCTGAAGGGATAAGGCCGAAATTTGGGGGATATGATTAGGGACTAAGGGCCATTAAAGTTTGTTCAAGGGAAGTTGATCCATCAAAAAACATGGCCGCCGTGGGCCAATCAAAATGTAGCGTGTTTGGTGGTCATATTGGATCGAAGTGCGATCGTTATCAGCATGGCTAAGGATGAATCTTCGGATTCGGTCGATATCCTGAAGGTTAGTGTCCGCAAATGGGGGAAGCCGGTGTCCCTCACGTCCAGGCAGGAGGTTCGGTCGCCTAAACCTGAGCCGAAAGATTCTAAGAAGGAGCCCACAAGGTGTCTTCGTGTAAGTCACCAGGCAAAACCCATCTAAGCTTTGAGGAAGGACATTACCCTAAAGCGGTGGTGTCGGTGGTGGAAGTCCCCGATTCATCTCCATATGCCAAGGCTCATTTATCCGTCATTACTTTTTTCTTTGTTTTTTTTTTTTTTTAATTCGGTAACTTCCGGCCTATGTAGCACTTCCGGTTTGTGCTCATCTGGAAAGATCTAAGAAGCTCACAAGTGTCTTTGTGTAAGTCACCGAGCAAACCCCCCCCCTATGTCTTGAGGAAGGGCATTACCCTCAAAGTGTGGTGTCGGCGACAGAAATCCCTGATTCAGCTCTTTATGCCAAGGTTCAATTTTCCATGATACCGATAGCCAGGAACGTCCAGAGATCACCAGTCCTTAACCTAGTTCCGTCATCAAACTCGGTAGCTTCCGGTTTGGCAAGCACTTCCGGTAGATGCTTGGTAGAGACTCTGTTCTACTTCTGGTTTCCGTTTCCGGTATGGCTTCTGGTTTGGCCGGATATCTGGGTCCTCAGGACCCTGTTAATTTTCCAATTTACGGTAGGCATTTTCCGTTTCCGGTGCTAGCTCTTCAGTTTCTGGTCTGGCTTCCAGTTTTACCGGATATCCTGGTCCCCAGGCTCCTGTTAATTTTCTGATTTCCGGTAGGCTCATTTCCGGTTCCGGTTTGAGTGGTGCTCTTCTGGGTCTTCATGATCTGTCTAAGCATCCGGTTTCCGCTTCCGGTTTATCTGCGACTTCCGGTTTGGTCAATTATCAGTGTCTGCAGGATCCTCTTAAGGCCTTTAATGGCCCTTAGTCTCAGCGCCATCTTCCGCTTTCTGCTCTTCTGGTTCAGATTTGCCAAGTTCCCGTTTTTCTACTTCCGGTTTGCTCATTTCCGTTTCATATTCTACTTCCGGTTCTCGTATTTCTGGTTCCTCTTCTACTTCCGGTTTTACTGTACTTCCGGGTTTGTATGATCCTGTTCAGTTTCCGGTTTTATACTTCCTGTTTGCTCATTTCCGTTTCCTATTCTACTTCTAGTTCTCGTATTTCCGGTTCCTCTTCTACTTCCGGTTTTACTGTACTTCCGGGTCTGTGATTCTGTTCAGTTTCCGGTTTTATACTTAAATCTTCATACAGAGACATTGCCAGTCTTTTAGTCTTTTAAATTTATACAGACATTCAGCATTTATTCTTTAGCAGTAATAGTATTTCAACGTAACTAAAGACTTCCGACTGGTTTCTGTATGGGATGTTTGGATTAGTTTTTTTCATATGCGCCTATCGTCGGGTTTAAATAGAACACTCAGCCGATAAGGCAGTTGTATTCTTCTGTCAAGCGTGTATTTTTAGTTACTGTTAACATTCCCATGCTTTGTTATTTAATATTTTCTTCTTTTGGCGTTATTATATTTTATTGATTTATTTATTTCTCTTTCTGACTAAGTTTCTACGCATCATTTCTAGATACGTAATTTTTATTTCATCCACCTTTAGATGGCCAGTTGTCTTCGGGCCGTTCATCCTTTTTCTCGCTCCTTTCTCCGCTTATGTTGGCAGGTTGACATATTTATTTTAACCTAAGGGGGTTAAATCGTTGCGTTTATTCTAACATATTTTTTATGTCAGTTTTTATTCCTTCTTCTTTTCCCTTTATGGGTTATTTCTCCTTTCTTAGTGTCTTTTTATTCTTGTGGATATTATTCTTGTTTCCATTTTCTTCTCGTGGTTCCCTCTCTTAATTCTATTCCTTTTCAGTGACTGTCAGTTTTCTTCTCTGTCATGGTTACAATGAGTCATTTCGCCTCTGTCATTTTAGCGTTTTTTCTCCCTTTTCGCTATTGTTTTCAAATTTTGGCTTGCCTCTAGTTTTATCCTTTTACTTAAAAGCTTGTTCTCGGCGTCAGTTTACTTGTCTAGTAAATTTACATTTTTTGTTCTTTTCCTTCTACTTCCGGCAGCTGTCGATCGTCGTCTTATCTGTCAGTTTGATTTTTCTTTTCCCTTTTTTCATTTTCCCCTTTAATTCCTTTCATGATATTTTTCTGTCTTTTTGTAGTTTTCTGGTTTTTCTCCTAGATCAGAGTTTATTGTGCTGATCCTTGAAGTTGTCTTTATGCATGTTTATTTCATAGCTTTATTTTTACTATGGGCTTTTCTCTATTATTCAGTTCCTTCTTGTCATTTTCAGTAGATGGTTTTCAGTTGTTCTTTCTGTTCCTTGGTTTTCTGTCTTGGTGGGGGGTTGGGGAGGATGTGTGAGATCAGGTTTTCTGTCATGTAAGTTTAATATCGTCTTAATAGCCTTAAGTCTCTTATTTTTTCTTGTCTGATTCCTTGAATTATTTTAATATTTTCTTTCCTCTTTTAATTTTAGTTGTTCTCATAGTGGTCCTTCTTTCCTTTTAGTTCTCCCCCTTCAAAGCTTGGGGTGGGGGGGGGGGAATGTTGTTGATATTACATTTCATTCCATTACTCACATTTTGATGGTTGATTAACATTCTGCATCTTGCAAGGCTGTATCTGAATACAATATTTTGGTGCGATTGTAATTTAGTCTTTGATCTTTATTACTTTAGTATTATAGGGGCAATTCCTTTCTTTTTTTTTAGTTTGCATAGCAGGGCATCATTTTTTAGGTGAGCTATCACTCTCACTCTCGCAGCTTGCCTAACCTTCATCCCAGGAGAGCAATTAATAGCCCTCCTTAAATCTCAAATCTTTGTTCACGGTTTAGATATTTTACTTCTTACATGTAAGGGCTGATTTATATCGTTCAAATGTATTTGCAAATTTTCATTCTGCTAGACGAGCGATCACTCGCCTAACACTGATCGTGGAGAGCAATTTTTTAACTCGCCACAATTTTCTAGAAATTAGGCCCGGGTTCAGCATGAAACATTTCATGTTATGTAGATTTCACATTTCTTTTTTCTCTTGATCGAGTGGGAGTTCTTGCTCTATCGCTATTGTATTTTTGTTATTGACCTTGTTATTGACTCCTAGAGGATTCAGTGGATTAACTTAAAATTATGTCCACATTATCAGTATCATGTACGGATGTGCATGTGCTTTTTTTGCGACCAAAAAATTGTTCATTACAGAGTTATCCCCCTTTAAATATCATTTATTGTCAACGCAACAACTACAGTTTAGCTCTGATTCTTTTGAAAATTGACACATGTTATCATTACCACGTGTATGTGTGCATGTGCTATCCGTGTACCTGTACATCCATCCATCTGTCCAAAATGTATGTATGTCCGTCTGTCAGTCCATCCATCTCTGACAATCATTTCTTGTCAATGCAACTCCTAGAGGTCTCAATGGATTAACTTTAAATTTTGTCCACATTATCAGTATCATGTGCAGCTGTGCTTGTGCTTTTTTCGCGTCTGAAAAATTGTTCATTACAGAGTTATCCCCCTTTAAATATCTTAAAGCTGATACATAAACTGCATTGCCAATCACTTCTTGTCAACGCAACTCCTACAATTTAGCGCCAATTCTTTTGAAAATTGACACATGTTATCATTACCACGTGTATGTGTGCATATGCTATCTGGGTACCTGTATGTCCATCCGTCTGTCCAAAATGTGTGTATGTCCGTCTGTCAGTCCATCCATCTCTGACAATCATTTCTTGTCAACGCAACTCCTAGAGGTCTCATTGGACTAACTTTAAATTTTGTCAACATCAGTATCATGTGCAGACATGCATGTGCTTTTTTCGCGGCCCACAAATTGTTCATTACAGAGTTATCCCCCTTTAAATATCTTATAGCCGATACATAAACTGCATGGCCAATCATTTATTGTCAACGCAACTCCCTAGAGGTCTCAATGGATTAACTTAAAATTTTGTCGACATTATCAGTATCATGTGCATGTGCTTTTTTCGCGACCGAAAACTTGCTCATTACAGAGTTATCCCCCTTTAAATATCTTAAAGCTGATACATAAACTACATTGCCAATCATTTATTGTCAACGCAACTCCTACAGTTTAGCTCTGATTCTTTTGAAAATTGGTACATGTTATCATTACCACATGAAGGTGTGCGTACATCCATCTGTCTGTCCAAAATGTATGTATCTCCGTCTGTCAGTCCATCCATCTCTGACAATCATTTCTTGTCAGCGCAACTCCTAGAGGTCTCAATGGATTAACTTTATAAATTTCGTCCACATTGTCAGTATCATGTGTTATCCGTATACCTGTACGTCCATCCATCTGTCCAAAATGTATGTATGTCCGTCTGTCAGTCCATCCATTTCTGACAATCATTTCTTGTCAACGCAACTCCTCCTAGAGGTCTCAATGGATTAACTTTAAATTTTGTCCACATTATCAGTATCATGTGCAGATGTGCATGTGCTTTTTCCGCGACCAAAAAAATTTCATTGCAGAGTTATCACCCTCAAAAATATCTGAAAGCCGATACATAAACTGCATTGCCAATCATTTGTCAATGCAACTCCTACAGTTTAGCGCGGATTCTTTTGAAACTTGGTAAGTGTTATCATTAGGACATGAAGATGTACATGTGCTATTCGTATACTTGTACATCCATCCATCTGTCCAAAATGTGTGTTCGTCTGTCGGTCCATCCTTGTCAATGCAACTCCTACGGTTTGGTTACAATTCTTTTAAAACATGGTAAATCTAGTCATTACCATCCGAAGATGTTAATGTGCTTTTTTCGCAGCCAGAAAATTATTCATTACAGCGTTACCTCCCTTTAAATACCTTTAAGCCGATACATAAACTTCAGTACCAATCATTTCTTGTCATCACAACTCCTACAATTTAGCTGTGATTCTATTGAAACTTAGTAAGGATCCTCATTACCACTTGAAGATGTGCATGTGCTATCCATATGCCTGTGCATCCATGCATCTGTATAGAATGTATGTGTGTCAGTCTGTCAGTCCGTCCATCTCTGGCAATCATTTCAAGATATCAACACAACTACAGTTTAGCTACGATGTATGTTTATCTGAAATGTTTGGATCCGGGGGGATAAGCCGTCTTCTGATGGCTCTTGTCTCTCTTTTTAAAGGAAGACTTCATATCTAGTCATGTAGCTGTCAGTGGACACATTTTTTACAAGGAAATTGAGATCCAGGATTTAATCCCTCTGCATAGTTTTCAGCTGCAGCAGGAATCCTTCATCATTTATCAATTCAGACAATTTATCCTTGGTCTTCTATTTCCTCGAGTATAGTTTCTACATTCAACTCTCAATAATTATTCCAGAGGTATGCATGTTGTCATGCAGGCTAGGTTGGATTCTAATTTTCAAAAAGTCAAGCCAAGTTCTTTCTCAAGTTTCACCCATTTAGGCGTCACTTTCGACCTGTCTCAGGGCTTCATCTTTCCTTCAGAGGCAAGGGTGGGGGCAATCTTGTTGGCTATGGACATTCTGACAACCTCTTTCTCAGTCAGGGCAAGATTGTTTCTCAGGTTTCTAGACTTGATGGTCAGTGTCGAGAATGTCATTCTCTGTGCGGCGCTGATGAATGGACCCTTTCAAGTGTTCCTGATGTATCTCTGGAAGCAGTCAGTTCATTTTATTTACCATCAGATTCCCATCAGAGAACACTTGATCCCTCATTTAGACTTTTGGAAGGATCGTTCTCTGCATCCGATAGGTGTTCCATTAGTCAAGACCTCTTCTCAGGTGATTATTTTCACAGACGCTCCCCAGGAGGAGTGGGGAGCAGTCCTGATCTCCCTGGCGATTTCTGGTCTTTGGTCTTTTGAGGAGTCGACAGCTTTCATCAATATCTTAGAGTTGTGGGCTGTCAAGAAGGCTCTTCACTCGTGGTCGGATCGAGTGAGAGACCTCAGGATCTTGATTAGATCAGCCAATTCCATGGTAGTTTCCTACATTAACAGACAGGGAGGAATGAGGTCTTCACTTCTTTGTATGGAAATTTGGAATCTTCTGTTGTGGTACCGCAAGAACCAAATCTCTAGTTTCCAGTCATGTTCCAGGCAGACTGAGCTTTCTTGTGGACCAGTTGGTAAGACCCAGCAGGTTTGTCCATTCCGAGTAGCAGTTTAAAACAGTTGGTTTTCAAAGCGATTTTTCAGTATCAGGGTCGTTCCCACGTAGATCTCTTTGCTACATTTTTGAATGCCCAGATCTCTTCTTTCATATCTCCTTTTCCGGACAGTCAGGCTCTGGTTGTGAACACCATGTCTCAGTCCTGGACAGGAATGTTTGCCTACGCATTCCCTTTAACTTTTTTGATTCCGTTGGTTCTGAAGAAGGCAAGGGACCAGATCTGCGAAATTCTTCTGGTATCCCGTTTTTGGCTGAAGAGGAGCTGGTTGGTATACCTTCTCGTCTTCTGGTAGACTTTCCCTTTCTTCTTCCAGTGTCCCCAGATCTCTCTCAAGTAAGGGGCGTATGTCTTCATCAAAATACAGAAATCTTCAGTCTGTGCATTTGGAGAATATCGAGTGCCCTGTCCCCGAGATCAAGTTTTCTTCAAGATCTCAGGAAATCCTTGACTTTCTAGTAGGGAGCCGACATGTCGAGTTTACAAGGGTCGACTTAAAATCTTTGGAGAATGGTGTTCAAACCATGATTTCGTGCCCGATTCTTTTTCTATTACCCAGGTGTTAGATTTTTAGCTCACCTGGCCAGAATGACCAAGTGAGCTTATGCCATGGCATCCGTCGTCCGTCGTGAACTTTTGCTTTAAAATGTATCTCATATACCACTTGGCAGATTTAAATCAAATTTGGCTAGAAGGATCCTATGAAGGTAGGCTCTAGAACTTCTATTCAGATTTTTGATTCGTCAATTTTTTGGGTTAAAATCTTAGATTTTGTAAAAAAAAATGTACTGAAAAGTGTCAAAATGCATCTCCTCCTTAGCTTCTTGACAGATTTCAACTAAATTTGCCTGGAAGGATCCTATAGTGGTAGGCTCTAGAATCTCTATTCAGAATTTTGATTGGTACATTTTTTGGGTGAAAATCTGGAAAGTGTCGGAGCGTATCTCCTTAACTTCTTGAGAGATTTCAGCCAAATTTGTCTTGAAGGATCCTATGGAGGTAGGGTCTGGAACCGCTATTCAAATTTTTGATTGGTCAATTTTTTGGGTTAAAATATTTGATTTTGTAAAAAATTTACTGGAAAGTGTCAAAACGTATCTCCTCCTTAGGTTCTTGATAGATTGTAACTAAATTTGTGTGGAGGAATTCTACAGTGGTATGCTCTAGAATTTCTATTCAAAATTTTGACTGGTAAATTTTTTGGGCTGAAAATCTGAGATTTTGTAAAAAAAATTTACCGGAAAGTGTCACAGGTCTCCTCCTTAGCTTCTTGACAGATTTCAACTAAATTTGCCTGAAAGGATCCTATAGTGGTGGGCTTTAGAACTCCTGTTTAGAATTTTGATTGGTCAATTTTTGGGGTGAAAATCTTAGTTTTGTTTTAACAAAACCTTGCCAGAAATTGTCAAAGATGCATCTCCTCCTTAGCTTCTTGACAGATTTCAACCAAATTTGCCTTTAAGGATTCTATAGAGGTAGGCTCTAGAACTACTATTCAGATTTTTGATTGGTCAATTTTGTTGTGTGAAAATCTTAGATTTACTGTAAGTTGTCGAACCACATCTCGTTAGCCATGGCTGTAGCTTCTAGAACATCTATTCAGAATTTTGGTTTGTCAAATTTTGGTGAAAATCTTGTTTTGTTTATTTCCTTAGAAAAACGCATCTCCTCCACTTGATGGATTTCATTCAAAAAAATTTGCATAGGACCCAATTGGTGGCCATTTTAGATGCCATGGTGACCATCCATAATCTGTTAATTCATCCGTCATCCATCCTTCAATCATCTGTCATCTGTTGCTTTAAAACATATCTACATCATATACCGCTTGGCGGATTTTAAACTAAAGGCATGGAAGGTGTGTAACGCATCAAAAGTGTGACCTACTTTTCATAGTTCACTGAATATCATAGGTTACTATGGTCTGGGCTGTAGTTTCAATTTTTTTTATACAGTTACAACCAAACTTGGTTTATGGATGCATTGTAGGCTAAGTTTATGTAGCCTATGAAAAGTAGGTCACCCTGACCTACTTTTCATGGTTTACTGCACATCATATAAAATTGTGTGTCTGTCCCAAATTTTTTGTACGAACTATATTCTGAAGAATTTTTCACAAATACATGTATTCAACTATGGCTATATGGTTGTGTATCTTAGGCTAAAGGTTAGTTATAATTCGGAAGTAGGTCACTGACCTATCTTTCATGGTTCACTGAGCATCATAGACAATTTTTGTCCGTTTTATAACTTCCAAGTGGTTTTGGTTTACAATAATCAAATGTGGTGTATGTATGCATTGTAGGCTAACGATCCATCATGTATCAAAGGTAGGTCATACTAAAGGTACGTCAGTATGACCTACCTTTCGCAATTCACTAATCATCATAGAAAATCCCGGTCCTGGCTTTAGTTTTAAGAGTTTTTTTAACCAATCTTGGTGTATGGATGCATGTTACTTGTAGTATCAAATTAGGCCTACTTCATGGTTCACCCAACTTCAATATTAATTGCATGCTTTCAGCCAAAGGCAAGGTTCAGTGGAAGGCGGGATATCCTTCGTGATGCACGGATACTACATGGACCACAGTTGCATTTTTTATTCCATGCAAATTGTTGACTTGTTTTGCTACTTTATCAGCGTCACTAAAACTCTTAGTTTACAATTACCACAAAAACTTTGTCATAAAGGAGCTTAATTATGTTTCAGTAAAATTCACGGTCAACTCAGAATTGTGTTTTTCGTCATCGGTTTGTAGTTTACTTGCCTAGAAAACGAAACGAGACAAGCAATCTATCTCCCTAGAAGACGCTTCTGAGGATTTTTTTGCATAAAAAGTTCAATGTCACAAGTTTTGTCTCTAAACCTGTATCAAAGATCAACTTTTTTACAGTCTTAAAAGAAAGTTATCTCAATTTATGTGGCTACGTCATGTACGTCATAAATGGGATATTCTGATTTGACCAATCAAATTATCGGAAATATCTAATACATCATTTCAACTGATTCGTTCTTGGCGAACTCTTCCATCTAAATTGAATGTTAGACAGCAAGTTTTAATTTGCCTATCATTTTAAAGTGAGTTCTCATTGGCTAAACTGTGCAACTATTAATTTGCCCAAATAATTTTTCTATGAAACTGCGTAAGTATACAAGATTGAGCTACATATTAATGGTAATATTCCGACGAAATGTCCATTTGCAAACCTACAGAAGACTATTTTTGAAAATTTATCACTGGAATGACTGGTTTGATTATTGAGTCAGTCATTCTTGTATTGCATTTTCAAAAATAGTCTTCTTGGTCTGCAAATGGACATTTTCCAAGACCCCTGCAGAAGCCGTTTTTGACGTCTCGAGTCTTAAAGGGTTAATGAAAGAACTTTTACACCCAAAAGGCAGATGATATTTCTTGACAGGTGAAGTGTTCTTTTTGTAATTCATGGACTATGTAGTCTAGTGCAGTCCTGTGATGCCTATCACTACTGACTCTGTTTTAGAAGCGATGTTCTAGGTTTTAAAAATAGTTTCTGTAATCATAAATTTTTATATGATGCTAATAATTCTTAGTTACATAAAGGTCTAAAATTACACATAGGTACCATATATACAGTATTATTGTTCATGTTTGTTAACCCGTTGCTTACCACATGCAGTAGGTAATGAAGATAGTGTCTCTTAAATAGCTAATTGTAGACATGAAAAAATTGCATTTTTAATAACGTTGAATTGGTACTAATATGAGTCCAAATTATGTTCCTTACTTAATGCTAGTAATCTTCCGACCAGATGTCTTAATGAAGCGCCTTATTTTAAATCCAAAAAGCATATGACAAGTTGAACTCTCCTGTCTTTACCAGTAATTCATTGACTAAGTTGATCTAGTGACCACGTTTGAGAAGTGCTTTTCAAGATTTCCATACATTTATTTCTGTCACTAATGTCATTGTAATTTTGTGTTGCATAAAATGCTACTATTACATAACGTTACCTCTTATACAATATTCTTGTTCATGTTTGTTAACCCTTTACTCACAGCATGCACATAGTGAGAGGTAGTGGAGACGGAATGACAAGATTTTACAATGACATGCATCATGATATCAGTTAGAATTTGTAATCCATGGTCAGTAATTGTTGTTGTATAGTAAGTACAACTTCGCATAGTGCCACCTCTATGTCACATTTCATATACTTCATCCGAACCATCATTCCAGAATTGGTCTTATTCAACTGCACTTCATGTGGCCATCATCTCTTATCAACATAAAATTGCCCATGGATGAGCATGAAATTCAGTTGACCCTAATACCATGTCATTGTCATTAACGTCCAAACATGCCAAAGAACATGACTGTCATTCGAGTCGACTCAGACATTTATCTAAGAATGTTAATTTTGTTATTCTATTAACATTTTTTGCCAAATCAGATAAAAAAATTGGCACATCAAAGTTATAAATTCAGTTTATAAAATTTATACACCTAGTGAACACTATAATAGGAATTATCAAGTCATGAGATTTTACTCCAAATCATTATCGGCAGGGATTATAGAAATCGTTTTCATGCGTGTAATTCTGTTTCCACTCGAAAACTTGACGATTCACTTCATATTTTGAACATGAGAGATGAGACCTTGACTGGCATTCAGTCTGGCTAAAATACAGCTGCAGTTATGCACTTGAATTCTTGAAAAAAATTGTCAGATTTATTCACTAGAGTTCTTGAAAAATTGTAAAAAATTTGGATTCAAAATTGGAGTACAAACATGATTCTTCGGTCAAATTGTCATGGTAGATTTACTAAGATCTTATTTCGAAGATTATTCCGTATTAAAACATAGAATCTATCTGTCATCCTGTAGAAGTTTCACGAAATATATTTTCATGAGATATGAACTACCCAGTATTTCAAATGCTAATGTTGCAGGTGAGCGACAGGCCGTTAGGCCTCTTGTTTATCATATCTTTTCGATTCTTTACAACTATCAGATAACACCATTATAGATTTTCCTTGGCTTCTCTCTTCCTTGTCTCTTGAATGCTGATATCAAGGATACAAAGATTCTCAATGGCTTTATTAGAGGATTGGGCAAATTTCGTCATCGAGTGGCTCAGCCTTTGCCTTCCTGGAATATGGCCTTAATTCTTCAAGTATTGGCAGGTCACCAATTTCAACCAATTGGATCTGTCAGCTTTAAACTTTTTCCTTGTTGCTTCCACTTCAGCCAGGAAAGATCAGAATTTCATGCTCTTTCTGCAGATAAAGACAGATTTATCGAATCTGGGGTTGGCTTAGTTTCATATACCAGAAGGGATTTTGTATCGAAGACCCAGTCTAATCGTTACCCCGCGAAACCGATTATTCTTAAATCTTTATTGTCTTTTTCGCCATCTGTTTAGTTCTAGTGTCCTGTCAGGGCCTTAAAAGTCTATAGACGTTGAACCCATTTTAAAAGACCCGATCATTCCCACTTATGGTTTCTGTACATGGAGGAGGTAGCTAGACCAGTCTCTGAGGCCACTGTTGCCAGATTGATCTGTGAGACCATCAAATTCTGATTTGAGATTGCCTCCCCTGGTGAGATCAAATTAGCCCATGTCAAGGTTCATGACGTTCGTTGTATGGCTACCTCCTTCGCTCTTTTCGCCGGCTCATCATTGGACGACATGCAAGTCGCATGTTGGAAATCTGAATCGACTCTGCTTTTTTCTATTTAAAGAATCCGAGCCCAGCGGCCTCCTTATTTAGAAATATAACGATTTAAATATAACAAAACAAGCCAAAGTCCATTTACCAAGCACATCCCGCCAATTTCACTAGACTATGTGAGATGGTGAGAATTTTCTCTTGTTTTGTTTATTTCCTTGACTTGACAATTTTCCTTGTTTGATAATCACTGTGGGAATGTTATGGATGCTCTATTATGTAATTTTATTAACATTTGGATAGGATCTGTTTAATTTTTATCCTTGTTTTATGATTCTCAAATCTCCACCCACCAAGGGTTATTAAGTGGGGAACTGACCAATTCTATGAGTTTAGCAAGTAGTGATTGAACGGTATAGATGTTTGTGGTGTAATAACAGAACCCCCTTGTGGGATGGTCTGTAGTTTTATTAACCACTATAAAACATACTTACCGTTCAATCACTACGACCCGGCCTCAACCACCCCGCGTGGGAATGATTTTCGAATCACTTTGTGTATTACAAATATTTGGAAAAGTGAATTTGTTTCCTAGTTGGGCACCTTTGCGCATGCACGTACATGTGCAGGTGACAGGTGTCACTGAGGAGTGTGTATAGACTGGTGCCAGTCTCTGATAGGCCATATGCTGGGAGTACTCTACCAGTAGCCTGGTCGAAGGTGTGATGAATGTATTGGCATATGGAGGCATGTGAGCAAGTATAAAAATCTTATTCTTGTGACTAAATGCAGAGTAGTTGATTTAGCAAGTAGTGATTGAATGGTAAGTGTGTTTTATAGTGGTTAGTAAAACTACAGCCCATCCCACAAGGGTGGGGGGGGGGGGGCTGTGTGTTTGTTGGGGGATCTAACACATGTGGCAGCCACAGAATGAGTCACATGGGAAAAGGTTTTGCATATAATCCAAAAGTTTCTCTGTAATTCAAGACTCAATAACTCGTGCCAACATATGTTACTATAAATAATTCTTATCACATTCTAAAAATATTTTTGTGACACATATGATCAAAATTTTCTCTGAAATGTAACACACGTGACACAGAATGGGCCTATGGTGGTAGGCTCCAGAACTTCTTTACAGAATTTTGATTGGTCACTTTTTGGCTGTGATCTTTGATTCTCCCAAGATTGTCCGAAAATCATTTAATATGCTAGTCCTGCAATATAAATCGCCTGACTTCATGGAAACTTGAGTGGACTAATTCTATCCTGGTAGGCTTCAACACTTACGAGAATTTTGATTGGTCAATATTTCTGGCAGCCATCTTAAATTTTAGAAATCTTTAAAATCCTACCTCTCATTAACCACTTGGCCGATCTTAAGCAAACTCGATTGGGAAGACCCTAAACTGGTACGCTTCAGGACTACTATATTTTGATTGGTCTGGGTTTTTTCTGCAGCCATCTTGAATATATAAGAAATTGCGGGACATTGTGTAAAATGCTACTCCTCATTAACTGCTTGGGAAATTTCAACCAGACTTGGCTGAAAGGATACTAGGCTGGTGGTAGGTTTCAGATCATGTATACAGAATTTTTATTGGTTAATTTTTCTGGTGGACATCTTGGATTTTCTGGAAATTTAAAAGCCTACTCATCAGTAACCACTTAGCCAATTTCAAGCAAACTCAGTTACAAGGACCCTAGAGTGGTGTGCTTCGGAACTTATATGTAGTATTTTTATTGGTCAATTCTTTCGGCACCCATCTTGGATTTTCTGAAAATTTCATGAAATCAGTTAAAATGCTACGCATTAACAGCTTGAACGATTTCAAGCAAACACGGTTGGGAGGACCCTAGAGTGGTATGCTTCAGAAACTGTCTACAGAATTTTACTTGATCTATTTTTTTTGGTGGTCATCTTGAATTTTCCAAAAAAATGGCAGGAAATCGTTTAAAATGCTACTCATTAACTGCTTGGGCAATTTCAACCAGACTGGACTGGATAGATACTAGGCTGGTAGGTTTCAGAACTTGTATACAGAATTTTTATTGGTCACTTTCCGGTGCCCGTCTTGAATTTTCCGGAAATCAGTTAAAAGACTACTCATTAACCACTTGGCCGATTTCAAGCAAACTCATCTGGAAGGGCCCTAGAGTGGTATGGTTCAGAGCATAATTTTTATTGGCCAATTTGTTTGGCAACCATTTTGAATTTTCCGAAAGATGTCAGGAAATCGTTTAAAGTGCTAGTCGTCATTAACCACATGTTTCATTGGCCACCTTTTTCTCTACAATGACATCTCAGGAACTGCTGTACGGATCAAGCTGAAACTCATTAGATTTAAGTTTTTTCAAGAGAGCGTGATCGTTGACAAAACATGGTTGTCATGGACCAATCAAAATTTGGATTTTGATGGCCATATTGGATTTTTGTCTTGGCTGGATGGAACTTAAGGTTCAATCTGATTGTATGGTCAGTGTGCATAATTAATTTCCAGCTAAATATTGATTGTACTTAATTTCCAATTTTGGATTTTATGTCCTGTTACTGCTGAATTAAAAATATTGTCTGTTGAAATGCTAGTCGTCCAGGTGAGCATTAAGGCCCTTACCTCAAATCCAACTGGATAATTAGCTTCCTCAGAAACCAGTGGGCACATCTTAGAGGATGATGAGTCTGGCCCCAGGTTTGTCGAGATGTCTCAGGTGGCTACTGAGGAGTCATTTCATTAATAATAATACCATCAGCAGAACAGCAGACCCTATTGCACAGATTGTCTTTTTATCTGATGCCCGCTCCGTCCTTGAGGCTATCACCAAAGGTAAGCTGCCACAACTTGAAGAAGCACTACAAACCATCAAATGCTTTCAGATAGCATTGCAGTGGATCCCCTCACACTGTGGAGTCCAAGGAAATGAGGAAGCAGACAAGATGGCAAAGGTGGGTGCAGAAGAGAATCAGACAGAAAACATGGTTACCCATACAGAGATGAAGACTATCATCAAGTCACTATAGAACACCTCAATCAGAAGATGCCTACCATCATCTCCCGAGGCCGGAGCAAGTGACCATTTTTCGTCTCAGAACTGGACACAACAGACTAAACCAACACATGTACAGGCGGTTCCACCTTACGACATCGCCCGCTTGTCCTTGTGGAGAAGCAGAACAGACCACAGAGCACATACTTCAATGTTGCAGTACGTATCAGCTGCTGAGAGAAGAGATCTGGCCTTTGTCAACCTCTTTTCTTGAAAAGCTGTATGGGCCTGTGAAAGAACAGAAAACCACAGACTTCATCTTGAGAACGGCTCTCCAAGTGTGATACCAGCGATCGAAAAGAAGAAGAAGTAGAAGCTACTGAGGAGAACTGGTTTGATGCTTGCCAGTGGCTAGTAGGCATTAAACCAGAACTCCTGGTAGAGCCGTCACCGGCTATCACCATGCCGTTTCTGCCTTAAACTGAACTCGTAACAGCCATGTTCAGCCAGACAGAGGAAGCTTTCAAAACTCGCTGTAAACTCGAGAAGGTCCCCCGTGAAGTTTTTCGGCGATGGCGTATTTCCTTGGAGCAATTCATGAAATACGGCATGGCATGGTCCCAAAGCCAGGTGCGGATGATCGCACGGCTTTGGAGAAGAGGCATGACCTCTTTCACATCAAGAGTATACTTACCACCCTGATACTTCATGATATTTCCTAAATATCGACCTAGCTTCAATAATACTCAGAATTAAAAAGAAACCGCCCCCACTGGGCAGATTACACAACTGACAGTCCAGCGGAAGTGTAGCCCAAACTCGCACATGCGCGGGGCTGACTCATTCTCTTCTTAAAATATTGACCTGCCATTGCAACACCCTTTTTAGCCTTGCTTTTGCTTTCTGTCTTTTTGAAGCTTTGAGTTGTTTTGCAACTTCTTTGACTGTTATATTAGTATGTCTGATGCTGCCAAGTCGCCGGAGGATGCTCTCGGTCCTAGCCATCAGGTGTACTTTAGTAAATTTATTGATAAAAAGTTTGCGTGTTGACTCGGATGGTATTTCTGGGATTCGCGCTATCCCGTGGATACATCTTTATTAGGCTAGCTCTTTTATGGGGGAGGCCTATATATTAGCTAACGCATGTTGTGCTTTATGTTTCAGACACATGAGCTGATATTTGAAGGGTATCCTTTTATTTAAACAATATTTATACTTGGTTTCTGGGTCCTTCTATTTTATTATGAGTTTGCTGAGGGAGATATTACCATAAGAAGTAATTTCTCCGCATTCTCCTTATTAGCCTTCTGTAATTGGTTTTTGGTTCGTCATAAGTAAAAACTAATTGTTTCCGTTTGTGTCTTTTCAGAGGGTTATTGAGAACAAATGCCCTTCCTGCCACCGTTTTGTGAAGGCCTGCTTTTTCCCTCATGACTGCACTAGGTGCAGTACGTGCGGGCCTCTTCTAAATTGCCCTGTGTGTGAGTCATGGTCGGTGGAGGTTTTAACTGATTTTTTAAATCAGCAGGTAAAGGACCTGGCGGAAGACGAGAAGAGGCGTCTGGAAAAGGAGTGTGGTAAGAAGAGGAAGGCGTCCATGCCAGACATGGAGGCCTTCCGTCTTGAGATGATGGGAGAAATGAAGAAGACGATCACGGATCTTGTCCCGGAGTTGCTTCGCAGCTTGCTTTCCGGGTCAAGTGCGTCATTGTCTTCTTCATTTGCTCCGAGACAGAGTGTTCCCGTCTCTGGGTCTGGTTCTCTTAGCAAACCAGTTTTCGTTATAGACCCAGAGACGGCTCCCGTTGGTCCGGTGCTGAGGCTTGCCTCGCCCGTGGACCCGGGAGCGAAAGCCATGACCTCGGGCGCTCGCTTATCGAGTGCTTTAGAGCAGCCTAAGGCTAAGGGTATCAGCGCCTCACGCGATATCCCTCCTGCCCAGGCTGAGCTTGATCCCTTTTCAAGCATGGCGTCTAATCTTTCTGGGCAGGAAGAAGAGGACACTTATGGCCTGTCGATGGCCATGGAAATGGATTCCCATGGGTGACCCTTTCCATGGAACTACTTCTTCGTGAGTGGGTTTCACGGCTTAACGACTAGGCCGGCTAGGAGCCGAGGGCTGTCCATACCGTATCCCTCGGCTTGCCGAGAGTTACCGTGAGGAAGGCCCGGATTGTGATGTCATGTTTTTAGTCTCCCATGACGTCGTAGATCCTGCTCCTGGAATAGCCACGGCGCAAGCCATGCCCTCCCTTGCGGGTCCGTATGGCTTCCCTGGCTTTCCAGGAGTATCTTCAGCTCCGGCCATTACTCCACCAGAGAATGTGGTTGAGGACGACGAAGGCCCTAAGCTCGTCGAACATTCACAGGTGGCCACCGAGGAAGACTGGCTGGATGCTTGCCAATGGCTGGTGAACATCAAGCCAGAACTCCAGGTGGATCCACTGGCTTCCCAGCGGGACGAGCGCCCATGGTTGCCGTATAAGTTCTGATCTATATCAGAGGCATGGCATCGTTCAGTGCTGCGGGACACGGAGGAAAGTACGAGAGGAGCCATCTCGGCTCTCGCACATTTCCCAGCTGCTACAGGGCTCTGGACTGCATGACGAGATCCGTAACCAGGAGGTTATTGGCGAGGCGCACATTTGCCCTTGACAATTTGTGCCCCTCTCAGGACCTGTACAATCGGCTTCTTCGGACGCCGATGGCAGGTCCAGGGTTGTTTGGAGGTGAAGGATGTCTGCACCTCCAACAAACCGTAAACCTGGTGAACAACCAGAGGGCGCTGCGAGAGCAGTTTGAAGTGCTCCGCAGGGAGCATGTTCGAGCAGCGCCCCCCTGCCTTCCACCCTCAGCAGGCTAGAGGTGGTGGTGGCCTTGTCAGAGGCCAACCACCTACGCAGCGTCGGCAACAATGGCGTAAGCCAGCTAATAGGGGGCGCAGGCTCCTCCAGCGCAACCCGCCAGACAGCCTGCATACCGAGGTGCACGTGGCGCTGGTAGAGGAGTGGGGGGTTCTGGTCGTGGGAGCTGAACCTGATGGGTCGCCTCTCAAGAAGACCACACCAGTGCTGCTAGGACAGCCACCAGAGACAGGGCTTCTCCTGAACTTCTCGGGTCCACCTCAGTCCTTAGGTGCACCCGTGGGAGGCCGTCTGGCCTTCCACATGCAAGAGTGGGAGCCGGTTACTCAGGACCGCTCAGTCTTGCGATGGCTTTCAGTCGGTTACCATCCCGACTGGATTTCAAATCAGCCATCTCGCCTATCTCTGGTTCCGATCTCGACTCAAAATCCAAGAGATCCAGATCAACGGTTGTGTATAGAGGATGAAATTCAATCCCTCATACTAAAACACGCTATTCAACCGGCACAAAAATGTCTGGGTTATTATTCAACCGTGTTCCTAGTGACAAAAAGCACTGGAGGGTGGAGACCAATTCTCAACCTCAAACCTCTCAACAGGTTTATCCTCACCAAGTTTCAAAATGGAAACTGAGAACGGTGTTAGCAGGATTGAGGAAGGGAATGTGGACAGCATCGATAGATCTAAAGGATGCCTATTTTCACATTCCCATTGCGAAGAGCTTTCGTCGGTTCCTGAGATTTGCATTTCAGGGCCACCAATGGGAATTCAGGGTTCTCCCATTTGGTATATCGACGGCTCCTCGGGTCTTCACTCGAGTGGTCCAAGCTATGACGTCATACCTCCGCAGGAGACACAGCAATCCACACGTACATAGACGACTGGCTGTTAAAGGCACACACTCAAGAAAGTCTATCAGCAAATCTGGAGATAGTTTTGAAAACTCTTACAGATCTAGGCTGGATAATCAACTTTCAAAAGTCAGACCTGACTCCATCCCAGAGGTTTGTTTACCTGGGCATGTTCTTCGATCTAGAGATAGGATATGTTTATCCATCTCAAGAGAGAGTAGAAACACTCATCTCAGTCATACAGTCAGTGTGCAACAGTCGTCATGTCCTGGCACGGGTCTACTTGAGAATGTTGGGGTTGATGGTCTCTTTAGAACCAGTCGTTCCTCAGGCAGCCTTACGCCGGCGGCCGATCCAATTATTTCTCATGACACAGTGGACCCAGAGTACGGGTTTCCTGGACTCAAAAGTGTCAGTATTGGAACCTCTTATTCACCACCTTCAGTGGTGGATGGAGAGAGAAAATCTCCTGGTGGGGGTGACATTGTCACCTCCCCACCCTCAGTTAGCGATGTACACAGATGCATCAATGGAGGGATGGGGAGCTTGCCTGGAAGAAAACAAAGTATCAGGGCTTTGGAATCTGGATCAGTCAAGAGAACATATCAATCTGCTGGAAATGCGAGCAGTAGTCTTATCCTTGGAACACTTCCTAGAGAAGGTCAAGGGCAAGAGTGTTCTGGTTCGATCAGACAATACAACAGTAGTGACTTACATAAACCGCCAGGGCGGAACGAAGTCGGCCAGTCTCTGTATGATGACGTGGAAACTGCTTTGCTGGTGCCTAGATCATGGGATTTCCCTGGAAGCAGTTCATATTCCGGGAAGGCTAAATCTATTAGCAGACTCATTGAGCCGAAGAATGAGCATGTCTTGGAGTTTATCGTTAGTACTTCAATGAAAATGTTGACGCTTAAAACAGTTTTTCTGATTGCTGCAGCTTCAGCCAGACGAAGAAGTGAAATACATGCTTTGTCAGCAAAGCCAGACCATTTTGTGGTGACAGGGGATGGCCTTAGGCTTCTACCTAGAGTTAACTTTATGGCGAAGAACCAGTCTTTAAAATATCCTGGTCAGCCTATAGTTTTACCCGCTTTGTCTAGGTTTGATCCTAATTCAAAGGCTTGGTGTCCAGTCCGTGCATTAACGTGTTATAAACAACGTACACAGGAATGGCGGACAGACGCCAGTGCTTTATGGCTATCTTACATTGAACCCCATGGGAGAGCTTCTAAAGATACCATTTCTAGGTGGATTGTGGAATGCATCCAGCATTGCCACAAAGCCGCCACGGGTAAACAAGTTGACATGGCCAAGGCTCACAGTGTCCGTGGCGTAGTGACATCCACGGCTCTGTTTAATGGAGTGCCGGTGGATGACATTATGTCAGTAGCACAATGACACTGTGAGTCTAGTTTTACAAATCATTACCTACGTGACACGTAAAATCCACTTGCCTTATCGATTTTACATAAACATTAAATCTGTATATAAATTTGTAAATATTGTACATAAGGCCGTTGACTCACACTCAGTGCAATTTAGTGGGGGGAATCCCCGCTTTTCTGTACTGTACCTATCATCGCCAGCGGTGATCAAAGGGGAATCTCGTCAAAATAGGTTAGTCCTATATTTGGTGATGGTTATTTTTTGTCACGCTTTTTATATTATTTACTAAAATGGTGATGGTTATGTGTTCTTTGTGGTTCCATCTGAGAGTATACGAAATGAAGCTTTCGTCCGATGTCTTATAGTACTTTAGCATGAGTACATAGAGAGCGTATAGGACATTGAGGTCATCGCTCCCTCTTTAAAAGAGGGGGGGGGGAGTGAATGTGAAACGGTCATTACTCTCAACATTGGTCGTGTTATCCGATGTCCAAATCATTTGCTGATTGTGTTTACATACGCAATTTCAGATGTTTGTTGTGCTCTAAAAACAAAAGCTTGCTCTTCCAGGGATGAGCCAGTCTTCTGACCTTCGCCTCCCTCCCGCCGAATTCTCTTACGAATTCTGGCTATATCATGAAGTATCAGGGTGGTAAGTATGCTCTTGATGT
This sequence comes from Chaetoderma sp. LZ-2023a, assembly GCA_034401795.1. NCBI lineage: Eukaryota > Metazoa > Mollusca > Caudofoveata > Chaetodermatida > Chaetodermatidae > Chaetoderma > Chaetoderma sp. LZ-2023a. Next base: position 13,946,331 of record CM067367.1, on the reverse strand, counting down.
GAAATAAACGAAATCACGGATTTCTTTTTTCACGAGAGAGTTGATACTTACCACCCTGATACGATCCCGGCCTCTCCGCCCCACAGAGGCTCGGTCTATCGGCGTTTTATGTTGCAATTAGGTCAGCCAATATTTTGGAATAGAATGAGTCAGCCCCATGCATGTGCAAGTTTGGGCTGCACTCCTGCTGGACTGTCAGTTGTGTAACCTGCCCAGTGGGGGGGCGGTTTCTTTTTAATTCCGAGTATTATCGAAGCTAGGTCGATATTTTGGAAATATCATGAAGTATCAGGGTGGTAAGTATCAACTCTCTCGTGAAAAAAGAAATCCGTGATTTCGTTTAATACCCGGTCTGACCCCTGTGGCGGTGCAAAAAGAATTTTTGACTACATCATGATCATTCTTTGGCAGTGCAGAAATTGTTGGCGGTGCAATATGTATTTTGGCGGTGCAGTGAAAATTCTGTGGTATGGAGTTTTCTGCTGGTCAGAAAAAACATGAAGTTGTTATTTTCAAGTGCTAGGGTCTTTGTGTATAAAGATCAAAGTTATTTATCACACATCACTATGCAATTGATTCAGGTTTCATGGGGTTTCATTCTTGTGTAGAACTCATCAGAGGCGCAGTAATAATGTCTGCAGGAACCAGGGGTTTGGGGGCCCTGGTCTATGGGGAGCTGGGTGGAAATGGGATTTAAACCTATGACAAAATCAAGTTGTTTTTGTTTTGAAAACTCAGTTTTAATCCCTTGTGTAAATACTGAAGATGAAGAGGTGTACTATGTGGTGAGGATGATACATAGATGATGTGGTATTTTGATGGTGAAGGACATAGTGTCTGTTGGATTCACGAGCTTGCCTCCTATGGTGATAGCCCTGGACAGCAAGCTCGTGATCCCTGAGTCCTTCATACCATGTCTGTGGATTGGATGTTTCCTCAGATGCTCTAATCTCCTGAAGGACATCAGACACTGGGAAAAATTGCAACAAAAGTTCTGTCAGTAGATTTATGGCGAAGAAGCAATGACATATTACCCAAAAAAAAACGAGCAAATTCTGATGGTGGTAAATATATAATTTTATTTGTTATAGCCTGCACTATTTTGCGCCATGCTTATTACTGATTTAATGAGAGTGCACATTGCTCTTGCGCGAGTCATTTCAGAGTTTAAGTCGCTTATTTTCCCTTTATTCTTTGCTATATCCTATTTTTAAACTGGCACGCTTATTTAGTGTTATGTTAGGTATAAATCTATGCTTTGTGAATGTTCATTTGTACAGCAGTTACTAAAATATCTGCTACTGGATTTTGAATTTTCTTCTTGCATGTTACTTGGTGTGTAGACCCCGTCTATCTATCTAGGCGAATCACACGAGGTTTCTTTGAGAGTTCTACTGATGTACTGAGCTTAGATTTGTGTCATTTCCCTGTCATTTTTCTCAAGATATTCCGCCATCAGTGGGAGTATCGTGATCAAGTTATTAAATTATGCTATGATATAGCAATCTATGATGATGTAAACTTAGCTTTGTGTGGTAAGTGGTAATCCACACACTTGGTATATTATTCAATAATACATACAACCCTCATTTTTGCCTGAATGCAATGTATTTACATATACCAAGACATACATTTTTTCAAAGAAATGTAGGCAACTTGGAATGTACATGAATGTGTCTGAATTTAATTTATTTTTCAATTATGACATCTTAAGCAATTGGATAAATTTTATATCTGTCGCTTACCCGATCTTTAGTTGGTGTGAAAGCTACAAAAACAAACACCATCACCGTCGGTGTCTCATTGCTGCACTCTACTATAATGTTCATGGGTTTTATTTGATTAAACGGCGATGGACCCCTTCCCATGAACTAATGCAGCATGTCTACAACCACACAGAACAACACAATCAAATGTTAGATGGCATAATAATCAAATCCAATTTGAACCATGGCATTGTTTAATGTGCGTTTAACTACCCCGATGCACTCCTTTCACTTAAAGGAGTGGTATACTGTACTTGGAGTGGTATACAGCCAAATATGGTAAAGTGGATACATCCATATAATGGACACTTGCTGACTGATGACCTGGCAATCTGAAGTGCTGCAAGCTATAGAATACAGGAGGGAGTGAATAAGCTACAGCAGTGGACAGAAGACTGAGGGCTAGAAGTCAATGAAGTCAAAGACCATATCCAGCATCTCACTCATGCTTGGATAGAGTACCCTGCCACAGTTCGGCACACCCACCTTTTTGGCATCAATCTAGATTACCACCTGACATGAAACCCCCCGTATTGAGGAGATGGAGGCGAGGGCCATCAGAAAGCTTGGTGTCATGAGGAAGCTCCCGGGAATCACATGGGGTTTGAGCTCCCAAGATCCTGAGAACAGGTTATACAGGTGTGGTACAATGTGTGTTGGAGTATGCCTCAAGCACTTGTAACACTATTCAAGATGAACAAATCAAAACTAGACAAGGTGCAAAAAGGCATACTTTGGTGCACTGAAAATTACTCCCATCCATGAAATGGAAAAGACGACCAGCATCCAACCACTGAAAACCAGAAGGGAGAAATAACCTCTGATATAGGTGAAGATTTCAAGCGAGTCATGAATCACCCTTTTCACTTCAAGAGTATACATGTCTCCCTGATGCTCATTGATATTTCCTAAATATCAGTCTAGTTCCAATATAACCCAGACTTTTAAAGGAAACTGCCGCTCTTGCACTTCTCAGGTCCATATCTCTCGCTGGAAAACAAGAACAGAGTGATGCCACACATTTATAAAGCTCTGGCACAGAAAAAAAATATATCAGAGCCCTAAGAAAGGGATACAGTGGGGTATTCAGCCGACTCACAGGAATACCTTCTAAAGCCATATCTGTACCAAATGGGTCCCTCTGTTCCAACCTCAAAGCGGAAGCGATTGCCCTCCAAGCAGCAGCTGACCATCTAAATTCCATACAGGAACCATCAGTCAGAACAGTCCTCATCACCGACTCGCTGTCTGCTCTGCAATCCCTGGCAGCAAGTTCAGTCAAAAAGCTGATAAACACCATAAAGGGGACCTTACATGAACTCTACAAGAAGTCTGTGACAGTGGTTCAGCAGATATCAGCACATTGTGGTATCTCTGGCAATGAGATTACAGACAGACTGATAAAAGGGAGATGATATACCCATCACATGCCAAATCAGTGAATGCTTAGAAGATTCAACAAGCAGGTTCCTGCTCCCTAACTACTCACCACCACTTACTGTACACAACTCTGAAAGACATTTTATCAGGACTGACCAGGGCAGAGCGGACAATTCACAAAGAGGGTCAAAAGGTAAAAAAATGTATTGTAATGCCACTCCTCTGACGCTGTTGGACGGAATTCAACCAAATTTAGTATGTCAGTTACCCATATCAATGTGGAGTATATGAGCACGTTTACATTTGGCCCTGTCCCCAGTGGGTGGGGGATGGTGTCAAAAGGTCATGAAATTGATTGTAATGCAACTCCTTTGAAATCGTTAGACAGAACTCAACCAAATTTAATATCTGAGTTACTCCTATGATTGCGGAGTGCAAGATTCAAGGAACAGTCACTGACCACGATGATGAGCCCTTCTATCCATTTTAAGTGAAAAATCATGTTTGAGGGATGAGATATCATGTTTCGTAAATTATTCTCTTTCAGGGCTTTCAACAAAATCAACTTTCCTCACTCACAATTGGTAAATGTCATCTTTCATGGGTTAGGTTTGGCAAAAGGTCATGTCTCATGACATGAAATATGTGAAAAGTCATGGTTCAGTGATCAGGATTGGCAACATGTCATCCTTCAGGGTTCAGAAGTGGTCACAAATCATGTTTCACGTATCAAATATCGTGTTTCAGTACTAACAATTGGTAAATTATTGTATTTCAAAGCTTAGAATTGACAATAAAATCAACTTTCCTCCCTCACAATTGGTAAATGTCATCTTTTATGGGTTAGTTTTGGCAAAAGGTCATGTCTCAACATGAAATATGTGAAAAGTCATGGTTCAGTGATCAGGATTGGCAACGTCCTTCAGTGTTCAGAAGTGGTCACAAATCATGTTTCAGGGATGAAATATCATGTTTCAGCACTAACAATTGGTAAATTATTTTCTTTCAGGGCATACAATTGATAACAAAATCAACCTTCCTCAATCACAATTGGTAAATGTCATCTTTCAAGTGTTAGGTTTGGCAAAAGGTCATCTCTCATGGCAAGAAATTTGTGAAATGCCATGTTTCAATGATCAGGACTGTCAACATATCTTCCTTAATCATATTTCAGGGATGAAATATCATGCTTCAGTACTAACAATTCTGTGCAACCATTTTTGGCGGTGCATCATTTTTGGTGGTGCAGAAATTTTTGCTGATGCAACCTATTTTTTGGCAGTACTTCTAAAATTCTGTGGTATGGAGTTTTCTGTTGGTCAGAAAAATGTGAAGTTAGTATTTTTAGTGCTATGGTCTTTGTGTATAAAAATCCTAATTATTTATCACACATCACAGGTGTTGTAATATTATGCAGTTGTCAGTTTGTAAGTCAATGAAATTTTTATCTTGGCGATTTGTCCCACGGTGCATGCGCCGCGGGTGGGATGCGCTAATGTGCCGAGTTTGACAGCTAGGTTTGTTTTTAATTGTGTGTTTAATATGTTAGCATTTATATATCTTTGAGTATTCGTGATGGTAAGTGTAATCTGTTGTGAAAAAGATTACGTCCTAGATTTTCCTTATTTTTCAGTGGGCATCTTGGATTTTCTACAAAAATCTTATGCGGAATCCTTTTAAAACACTACTCCTTCAACGAAACTTGGGTGGAACAATCCATAGCGGTAGTCACCAACACGTCTAACAACCTTTTTGATTGGTCAATTTTTGCGGCAGCCATGATTTTCCAAAAATCTTCCAGAAATCCTTTAAACCATATTTTTTAAACTGCTTGGCAGATTTTAGCCTATTATGATCCTATGGTAGTCGACACCAAAACATCTATTCAGAATTTTGATTGGTTGATTTTTTTCCACAGGCTATCTTTCATTTTTATGGTGTCTCGCCCACAGGGTGTGGGGGTTACCAACCTGCGAGTTTTAATCTTTATCATTCACTTTTAGCTCACTGGCCCGAAGAGCCGTGGCGACCGTCCATCGCCTGTCGTTGGTCCTTCATCAGTCCGTCAACTTTTGCTTTAAAACACTACTCCTCGTTAATCACTTGGCCAATTTCAACCAAATTTGGAATTTTGATTCATCAATTTTTTGGGTGAAAATCTTAGATTTTATGAAAAATGTACCGGAAATTGTCAAATTGCTTCTTCTCCTTACCATTCTGAGCAATGTCAACCAAATTTGGCTGAAAGGATCCTGTAATGATGGGCTCTAGAACTTCCATACAGAATTTTAATTCGTCAATTTTTTGGGTGAGTCTTAGATTTTATGAAAGATTTACGGGAAATTGTCAAAATGCTACTCCTCCATAGCTGATTGACATATTTCAACCAAATTTGGTTAGATGGATTCTATGGTGGTAGGCTCCAGAACTACCATTCGGAAATGTGATTCATCAATTTTTTGGGTGAAAATATTAGATTTTTTGGCAAATTTACCGGAAATTGTCAAATTGCTTCTTATCACATAACTGATTTCAACCAAATTTGGCCAAAAGGATCCTATGATCACAGGCTGCATTCAGAAGTTTGATTCATCAAATTTTTTGGGTGAAAATCTTAGATTTTATGAAAAATTTACCGGAAATTGTCAAAATGCTACTCCTCCATAGCTGATTGATATTTAAACCAAATTTGGTTAGATGGATTCTATGGTGGTAGGCTCCAGAACTACCATTCAGAATTGTGATTCATCAATTTTTTGGGGTGAAAATATTAGATTTTATGACAATTTACCGGAAATTGTCAAATTGCTTCTTGTCAACTTAACTGATTTCAAGCAAATTGGACCAAAAGGATCCTATGATAAGAGGCTGCATTCAGAATTTTGATTCATCAAATTTTTTGGGTGAAAATCTTAGATTTTGTGAAAAATCTACTGGAAATGATCAAAATGCTACTCCTGCTTAGCTGCTTGACATATTTCAACCAAATTTGACTAGATGGATTCTATAGTGGTATGCCCTACAACATGTATTCAGAATTTTGATTGATCAATTTTTTGGGTGGATATCTTAGAGTTTGCGAAAAATCTACCGAAAATGGTCAAAATGCTACTCCTGCTTAGCTGCTTGACATATTTCAAAGAAATTTGAGTAGATGGATTCTATGGTGGTATAGATGGATTCTATGATGGTACACTCTAAAACGTCTATTCAGAATTTTGATTGATCAATATTTTGGATGAAAATCTTAGATTTTATGACAAATTTACCGGAATTTGTAAAATTGCTTCTTGTCAACTTAACTGATTTCAAGCAAATATGGCCAAAAGGATCCTATGAGCATAGGCTTTAGAACTTGCATTCAGAATTTTGATTTTACATTTTATTACAAATTTACAAAAAATTTCAAATTGCTTTTTACTACTTTGAGCAATTTCAATCAAGCTTGGCTAAAATGATCTTATGATCATAGGGGCCCGAATTTCCATTCCGAATTGGTGGATTTTACATGTGAAAAGTTGTTTTCCCATCTTGTTTAATGTAACGAAGCATGTATATTTAAATGCAAATGCTTCAAATGCTAATGGTCCAGGTGAGCATCACATCACAGGCCCTTGGGTCTCTTGTTCCAAATATTGTATGGAATCCTTTAAAAATTCTACTCCTTAATGAATTGGTCAATTTCAACGGAACTTGTGGTGGAACGATCCTATGGTGGGAGGCTTCTACACTTCCAATGGAATTTGGATTGGTAATCTTTTGGGGGTATCCATCTTGGATTTCCAAAGATTATCAAGAAATCGTTTAAAATATTACGCCAAGATACCGACAACAATTTGTACTTTTAAAACTTAAACTTCTGTGTTTCTAACCAAAAATGAACATTTTCCCCATGACCACTGTTATTTCACTATTAATTCTACGCTTAATCATGAGATTCAGACACTACTGCTTGTTTTTTTCTGTTTACAGGCCGTGATTTCCTGCTTGGTACTGGATATCACAATGCTATCAGTAAGTTTTAAATTCCCTTCCCCCCCCCCCCCCCCCCCTTACAGCCCATGATGTGAATACAGGACAAGGATTCGGCCCAGCACGTGTCTATCGCATATTCATTTCTGGTGCATTGGCATAAATTCACATCAAATGATGTGAATGAATCTTTGATTCTGGTCATTTTGCATTCTGTCACGTTTGTTTTTAGCTGAGGGTAACAGCCCAATAAAATATGTCTCTTCGTTCGTTAGATAGTAAGCTCAGTTTGTCCGTCACAAAAGCTTATTACAGGTTGTAGTTTCAAATGTTTTTGCTGTACAATAATCAAACTTGGCGACAAGATTTCCTGTGGAGTCCTGAAGATGTGTCATGGCGACCAGATTAAAAAATCATTGTTTTGAAATACTAATTTGTCAGTAGCTGGTTTTACTGGCGATATCATGACCAGACTTTGGTGGAAGGTTGCCCATCATGTCCCAAACAAGTGTGGTAAATTTGAGGTCAAAATGTCAAGGCAAGGACACCTTGATTAAAAAATTACTTCTTAAAACTAATTTGTCAATAACTCTGGTTTCACTTCAAGAGTATACTTACCATCATGAACACTTTTGATATGCTAATATAGCCAACTGGCACAATTATACACAGTATTACCCACAAACCTGTCCCTAATTGGCAGTTAACTAGCTGTCAGATACGACGCATCCGGAAGCCTGCGCATGCGCCGTCTGACACATCACTGCTATTAATTTGGCTTCCAACAAGACCATGTTTTTAACAAGAGTTTTGTAACACAATAAAAATACTAAGCCGTTTGCTAAAGTCATCTCAGAAGGTTTTAAAGGAAAGGAAAAGGGAAATAACATTTATGATGTTTATCGGTGATTTCATACAATATTAAATAAACTATCACCGCTAAAAAATGGAAATGAATCGGAAATATATGTGAAAAAGCATTTACTAAATCTAGGAGTGCTTACCTTGAACCAATTTGTGAGGCCGCTGGTGCTTCACTCTCTGCCATGTGTCAACTGTGTGTGCAGGTATACGGCTTAATCGAATATCACAAAAACACCTGAATATTACGAATAGTATATTCTCCGTAGGGGCTGATAGAGAGTGATTATGTCGCTACTGTTAATTCACTACTGATCCTCTTCAAAACATTATATTTGAAAGTCACTGTTTGCGGTGGAAGCAACGAGTTTCGGTCAATGATTTCAAAATAGACTGCTGGTTTCCAAGGTTGCAACATGATGCCTACTGCATATTTTGAAATTCTTGTAACTGAATGTAGCTCCTGTCTCTGGAAACAATGGCTTTCAGTAAAAATCGTTTTAAGATTAGACAGTATTTTACATGTAGGAAGTAGTTGCTAATTACCGTAACTCGAATAAAACTGAGCTTATAATACCAGCTGTAGCGGGTATTATTTATATGCTCGGCATACGCCAGAGCGCATAGGACCAGCTGTGTCACTAATTGGTTCCGGCCAGAGTGACATAAATGATATTTAGCTGCTTTTTATACCCCCGCGCAAAGCAAGGTCGTATTATGTGATGGCGCTCGCTGTCCATGCGTCTGTCCGTCTGTCCGTCTGATTTCTTGTGCGGATCAGATCCCGAAGAGTTTTGAACCTACACTCACAATTTTTTTTCAGCAGATGCAGGTGGGGTTTTTTTTGGGGGGTGGGGGGGGGGAAACGAAGTGTCATGATTTCGGCAAAATCTGCCCATATTCGCCAGAAATATCTCCCTTGAAAAGCTAAAATTTGTCAAAATTTCTTGTCCGATCCAGATCGCGAAGAGTTTTGAACTTACACTCACAATTTTGTTGTAATTGTAATGATCAATGCAGCTGTGAAGACTTTCAAGATTTTTAGTGATCTCTGCCGTGAATTCCAAATGTGTGCCTAATAGAAGTCTCTCCTCCCCCCCCCCCCCTTTCTCAGAGAATTATCAAAGACTAACTATTCACAATTAGCATTCCTCAAACAAGTATGCCTGCGGGTGTATGTTGAGTTTCACTAAAACTCTTGTTTCAAATTATTCTGATTTATTTGTGTTTTTTAGTTGTGGCTATACGTTGATTATTATATAAATCTATCATTCAAGAGAATTTGTTAGTTCCCTGGTCCTTTCCTTTAACCTATTCATTCCCATTGCTCATGGGTTCCCTAGAAAACAAGGTTAGCAGAGATACATCCGTTCATTGGGTATTCTTAATAGTATGTCTTTAACTCTATTTTAGCCACTACTCCTGGGAACCGGGTCCTCTATTCCTATAGAGAACATAGAAATGAGTCCATGAGCGTGCGGACTATGCTACTATGTATGCGAATGAGTCCAAGTCATCATTAATTAATTTTCTGTCCTACGGAAAACATCCAATTTTTATCTCAACAAATCATATTCACCCTAATCCTGTGGAGTTAAATCATGAACATCACAGAACATGCAGCCTTTGTTGAACAAGTCATGTATGTTATGTAAAATGGCTATAATTTACGTGGATATGAAATTGAAAGTTTTCGTGCTTACAAACAAAATGGCGCCTGCAGTCAGCTTCACAGTACAAGGCAGGTGAACTGAATAACTGTGACCCTATTTTAACCACAGAGGCTCATTCCTACATAAGGTATACTATATACGATGTGATCCTATATACCAGTTGGAACAGCTCCTACATAGGTTGATGGATTAAAATCAAATTTAGCAGATACATGTATGTTCCTTCAGGCAATAGCTATTCACCATATGAATATAAAGAAGCCACGAGTTGAAATAAGGGCCATAACTCTAGCTTTTTAACGCATTTTGAGTATTGAACCCTATGGGGAAAATATCTGTGTCACGTTTCGTAAATTGGTAATTAAGAAATGTTCCTTTAGTACACTTCAATAAAATGGCATTAGTGTCGGGGATGGTTGCCCCGTTGATTAATGGTACTCTTCCTGTTGGTCAATCATGCCAATATTCTTATGTTTCCCCATCCAAATTTGTTACCATGACTTCACCATTGCCTCTGGTAAATGTCAATGTTGTGACAATTGAACTATTGATCGATAGTGTCTATAATGGCTGCCACATGGGTAAATGGTACTTTTTTTGGTAAATAATGTCAATGACACCAATATTCCTGCATTTCTTCATTCACATTTTTACTATGACCGTTGATCTATTGGTAAATGTCATCTGCTGGGTCAATAATGTCAGGGATGGCTGTCCCATTGATCAATCTTACCTTTCCCATTGTTCAATAATGTCAATCAGACACCATTATTCTTGCATTTCCTCATCCAATTTGTTTATTGTGACCAATGTCCTCTTGGTAAATGTCACCTGCTGGGGCAGTAATATCTGGCCCATTGATCAATCGTACCTTTCCCATTGGTCTATAATGTCGATGACATCAATATTCTTGTATAATCTGTCCCTTTGTAAATGTCATCTGCTTGGTCAATAATATCAGGTGTGGCTGCACCATTAATCAATGGTACCTTTCCCATTTGTCAATAATGTCAATGATACCAATATTCCTGCATTTCCTCATTCTCCCCCCCCCCCCCCTGGAAGGCTGGGGGGGGGGGATAGCGATCAGCATGTCCGGCCATCCGTCTTGTCAACGTAACTCCTCTTGCAGTTTAGTAACAATTCTTTTGAAACGTGGCACATCTAAAATCTAGTCATGAACATTTGGAGATGTGCTTATGCATTTTTCGCTGCCCAAAAATTGTTCATTACAGAGTTATCACCCTTTAAATATCTTAAAGCCGATACATAAACTGCATTGTCAATCATTTCTTACATTTTAGCTGTGATTCTTTTGAAACTTGGTAAGTGTTATCATTACGACATGAAGATATCCAAAATGTATGTTCATCTACCGGTCCATCCTTGTCAACGCTACTCCTTTAGTTTAGTTACAATTCTTTTGAAAAATGTGGTAAATCTAGTCATTACCATCTAAAGATGTGTGTGCGCTTTTTTCGCAGCCAGAAAATTATTCATTACAGAGTTATCCCCTTTAAATACCTTTAAGCTGATACATAAACTACAGTACCAATCATTTCTTATCAACACAACTATAATTTAGCTGTGATTCTTTTGAAACTTGGTACGGGTTCTCATTACCATTTGAAGATGTGCATCTACCATCCGTATGCCGGTACATCCATGCGTCTGTATAGAATGTCAGTCTGTCGGTCCATCCATCTCTGACAATCATTTCAAGATGTCAACGCAACTCCTACAGTTTAGCTATGATTCCAGAAGTCTCTGTTTGATTGACATTAAGGGAGTCTACTCCATCCAGAAACCTGGACTAGAGTAGAGAGTTGTGGTTCTTGCATTAGAAGGCATTAAAAGCAAGATTAGAAATATTTTTCTAAATCCATTTCTTCATCCAAATTATATACTTTGACCATTGTACCATTGGTAAATGTCATCTGCTGTATCAATAATGTCATGGATGGCTGCCCCATTAGTCAATGGTACTTTTTCCAATGGTCAATAGTGTCAAGGACACATTTTTGTATCACCGGCATAAATGTTTGCTTGTGACCATTGCCCCATTGGTAAATGACATCTGTTTGTACATTTGAACTATTTTGATAATAGTGTCAGGGATGGCTGGTCCATTGATCAATGGTACGTTTCCTGTCGGTCAAGGATGCCAATATTCTTGTATTTCCTTAGCCAGATTCTTTACCGTGACGATTGTTCCATTAGTAAATAACATCTGTTAACACACTTAAACAATTTGAAAGTAATGTCGGGGATGGCTGCCCTTTTGATCAGTTGTACTTTTTCCGTTGGTCAAGAATGCCAATATTCTTGCATTTCCTCTCCACGTCTTTGCTTGTGACCATTGCTCCATTCGTAGATGGCATTTGTTATGTGGGCCTCATGAGCCAATGGAGCTTTCTCTGGTGGTCAGTAGTGTCAGGCATTAATTAATGTAAACATGCTTACAGTTCCTTACCAGCTAGGTGAGCACTATGGCCCTAGGGCTATTTATTAATGCAAAAACTCATGATTTTTGTCAATTTGCTCGTAAACACCATATACAGAATCGCTTAAATAATTTAATGAAACTTGGCAGGTGGCTTCTTTTTGATGTCTAGATGTGCATTTTGAAGGATTCACCTTTATAGGTTCAATATTTTATGTGAAAATGGCTTTTCACATCAAGAGTATACTTACCTCCCTAATACTCTGAATATTTCTAAATATCAACCTAGCTACAATAATACCCAGATTTTAACAGAAACTGCCCTTAATAGTCCTGGCTCCACTATACACTTCCGCAAAAAAAATATATGTACCCTAAATTTTATTCTTACTATATGTTTCTGGACCAAATAGATACAGAATTATCTTGGGTAGACATCTCAACACCTGAGCCTAAATTTTTAGCCGCCATTTTCCTAGATGGTCGCCATTTTTGTCTATTTATTATATATCTCTGGAACCAGAGCATGTATCGAGCTAATTCTGGTGCCAAAATATAGGTTTTTGGGGTTGAGAAACTGAATAAGTGCATTAACCTTTTGATCAGAGCAGCCATTCTAGGATTTTCAAAACGGCGAAAAAAATAGTTGAAAATAACTGCGATTTTCCAAAATGGCAGACATCCGTTTGCATATTGTATATATCTGTGGAACTAGAGCATGTATCAAACTAATTCTGGCGACAAAGCATTGGATTTCAAGGTTGAAACATTCAATAAATTCATTATTCCTTTGCTTTGAGCAGTAATCATCACATTTCCAAAATGTCTATAATTAAATATAAAAAAATATGTATTAGGTCTCCTGGGTGTAGGTAGAAGATTCCTTTTTAAAATATTAAAGTAATTTCACATTTCACATAGATGTGTTTTGAGAAATCATTGCCATATAATTTATGTACGAGACTTGGAATTTCTCCCAAAGATCATTTTATATCTATTTAGTTCAGCAATAAGCCACAACATTTAGGATACGCAGGACAATAAGACACAGCCTGGACTAAGATATGTATGGTCATATTAATTGTTTCATTTTTCATCCTAATTATAGTTACATATTATATAATATCTATAGTATCACGGTCTTTTATTCACGGTTATTAAATGTCTGTTCTGCAGATAAGCTCTTGTTATTAAGCTCAGTATGTATTACAAGCTAAAACCTCATGTAGTTTAAGTCTAATATTGGCACTGTTTATAGCACTTGCAGAAAACAGAACATTTTACAGATTGTTTACATTTGCACCAACACAGAGTAAGCAAACTATCTGGTAACAAACTTAGACAGTTAAGAGGGCACAAAAGCCCATCCACCTAAGCACAGCTATAGTCCTTGGGACTTAATGACATATTGCCATGGTTAAAAAGTGTTAGCGCTTCCCTGATAATGAGGAATGCTCGTTGGGTGTGTCCTCGGATTGAACTTGAAGTTGGTGGTAGCTGGGAGATATATCTGTTCGACTTTCTGCGTTCAAGGAGTCTGAGGTCGTTAAAGGTATTTACTGTTATGTTACGTGACCAAACTCTTATAAGATACTATTCGATGTTCTCAATGGCTCCTTCGGTCATGGCATCGGTCTCTCCAAATTCTGCTAGTAAATTATCTGGTTATGCCTTCAATGCTCAAAGTTTGGTCCCAATCCTGCAACATTACACAATGCAGATCCAAGCTTGCTCAATAGGTGGTTCAGTGCGACAAATCGATGTTTGGCTTCTGTCCCAAAATGAACCCAAAATTCTTCTAACCCCTTGATTTTGAGGGTGGCTGCATAGCTCAACAGGAGGGCTAGTCTGTGTCATTTGACAAGATGCCAACACACTTGGCACCATGTTCGACTGCCCAGGTCACATGTGGTGAAATGCGTCTATCAGCCTCCTCAATCCTGCTAGTTAAATCTTGAACTTCAGGGGAATGAGGGAACAACCTCATCATCGAGGACCATCCCGCTTGCGATGGTTGCCTGAAGTCGTTCATCAACTAATTGTCTGTAGACAAGTAGCTCCAAATTGGTTTTGTTTGAGGATGATGTCCAGAATATATCTATTTGAACAAGAAGTGGTATGTTTGGATCAATTTTAACTCGATGCTACCAGAATTGGATGCTCAAGTCCTTTCTGATTCTTTTACCGACAACTCAAGGTAACTGTCAAAGACAACGTGCAACTCTTGCACAGTGCAGACTGCCTGTGAATTTCGGAACACTATATTGACTGCTTGTCCAAAGGTGTTAAGAGTTGCTAGCCTTAGCATTCGAATCTGTGAAATGAAATCAATGATCACCTAGATTTTGGATTGAGACACTGGCTCAAATCCATATTCGTCATTATTAAGGTGTTCTTCAAGTTCTGTAATTAGAGTGTGTTTGGCTGGTTTAATTGCAATATCCCTTCAAACGACAGGTTTGTTGGTAGAAATCGTGAGATAAAATGTCCTTCACAGATTCTCCCTTCGCCTCTGCAATACCCAAAACATTCTGTGCTCGTTTCAGTTCCTTTGTTGTCATTCTTGGTGCAGCAGATTGTGTCATGTTTTTTTCAGAATCACTGAGTTTCACTCTGGAAATGGTTTCTGATAGTTTTTAGTTTTCAAAATAAATTGTTCATTTCGTAGTTGCTTGTATCCTGCTAAACCATTCTGAATGATGTCGACCAAATGTACTTTGATACCTTCATCAACATACTGTTTGGTGACAAAGTCATGAAGACGAACATGTTCATCTACATCATAGGGATTTCCCTTTTCTTGCATAAACTGCAGGAGCCGTGTGACATTGGTATCGAACAGCTGTCCTTTCTTTCCAATCAGTTCATTATGGGATGACTCCCGGCGATCCATCACCTTTGCATTTCTTAGTTCCTGAAATACATTGTCGATTGCAAGAACTTCATGGTAGATCAGCTGTCATTCACCAAAATACATACACATCCTTTGACCAACAATGCCTTTTGAGCTTTTCTGGGACCTGTGGATTGTATGCTCCAATTTCATGTCTGCAGCAACAGCATTTAACTTTCCTTCCCTGTCGACTACAAAGTGCCCATGTGTAAATTTGTAGTACAGGAATGTGTAGTTCGCTTCTAGTTTTGCAATTATCTCCAGGTACCATGACCCATACCGCAAGTAATTGATACAGGCAAACTCGAAACACGCTGATCAGTGAGCCATGAAACACGCTGATAAGTTCCAATTGCCAATTTCCTTCACAATCAGATGTCACGATGTTTTGCACTAGACGCACGAGATGTAAGAAAATACCCCGGTATTAGCAAAGTTAAGATTTTGCACAACACTTGTTAGGAAACGACCCAGACGTATATACTGGTCTGGAGTTTTGTTAGCTTACTGAAATAATTACCACTCAATTCACTGTTTGCTATAAGTCACCTGACCTAGATATCTTAGAAAATTGTAACCTATTCATTCCCATGGCGTGTGGGTTCCCTAGTAAACAAGGTTAGCAGAGATACATCCCTCCATTGGGTATTCTTAATAGTATCTCTTTAATTCTAATGTTGCTCTAGGGAACTGGTTCCTCTATTCCTATAGAGAACATATAAACGAGTCTGTGAGCATGCGCACTTATGCTACTATACATGCGACCGAGTCCAAGCCGTCACTAATTAATTCCACAAAATGTAATAATGATTTGCAATTTAACGATGCAGGGTGGCCGAGGTGGGCCACAGTGAATTGAGTGGTAAGTATTTTAGTAAGCTAACAAAACGCCAGACCAGTATATATGTCTGGGTCGTTTTATAACACAACATAAATACTAAGCCACTCAATTCACTGTTTGCTAAAACATAAGAGTTGGTCAGGGCACAAATACTAGGTGGGTTTGGTAAATTGCAAATCAGGAATGAAAGGTTAATCACCAAAAATATTAAAACCAACTAAATCGCTGAAATGCTGCAAGAGCACGAACAAACAAATGTTCTAAACAAAATATACTAAAATAATGATAATTAGAAAATCTCAGCAAAGCGAATTTAAAAACAGACGCCTGACTAAAAAATCTAGGCAATTGAGCCAAAGTTTGAGTGGTGAAACTAGAAATGTCAGATTGTGAATTGAATCTGATCTTTCAGATAAAAATAATGTAGAATCTGACATTTATACTGCAACTTACATAATGTCGTCCACTGATAGATCTGCATAGAATGCGAAGGAGAAGACCATACCATGAACATTGTGTGCCTTAACACTTACTGAGTGTCTCCTGGAGATACATTCTAGTGTCAATTAATGGTGTCTGTAATCCAGTTGATGAGATGCGTGCTTGCTAAACAAATTTCCATAAGTAATCTGAACGGTGTTCCAAAAAGATCTTTTAAATTGGGTATAGTTTTCGGAAAGGACTGAAAACAATTAATTAGATTTGATATATATAAGATCACTTCACGGGCAAAGAATGTAGCGTGATCTACCACATAGAAAAGATCATTCACAAAAAGAATATGAATATCAGAACGCCATCTAACAAATGCGGAAGCTAGTAGAAATAGAATGTTTTCAGAGTTATACAATTAAACAGATGGACCCAAGACATGAGTTAATAGAGGAATTTATTATAGGCATTTGTCTTTGCGCTATACCCTAAAAATACCTGTACCATGGATAAATGATGGAAATACTTAATAACTCTCAAACCGGCTTCTAGAAAATAAAGAAGGATAGATGCTAGTGAAAACGATAACACCACCCCCAGCATACAGAGATTTAAGTCATCAAAAAATATCCCATGAATCTATGACTTGATGATGGGATGCAGAATTGGGTGTGATAATGTGTTGTTCTTACAACCATTTGAAAAGCTTAAATATACTGTGGTAAATTCTCCTGTAACAGATAGATTTGAATTGATTAAGAATACTTAAGTTCAGACAAAACAGAAATCTATTTCTGAAAAACAGGTCTCTTGGAAAATACCATATATACATATTGAAGATTTGTGGAATGATGAAATGAAAGCTGCTGTTAAACGAGATAGAAAATCCGCAAAATTGGGAAAACTTTGGATTTCCACAGAGGACTGCGAGATCCACTGAATAACACTCATTGGGCCAAGCAGGAGTGATTAAAGGGATAATACATTCCGCTGACAAAAGTTCTTAAAGACAATTGCACTAGAACCGCTGACAAAAGTTCTTAAAGACAATTGGCACTAGAAAGTTAAATTGAAGATATCTAAACAAAATGTGATGTCTATGACTGGGCCAGAGCATCTACCGCCAGAGCCTAGCCTGGAGGAAGAATATGAACCTCAGATCTGGACGCTATGCTGAGTAGAAACTTAATGGGATGTAATAAATGAGCTACAAGAAAAATCATTCTACTTGGAATGTGAAATGCTGATAGATTTCCTGAGATCTCCACCACAGGAGGAGGACCAAGACTCCAGACAAAATATGATAACCTCAACCACCCTGCTTGTTGATGAAAGTTACTACTATAGAAATGACTACATGAGCAGATAGGTGGCTTGTGAAAGAGACAATATCTCTTCATTCTCCGTTATTCCAGAGTATTGAAGAGGGAATAAGACTACTTTATCTGATTCCATAGACACAAGAGTGAGAGGAAATTCTATAGCGATCCCCTCCCCCAAACTCATTAGAAAGGATCAAACATATGATGAATTTAAATGAGACTCGTAAAATATATGGCTGAGGAATCTTCGAACTGCCCACGAGACTGAAGAAACTCGGAGGAAGAGGCTTAAACATACCAATGTATTCTGGAGAAGAAAATACATCATGCTTGATATTGAGTCCAACATGATTTTATGGGGGGAAAATCCCAGCAACAGATCAAAATTATATATGTTGATGAAGAATTGGTATGGGAATATACTCAACATTTCTCAATCTTTTATCCTGTCTAAGACCGGAATGAAAACTTGGATGATTTGATGACGCCACTTGAGAACAAGACATCGAAAAGGACCTGTAGATGGATAAACTGGAGAATTTGTATCGATGACACCCAGCGAATAAAAATGCAGTGTATGCGGTCAGGGTGAAGGACAAAATTCTAAATTGCCAGACTTGACCTTCGTACACAAAACTGACTCCATTCGGCCCAAATTTTAACACAATTAAGGAACCTTACAAGCCAGAGGAATCCCAGACTGGCCATGATGTGATTAAAAGAACCCAGATCAATTCTATATGTATGGAAATATCAGAAAACACTGTCCCTTATCCTTGATGAGACCAGTGATGACTGGCCAAAATGACTCCACGTCCATAGTATTCCTTTCATCGATGAACTCCATTTCTGAGACAACGTATCAAGAAAAGAGTTGAATATTATAAAACGATTTGACTGTAAGTCGTCATTGTCTCAAACAGCAATAAAGCAGCCATGGGTTCCAATCAAAATAATTCCAAAATATGCAACAGAATTAGTATTAAATCATAAGGACATGAAGTGTAAAATTTTCATGGATGTTGTCGGAAAAGGATAAATCTGTGAGTTGAAGATAAGAGCTGAGACCCTATAAAAAGATGATCTGCCAGCACCTCATACTCCTTAAAATCCTTGGATTCTGCCATTCCTCCACTGTATCCTACTTGAAAAGAGCAGAAATTTATTGATCAGGAACAGAAGCAGGACTAATGTCACAGGAGACCAACATGGTTTGATAGAAAAAAGGGGGATTGAATGACTACGTTGATTGTACCTTATATGTAGGAAATCTGCTACATAGGACATGCATGAGGCTAGCTATACCCATCCCCACCCCTGATAGAGTAGAGATTATATAGAAGCGCTTAAGCATGACAGCTAGGACCAGAATCAACCTGCAGAATCTTATTTTACAAATCTAATTTTAAAACAAAGCTAGTATGATATGAGCCCAATTGTTAATATCTTTATCAGATGATTAAACAGGAAAGAAGTCCACCAAACCTGTTACCAGATCAATGAAGGATAAGGAAATGACTGAAACTACACAGAAGGGTGAAAAGATAAAAATTATATTCCACAATCCATGAGAAGGCAATGACCCAATCATCTTGGTTAGCCCCCCCCCCCCCCCCCATTGAGGAATTTATTTAATAATGCCTGGAAAAGTTAGAATTTAGAAAATTTAAAATAGGCTTGAATAGATAAGTCAGAGAAAACAGCTCCATATGAAAATAACAGAAATAGACATATCACTAGTCAAAGAAAAAGATCAAAATTTCTACTGAACTCCAGAAAGGAGTGGTGTAAGTCTTGATAAGACAAAAGAGATTAGAGGCGGTACCTTATGTAGACTGACTTTATTATTGTGACAAGCTTACATTCGCACATAAATATGCTTCATCATGGCAAGGGATCCTACTGACTGACAGAAAGGGGACTGATGTAAAAAACTACGTGAAAAATAAATCAGGCCAGATATGATACTAAAGGAAAGCAAACCACTATTCACTATTAAAATAGTAATAAAGACTGACGCACTGATTTGCAGATTGATATTAGGCGAATCGAAAGATGATTGATTCCAATTTTTTGAGAGAACAGGTCGAAAGATGGAGGCTGATAGGAAGAGAGTAATACATGAGAAGATTCAGGAGCAAAACGAAATCTAGTGAAATCAAAACAACAAAAGCACTGCTAGGATCATAAGAAAAAATTAAATCATTCCTAGAAGATAAATGCGAAGAGTTGGGTGTACACAAGGTTTCGAAGGATGAGGATAATTGGATGGTTCAGCCATTGCACTAAGAGCAACTAATAAAGAATTAAAAATAAGAGCCCCTGAAATAGGGCATTTAAACTGTCAAGTGATTTAGAAACAAACAATACCAGCAAAACAACAGAAGTGATTTGATTTGGCATACCTAAACCAGAAGTTTAATTATAATCAGTTGCTATGCCATAAAAATTGAGTTATAATCTAGGTAATAATACTGAGCACAGGGCAATTAGGCCTCATGGTCATCTCTTCTTCATTTATCTCCATGCCTGTGCCGTCACTTCTAGTCATGGGTTGCGTGTACGGCGTAGTCATACATTGGCTTGACTATGCCAAAGCCTACCTAAACCATTTTCGAATGTTTTAAGAGATGGTGTGGAAACAACATGTTCAGACCAACATTTCACAGTTTACACACACCTTAGAGAGAAAATTTTTCTAACTAGGTTAGTTCTCCCCCTCTTCTGGTAGACTTTCAGATGATTTCCACGAGTAATAGTCCATTTGCAAGCAGAATGTTATATTTGACTATAACAATTAATCGATTGAGAGCCGATAGAATGATCCATCATAGCCTGGGTACGTGCTCTATATATCCAATTTCACCCAAGTTAAGTACCCGCAGAAAGAATTTCCAAAATGATGAGAGATTAGATTATACATTAAGTAGGGAAAAAACCCATCTTAGGGCTAATAAAAGTGGCTGATAGTCAAGAACTTTCCTGATCCAAAGGCTATGCTTGCTACTAACACACTGAGATCAACACACATCTTTGATATAGTAAAACTTGGTCATCAAAGTTTGTAGCGTTTACTATCAAAATATCAATCATTTAACTCTCGAAGTTATTAGTCATAAGTTGCAACTGAAATAAGTTGAATCTGAATGAGTACCAGCAAATATGGGAGTGGCGTATTTACTTAAAAATCCATAAATAGGTCGCATATTTATGCTCAATTTACATGTTCTAAAAAATTTGCGTGCACTATACAAGGATAAAACTTATTTTCCTCTGAATTTTTAAACATCTTAACGTCTGAAGATACCACGAAAAAACCCTTCACAAATCTTGTCACCTCGCGGCTATGCTTAATGTGTACCTCAAAACATCATTCGCAGAAGTGAAATTATTAAATTGAGCAGCCTAAATATTGCGTATCCTTTAATAAAGATTGTTTTTTCCCTCAAAATTAATCCTAACTTGACATAAATGTCGTCTTTATAATATATAAATCAGAATCATGTGATAATCATATGATATATAAATCACGTGATATTATCTGACCAGATTAGGTTAAAGCAAATTTTAATGAAGTAGCTTAAGCGAGTACTCGGATATAGATATCCTGGAATCGGAAATTCGGCAATGAGATCTACGCTTCTCATCAGCGCCTCCAAACGGAGATTTACTTTGCCACTGTCCGGCTCGCTAACAATAGACGCGGGCTACCCAGTTTAATTATTGGCCGTTCATGCAATTTTTCTAGAACATCGCATTACGTTTTAGATCATTTTATGTTGGTCACTCACATTACAATATAACCATGCAGTAATATATATGATAAATTTTATCGTTAGACTTAGAAATCAAGTGAACGCAAGTTTCTCGCTAGATTTACAAATCACGTGAACCTGATAATCTGGCACAGGCTTAATAGCCTATCTAACAAAAGAGGGTTATACGATTACGAGGATTCAAATCAGTATCGTAATTTTGAACATCTGGGCATTCCGAGATCGTCCAACATTTGCCAATTTACGACACACTAACGAGGATATCCCATAGCAACGCAATGTTTAAATTTTTCATGGAACTAAGGGCATAAAAAATACTTGCGTCGAATAACCCCGCCAGGTATTAGAAAACATAAAATCTCGAGTAGTTTTTATAAGATATTAAATAAATGGTAAAAAGGTTTCACGGCCCATTGCTAGTAATGTTAAATTAGCCTGCAAAAACGCCGCCAATTGAAAGCGAACACCGAATCGCGAATTAATACTGATGGTCTCGTCTTTATTGTAATACGACTGACATGACTGATCATCATGAAGTAATTGCGAGTTTCATGTTAGTTGGTTAGTAACGGTCCTTAGAAGGACCACTCGCTTTTCTTCAGGGGATGATCGTGGTGTATCCTTGTGGTGTTCATCCGGTCCACCACGCCTGTTTGCACCACTGTCACATTCTTAAGAATAGATCCAATAACTTCCCAACCGGTATATGACATAGTTATGTAGGATACCTTATGTAGGATTCGATCCAAACCGGTATGTAGTATACCTTAGGTAGGAAAGAATGACGCTCGGAAATACGTACCTAGTCAAAACTCTTAATTGATCCACTAACTTCCCAACCGGTATGTTACATATGTTATGTAGGATACCTTTCGTAGGAGATGTTCCAAACCGGTATATAGTATACCTTTCGTAGGAACGAGCCTCGTGGCTAAAAAAGGATCAGAGTTATTGACTCCACCTGGCTTGTAATGTGAAGCTGGCGCCATTTTCTTTCAACTTGGTCACAACGAACTTTCTGTTCATATTCACGTAAATTATAAACATTTTACATAAGTACTATAACTTATTCAGCAAAGACCGCTTGTACTGTGGTATTCATGAAAAATCAAATGTGGATGTAGCTCCACAAGATTATGGAATGAATAGGATTTGCTGAGATAAAAGTTAGGTGTTTCCCGTAATACCGAAAATTAATTAATGCCGGCTTGGACTCGGTCGCATGCATAGTAGCATAAGTGCGCATGCTCACAGACTCGTTTATATGTTCTCTATAGGAATAGAGGAACCGGTTCCCTAGAGCAATGACTGCTTTAGAGTTAAAGAGATACTATCAAGACTACCCAATGGAGGGATGTATCTCTGCTAACCTTGTTTCAAGGGAACCCACACCATGGGAATGAATAGGTTAAAATTTTCTGAGATATCTAAGTCAGGTGACTTATAGCAAACAGTGAATTGAGTGGCTTAGTATTTTTGTTGTGTTACAAAACACTGAGATCAACACACATCTCTGATGTAGTAAAACTTGGTCATCAAAGTTTGTAGTGTTTACTATCAAAATATTAACCATTTAACTCTCGAAGTTATTAGTCATAAGTTGCAACTGAAATAAGTTGAATCTGAATGAGTACCAGCAAATATGGGAGTGGCGTATTTACTTATAAACCCATAAATAGGTCGCACATCCTAACTTTACATAAATGTCGTCTTTATAATATATAAATCGGAATCATGTGATATTATCTGACCAGATCAGGTTAAAGCAAATTTTAATGAAGTATCTTAAGCGAGTACTCGGATATAGTTATCCTGGAATCGGAAATTCGGCAATGAGATCTACGCTTCTCGTCAGTGCCTCCAAACAGAGATTTACTTTGCCACTGGCTGGCTCGCTAACATTAGAACTGGGCTACCCAGTTTAATTATCGGGCATTCAAGCAATTTTTCTCGAACATCGCATTACGTTTTAGATCATTTTATGTTGGTCACTCACATTACAATATAACCAGTAATATATATGATAATCTGACACAGGCTTAATAGCCTATCTAACAAAAGAGGGTTATGTGATTACGAGGATTCAAATCAGTATCGTAATTTTGAACATCCGGGCATTCCGAGATCGTCCGACATTTGCCAATTTATGACACACTAAAGAGGATATCCCATAGCAACACAATGTTTACATATTTCATGAAACTAAGGGCATAAAAAAGACTTGTGTCGAATAACCCCGCCCGGTATTAGAAAACATAAAATCTCGAGTAATTTTTATAAGATATTAAATAAAAGGTAAAAAGGTTTCACGGCCCATTGCTAGTAATGTTAAATTAGCCGGCAAAAACGGCGCCAATTTAAAGCGAAGACCGAATCGCGAATTAATATGATGGTCTTGTCTTTATTGTAATATGACTGACATGACAGATCATCATGAAGTAATTGCGAGTTTCATGTTAGTTGGTTAGTAACGGTCCTTAGAAGGACCACTCGCTTTTCTTCAGGGGATGATCGTGATGTATCCTTGTGGTGTTCATCCGGTCCACCACGCCTGTTTGCACCACTGTCACATTCTTAATAGATCCAATAACTTCCCAACCAACATAGTTACGTAGGATACCTTATGGAGGATTCAATCCAAACCGGTATGTAGTATACCTTATGTAGGAAAGAATGACGCTCGGAAATACGTACGTAGCCAAAACTCTTAATTGATCCACTAACTTCCCAACCGGTATGTTACATATGTTATGTAGGATACCTTTCATAGGAGATGTTCCAAACCGGTATATAGTATACCTTTCATAGGAACGAGCCTCGTGGCTAAAATAGGATCAGAGTTATTGACTTCACCTGGCTTGTAATGTGAAGCTGGCGTCATTTTCTTTCAACTTGGTCACAACGAACTTTCTGTTCATTTTCACATAAATTATAAACATTTTACATAAGTACAATGACTTATTCAACAAAGACTGCTTGTACTGTGGTATTCATGAAAAGTCAAATGTGGATGTAGCTCCACAAGATTATGGAATGAATAGGATTTGTTGAGATAAAAGTTAGGTGTTTCCTGTAATACAGAAAATTAATTAATGAAGGCTTGGACTCGGTCGCATGCATAGAGCATAAGTGCGCATGCTCACAGACTCGTTTATATGTTCTCTATAGGAATAGAGGAACCGGTTCCCTAGAGCAATGATTGCTTTAGAGTTAAAGAGATACTATCAAGACTACCCAATGGAGGGATGTATCTCTGCTAACCTTGTTTACAACGGAAGCCACACCATGGGAATGAATGGGTTAAAATTTTCTGAGATATCTAAGTCAGGTGACTTATATCAAACAGTGAATTGAGTGGCTTAGTATTTTTGTTGTGTTACAAAACTCTTTGTTTAAGGCATTCAGTCTTCTTTGACAAACTATAAAACTGCTGCTTACCATTCCCGTCATCATTTGATTGCTGGGCTTCTTTAAGCCCAGTAATTTCTGCAAGTAACACATGGCATTCATCAGATTTATTCTTCTTCCAGAAGGCTTCCCACATCATAGATTCGATTGCTTCCGACATGACCTTGCATCGAACGATAATCGTGTGATCCATTCAGGACTGTCTGGCCAGTCTTCTCTCCACCCTATTAGGGCATCATCTATACCATTGCCACAGATGTACGTCTCTGCACGGCGAAGAGCTACCTTTACTAAATGCAACATTCCCATCATGGGGTAAATATATATTAGCAGGGTAGCATACTGCAGCTGAATATGAACAGCCCATCACTGGATATCAACCTCCGCACAGAGATACCAACAACATACAGTACAGCTCAGAATTAAGTTAACATGTCACGAGAACAAAAATGCAACAGACAAAAACAAAAATGCGCCAAGAAGAAAACAACAACGTGTCAGATGCAAAACAAAAACGTAGGCTAAGAAAACATAAATGCGACATGAAGAAAATTAAAAAACACCACCGCACCAGCACAAAAACAACAAATAATAGTGACATTTTGGGCGGGGGGGCCATAAAGTATCAGAAAGTGTTTGGAAACAAAATATAAACACCGCTAGAGAGCATGCCATGTCCTCAAAATATCTGGCGCATTTGTGAAAAACAGGCACGTTTCACATGCCTAGTAAATTGGAATGCCTGTGGACTTTGGCTCATTACAAGTAGAAGTCGGTGTTACCCATTCGAGTTGTCAGTTCTTGCTGTTCGCGAACAGATTTAACAAGACCACTACCATTCGACAACTGCACAGGAACAGTGTTTCCCGAACAAAATTTCTACTCCCCATCAGACGAGGAGTGGAAATCTTGTTCGTGAATGCTAAACATGCTAAACTGTGGCATTCTAGAACAGTCAGAATGTTGTTCACGAATGACGAGAAAAGACATATTTTCACGATGTTCTCTTAAATTAGTTTCGTATCAGGAATAAAACAGAATTGTAAAATTTATTTGTTGAAATGAATGTTTGCGACGAGATTTTGCAATGGTTTACATAATGTATTTATGCACAAATGTATTCCCGTTGTTGGTGATTGTCATTGTATTTGTACGAAACTACGAGAAGTATGCTAGCTCCATCTATTAAATCTACAGACCTGTATTGCTATAGACCACTTCTGACCATTCAACGGCGGCATTTCCGAGCAATATTTTATAATATCTAACATATTATTGTGAATAAAGCCTTACAATGAAGACAAACAGAAGCTCGAGAAACGTCCACAGTTGATCGTGATAGATCTATTTTGTATTTTTGTCTGACATTTTACCGGAAATATTAGTCCCACGAGTCTTCCCAGTGTTCTCATTCGGTTGCTTTCGCATTTACTTTTGAAAAACATCCAGCGCAGCGAAACATGCTGACCTGGTGAGATTTCACATAGTTTATTCTCATCTGGTTGACTTTCTATAAAAATCCAATGCAGCAGAACATGCCCACTTGCGGGATTTGACATACATGTAGATTATTTTTGCGCGATAGACAAATAGTAGGTCTGCCGACGATTTTAACACTTATTAGTCCCATACCGGTAAAACCGGGGTACTATAGGTTTGCACTCCGTCTGTCACAGTTTTCCGCACTTTTTTTCACACTCCATCAAGATGTTTAGGCGAAAATCAGTGCATCACTTTACGATAAGGAGTTACAGAGCATGTTTGAGTTTCAAACATTCTCGTCAATTTTTCGTGTAGTTATGCCCCCTTTCGACTTATGAAATATGAAAAATATTAGTTTTCCGCACTTTTTTGCAGTCTCAAGATATTTAACTGAGAATTGGTACATTACTTTATTATAAGAAATTACAGACCATGTTCGAGTTTCAGGCGTTTGTGTCATTTTTTTTCGCACTCCAAGATATGTAAGGGAAAATCGGTGCATCGCTTTAGTATAAGGAGTTACAGAGCAAGTTCGAGTTTCAGACAGTTTCGTCAATTTTTCAATGAGTTTCCTTTCGAAAAATATTAGTTTCTGCACTTTTTTTCGCAGTCTCAAGATATTGTACTGAGAATTGCTACATTGCTTTGTTATGCGAAGTTACAGACCAAGTTTGAGTTTCAGGCTTATGCGTTAATTTTTGATGGAGTTATACCCCCTTTCAACTTAGGAAATATGGAAGATATAAGCTTTCTGCACCTTTTTTTGCACTCCTTCAAGATATTTAAGGAAAGGTCAGTACATCACTTTAGTCTAAGGGGTTACAGAGCAACTTTGAGTTTCAGACATTTTCGTCAATTTTCATGGAGTTATGCCCCTTTCATCTTATGAAATACGAAAAATATTAGTTTCCCGCACTTTTTTTCGCAGTCTTTCACGATAATCTACTGACAGTTGCTACATTGCTTTGTTATGAGAAGTTACAGACCACGTTCAAGTTTCGGGGTATGCATCAATTCTTGATGGTGTTATGTCCGCTTTTGAAGAAAAATATCTTCTTTCCGCACTCCTTCAAGATATTTACGGGAAAATTGGTACATCGCTTTAGTATAAGGAGTTACAGAGTAAGTTCGAGTTTCAGACATTTTCATCAGTTTTTCATTGAGTTATGCCCCCTTTCGACTTATGAAATGCGAAACATATTAGTTTTCCACCCTTTTTCTCGCAGCCTTTCAAGATATTCAACTGAGAATTGGTACATTACTTTGTTATGAGAAATTACAGACCACGTTCGAGTTTCAGGAGTTTGCGCTATTTTTTTGATGGAGTTATGTCCCCTTTCGACTTATGAAATTCCTTCTCCTTCACCATATATAACTGAACCTTGGTGTATTGCTATGTTATGAGAAATTACAGATCAGAGTTTCAGCTGCTTCTGACAATTTTTAATGGAGTTTTTGACTCAATCTCTAAAGATTTATGTCACCAGGTAGGGGACATGTATTGCAATACTTACAGAACGACCAGACGTATATATACTGGTCTGGCGTTTTGTTAGCTTACTAAAATACTTACCACTCAATTCACTGTTTGCTAAAAGTCACCTGACTTAGATATCTCAGAAAATTTTAACCTATTCATTCCCATGGTGTAGGTTCCCTTGAAACAAGTTTAGCAGAGATACATCCCTCCATTGGGTAGTCTTGATAGTATCTCTTTAACTCTAAAGCAGTCATTGCTCTAGGGAACCGGTTCCTCTATTCCTATAGAGAACATATAAACGAGTCTGTGAGCATGCGCACTTATGCTACTATGCATGCGACCGAGTCCAAGCCGTCATTAATTAATTCCACAAATTTTTAATGATTTGCAATTTAACGATGCGGGGTGGCTGAGGTGGGCCCCAGTGAATTGAGTGGTAAGTATTTTAGTAAGCTAACAAAACGCCAGACCATTATATATACGTCTGGTCGTTTTGTAACACAACAAAAATACTAAGCCACTCAATTCACTGTTTGCTAACACACAGAATTGGTCAGAGCCCAAATACTAGGTGGGTTGGTAAATTGCAAATCAGGAATGAAAGGTTAATCACCAAAAATACTAAAACCAACTAAATCGCTGAAGTGCTGAAATAGCACGAACAAACAAATGTTCGAAATAAAATACAATAATATAATGATAATTAGAAAATCTCAGCAAAGAGAATTTAAAAACAGCCGTGAGATGGTGAAGAAGACGGCTGACTAAAGAATCTAGGCAATTGAGCCTAGGTTTGAGTGGCGAAACGAGAAATGTCAGATTGTGAATTGAATCTGATCTTTCAGATAAAAATAATGTAGAATCTGACATTTATACTGCAACTTACATAATGTCGTCCACTGATAGATCTGCATAGAATGCGAAGGAGGCCATACCACGAACATTGTGTGCCTTAACACAAACTGAGTGTCTCCTGGAGATACATTCTAGTGTCAATTAATGGTGTCTGTAATCCAGTTGATGAGATGCGCGCTTACTAAACAAATTCGCATAAGTAATCTGACCGGTAGATCTGCATAGAATGCGAAGGAGAAGGCCATACCACGAACATCGTGTGCCTTAACACTTACTGAGTGTCTCCTGGAGGTACATTCTAGTGTCGATTAATGGTGTCTGTAATCCAGTTGATGAGATGCGCGCTTACTAAACAAATTTGCATAAGTAACCTGAACGGTGTTTCAAAAAGATATTTTAAATTGGGCATAGTTTTCGGAAAGGATTGAAAACAATTAATTAGGTTTTATATATATATAAGATCTCTTCAAGGGCAAAGAATGAGGCCAGCTCTCCTACCACCTAGAAAAGATCATTCCCAAAAAGAATATGAATATCAAAATGCCATCTAACAAACGCGGCCGCGAATGATTTCAGAGTTATACAATTAAACAGATGGACCCAAGAATGAATTAATAGAGGAATTTATTATAGGTATTTGCCTTTGTGCTATACCCTAAAAATACCGGTACCATGGATAAATGATGTAAATACTTAATAACTCTCAAACCGGCTTCTAGAAAACAAAGAAGGATAGATGCTAGTGAAAACGATAACACCACCCCAGCATACAGGGATTTAAATCATCAAAAAATATGCCATGAATCTATGACTTGATGATGGTATGCAGAATCGGGCGAGATAATGTGCTGTTCTAACAACCATTTGAAAACCTTAAATATACTCTGGTAAATTCTCCTGTAACAGATAGTTTGAATTGATTAAGAATACTAAAGTTCAGACAAAAAATCAATTTCTGAAAAACAGGTCTCTTGGAAAATACCATATATACATATTGAAGATTTGTGGAATGATGAACTGAAAGCTGCTGTTAAACGAGATAGAAAATCAGCAAAATTGGTAAGACGCTTTGGATTTCCACAAAGAGGACTACGAGATCCACTGAATAACTCTCATTGGCCCAAGCAGGAGTGATTAAAGGGATAATACATTCTGCTGACAAAAGTTCTTAAAGACAATTGTACTAGAAACCGCTGACACAAGTTCTTAAATACAATTGGCACTAGAAAGTTAAATTGAAGATAATTTAAAAAAATGTGAAGTCTATGACTGGGCCAGAGCATCTACCGCCAGAGCCTAGCCTGGAGGAAGAATATGAACATCAAATCTGGACACTATACTGAGTAGAAACTTAATGGGATGTAATAAATGAGCTACAAGGAAAATCATTCTACCTGGAATGTGAGCTGCTGAAAGTTTTGCTGACATCTCCACCGCAGGAGGAAGACCAAGACTCCAGACAAAATATGATAACCTCAACTGCCCTGCTTGTTGATGAAGGTCACTACTATAGAAATGACTGCATGAGCAGATAGGTGCTTGTGAAAGAGACAATATCTCTTCATTCTCCAATATTCCTGAGTATTGAAGAGGAATACTAGAGTATTAGTTCCTGTTCTAGTTCCTGAAAAGGAAGAGAGTAGTAAGACTACTTTATCTGATTCCATAGACACAAGAACGAGATCCCCTCCCCCAAACACGTAAGAACAAGACATCAAACTGGACCTGCAGATGGATTAACTGGTGAATTGGTACCGATGACACCCAACGAATGAAAATGCAGTGTATGCAGTCGTGGTGAGGGACAAAATTCTGAATTACCAGACTTGACCTTCGTACACAAAACTGACTCCATTCGGCCCAAATTTTAACACAATTAAGCAACCTTCCAAGCCAGAGGAATCCCAGACTGGCTATGATGTAATTAAAAGAACTCAGATCCAGTTAGGACAAATTCTGTATATATAGAAATATCAGAAAACACTGTCCCTTATCTTTGACTAGACCAGTGATGACTAGGCAAAATGACTCCATGTCCATATTATTCCTTTCATCGATGAACTCCATTTCTGAGACAACATAGTAGGAAAAGAGTTGAATATAAAACGATTGACTAAGTAATATTTGTCTCAAACAGTATCAAAGCAGCCATGGGTTCCAGACAAAATAACTCCAAAATATACAACAGAATTAGTATTAAATCATGAAGTGTAAATTTTTTGGAAGTTGTCAGAAAAGGATAAATATATGAGTTGAAGATAAGAGCCGAGACCCTATAAAAGATGATCTGCCAGCACCTCATAATCCTTAAAGTCTGGATTCTGCCATTCCTCCACTGTATCCTACTTGAAAAGAGCAGAAAATTATTGATCAGGAACAGAAGCAGGACTAATGTCAAAGGAGACCAACATGGTTTGATAGAAAAAAGGGGGATTCAATGACTACATTGATTGTACCTTATATGTAGGAAATCTGCTACCTAAGACATGCATGAGGCTAGCTATACCCATCCCACCCCTGATAGAGTAGAGATTATATAGAAGCGCTTAAGCATGACAGCTAGGACCAGAATAAACCTGCAGAATCTTATTTTACAAATCTAATTTTAAAACAAAGCTAGTATGATATGAGCCCAATTGTTAATATCTTTATCAGATGATTAAACAGGAAAGAAGTCCATCAAACCTGTGACCAGATCAATGATGGATAAGGACAAAGGGCTGAAACTACACAGAAGGGTGAAAGGAAAAAACCATATTCCACAATCCATGCAAAGGCAATAATCCAATCATCTTGGTTAGGCCCCCTTGAGGAATTTATTTAATAATGCCAGGGAAATTTAGAATTTAGAAGAATAAAAAATAGGCTTGACTAGATAAGGCTGAGAAGACCTCTCCATATGACAATAATAGAAATAGATATATCCCTAGACAAATAAAAAGATCAAAATTTCTACTGAACTCGAGAAAGGAGCGGTGTAAATCTTGATAAGACAAAAAAGATTTTGTTATTGTGACAAGCTTACATTCACCCATAGATATGCTTCATCATGGCGAGGGATCCTACTGACAGAAAAGAAAGACTGAAAAACTATGTTAAAAATAAATCAGGCCAGATATGATACTAAAAGATAGCAAACCACTATTCACAATTAAAATAATAAAGTCTGACGCACTTATTTGCAGATTGATATTAGTCGAAAGATGGAGGCTGATAGTTAGAGTGTAATACATGAGAAGATTCAGGAGCAAAACGAAATCTAGTGAAATCAAAACGACAAAAGCACTGCTAGGATCATAAGAAAAAATTAAATCATTCCTAGAAGATAAATGCGAAGAGTTGGGTGTACACAAGGTTTCGAAGGATGAGGATAATTGGATGGTTCAGCCATTGCACTAAGAGCAACTAATAAAGAATTAAAGAATCCAAAATAAGAGCCCCTGAAATAGGGCATTTAAACTGTCAAGTGATTTAGAAACAAACAATACCAGCAAAACACCAGAAGTGATTTGATTTGGCATACCTAAACCAGAAGTTTAATTATAATCAGTTGCTATGCCATAAAAATTGAGTTATAATCTAGGTAATAATACTGAGCACAGGACAATTAGGCCTCATGGTCATCTCTTCTTCATTTATCTCCATGCCTGTGCCGTCACTTCTAGTCATGGGTTGCGTGTACGGTGTAGTCATACATTGGCTTGACTATGCCAAAGCCTACCTAAACCATTTTCGAATGTTTTAAGAGATGGTGTGGAAACAACATGTTCAGACCAACATTTCACAGTTTACACACCCCTTAGAGAGAAAATTTTTTTCTAACTAGGTTAGTTCTCCCCCTCTTCTAGACTTTCAGATGATTTCCACGAGTAATAGTCCATTTGCAAGCAGAATGTTATATTTGACTATAACAATTAATCGATTGAGAGCCGATAGAATGATCCCTCATAGCCTGGGTACGTGCTCTATATATTCAATTTCACCCAAGTTAAGTACCCCAGAAAGAATTTACAAAATGATGAGAGATTAGATTATACATTAAGTAGGGAAAAAACCCATCTTAGGGCTAATAAAAGTGGCTGATAGTCAAGAACTTTCCTGATCCAAAGGCTATGCTTGCTACTAAAACACTGAGATCAACACACATCTCTGATATAGTAAAACTTGGTCATCAAAGTTTGTAGCGTTTACTATCAAAATATTAACCATTTAACTCTCGAAGTTATTAGTCATAAGTTGCAACTGAAATAAGTTGACTCTGAATGAGTACCAGCAAATATGGGAGTGGCGTATTTACTTAAAAATCCATAAATAGGTCGCACATTTATGCTCAATTTACATGTTCTAAAAAATGTGCGCGCACTATATACAAGGATAAAACTTATTTTCCTCTGAATTTTTAAACATCTTAACGTCTGAAGATACCACGAAAAAACCCTTCACAAATCTTGTCACCTCGCGGCTATGCTTAATGTATACCTCAAAACATCATTCGCAGAAGTGAAATTATTAAATTGAGCAGCCTAAATATTGCGTATCCTTTAATAAAGATTGTTTTTTCCCTCAAAATTAATCCTAACTTGACATAAATGTCGTGTTTATAATATATAAATCAGAATCACGTGATAATCACATGATATATAAATCACGTGATATTATCTGACCAGATTAGGTTAAAGCAAATTTTAATGAAGTAGGTTAAGCGAGTACTCGGATATAGATATCCTGGAATCGGAAATTCGGCAATGAGATCTACGCTTCTCGTCAGCGCCTCCAAACGGAGATTTACTTTGCCACTGTCCGGCTCGCTAACAATAGACGCTGGCTACCCAGTTTAATTATCGGCCGTTCATGCAATTTTTCTAGAACATCGCATTACGTTTTAGATCATTTTAGGTTCACATTACAATATAACCAGTAAGATATATAATAAGTTTTAACGCTAGATTTAGAAATCAAGTGAACGCAAGTTTCTCCCTAGATTTGCAAATCAAGTGAACCTGATAATCTGGCACAGGCTTAATAGCCTATCTAACAAAAGCGGGTTATGTGATTACGAGGATTCAATTCAGTATCGTAATTTTGAACATCCGGGCATTCCGAGACCGTCCAACATTTTCCAATTTACGACACACTAAAGAGGATATCCCATAGCAACGCAATGTTTACATTTTTCATGAAACTACGGCCATAAAAAATACTTGCGTCGACTAACCCCGCCAGGTATTAGAAAACATAAAATCTCGTTTTTATAAAATATTAAATAAAAGGTAAAAAGGTTTCATGGCCCATTGCTAGTAATGTTAAATTAGCCTGCAAAAACGCCGCCAATTGAAAGCGAACACCGAATCGCGAATTAATACGATGGTCTCGTCTTTATTGTAATACGACTGACATGACTGACTGATCATCATGAAGTAATTGCGAGTTTCATGTTAGTTGGTTAGTAACGGTCCTTAGAAGGACCACTCGCTTTTCTTCAGGGGATGATCGTGGTGTATCCTTGTGGTGTTCATCCGGTCCACCACGCCTGTTTGCACCACTGTCACATTCTTAATAGATCCAATAACTTCCCAACCGGTATATTACATAGTTATGTAGGATACCTTATGTAGGATTCGATCCAAACCGGTATGTAGTATACCTTATGTAGGAAAGAATGACGCTCGGAAATACGTACCTAGTCAAAACTCTTAATTGATCCACTAACTTCCCAACCGGTATGTTACATATGTTATGTAGGATACCTTTCGTAGGAGATGTTCCAAACCGGTATATAGTATACCTTTCGTAGGAACGGAGCCTCGTGGCTAAAATAGGATCAGAGTTATTGACTTCACCTGGCTTGTAATGTGAATCTGGCGCCATTTTCTTTCAACTTGGTCACAACGAACTTTCTGCTCATATTCACGTAAATTATAACCATTTTACATAAGTACTATGACTTATTCAACAAAGACCACTTGTACTGTGGTATTCATGAAAAGCAAATGTGGATGTAGCTCCACAAGATTATGGAATGAATAGGATTTGTTGAGATAAAAGTTAGGTGTTTCCCGTAATACAGAAAATTAATTAATGAAGGCTTGGACTCGGTCGCATGCATAGTAGCATAAGTGCGCATGCTCACAGACTCGTTTATATGTTCTCTATAGGAATAGAGGAACCGGTTCCCTAGAGCAATGACTGCTTTAGAGTTAAAGAGATACTATCAAGACTACCCAATGGAGGGATGTATCTCTGCTAAACTTGTTTCAAGGGAACCTACACCATGGGAATGAATAGGTTAAAATTTTCTGAGATATCTAAGTCAGGTGACTTTTAGCAAACAGTGAATTGAGTGGCTTAGTATTTTTGTTGTGTTACAAAATGCTTGTTTTCATTTCAATCCCTGTCTACATTATATATCGAGAATAATGTACTATTATTGGCGAGCCAGAGAAAAACACAACCACGTTTTAGAAAAACAATCTTGTCGTGAAGTGTTTTGGCGCATTTATTTAGGCTTATCCTGTTCGTAATTAATTCATGTACATCACAGAAAAAGTCATGTGGCATTTCGACCTTGTCCTGTTTGTGGTTTTCATTTGGCACGCAATGTTTTTCATTAGGCACACAATGTTTTTCATTTGGCGCATTTGTGTTTTTCATTTGGCACGACATGTTTTGCTTTTTGCGAGCATATGTTTGCTGATGTCGCATTATTTGTTAACTTAATTCTGAGCTGTACTGTATGGCCCATCTCTGGAAATGCCGCAACATCAATCGACAGGAACTGACATGCCTTCCCATGGCCCAAGATGTTACCGCTGTGGAGACGTCGGACATATAGCTGTCGGTTGGCGTGTCGGATTGGACCACATGCGCCACCCTTTAAACTCCAACAGGCCTCAGGGAAGGGGTACCCTTAGGCTAAACGGATGTCCCCAAACAGAACCATTTGCTAGCAGGTTTATTGGGTAGTCTCGACCTAGTAAATATACAAATAGATAGTGTCCCAATGAAAGTTCTTTTGGACACAGGAGTAACAGTCTCAGTAGTTTCTGAGTCATTTTATAAAACCCATTTGTCTCGCGTATCTCTCAGCCCATTGAATACCATACTAAATATAGAATGTGCTTGTGGAGAGTTATTACCGTACCGAGGGTTTATAGAGGTAGACATTGAGTACCTGATAGTGAAGTCAACCCTTCGGGTAAGTTGTCTGGTGTATTCCTGGTTGTTCCCGATACCAAGTTCAACTCTAGTGTGACCGGCACAATTATGTACTATATTGGACCCAGCAACCATAATACTAACTATGTAATGTGATAATGTACTATGATATGTAATGTAAATATGTAATTTCATAACCCCAATAAAGTTGCCCATGCTATTCTTTAATGCATAGCATGTGTTTATTTGCATATTGTAAATACATTGAATGCAGTCCCTCCCAATCCATTGTATACTAATCATAATGGGCTTACTGTAGTCAGTCCTCAAACTGAATAAAGCTGTTCTTTTCTGCTATTCAAATCTGCTGTTTGTTATTGTGTTAGCTTGCCCGATAGCCAAGGCTTACTCCATTTCCCAGTCATACAGATTCCACTAGATTTGTCCATGCAATTCAGTCATACCCCAAGCCGACATCCATGTTGCTTATATCTCTAGTGAACATTCTGGGTTATATACACCAAATTCTAAAAAGTGTCCATTTTATTATTATCGTTTATTTACCTGCCATTTGTATTTTTTTACTTGTAGGCTGTTGATTGTATGTATGCACCATCTATGCGTTTGTTGCTCAATAAACGGCAGACTCTCACCATAACCAGTGTTTGGGTTGACTTGTCCAAGTACCTGCCCCCCCCTCTTGCTACAACCAGTTACATGTCCACAAATTCTTCAGGCTTTCCAAGGACAATATCAGCAACAGTGTGGAAAACACCTTCATCACAGAAGATTGGCATGATAGGTTGAAATATCTGAGTTCGAACATTGCGAAAGTTTTTCATGGCTGAGTATACGGCGGCATAGTCCATGACCAGCAATGGAATCACTGGAAGGAATCCTACCCGCATAAGTGGTACTAAAGAACTCTGAGAGATTAAAGCATGGAATCCACTCCATGGAGGTGTTTGCTTGGCTTTTATCTTCCACTGGCAATCTACATCTTGCTAATGCAATGGAAAATGCAGTATTAGCTGCCTCGTGTGATGCAGTGTTAGATAGGTATAGTCTACCATCTTCAGCTACTCTGAAGGATTCTGATAAGCTTGGCCGATTTATTCATTTAGGATGGTAGGCCACTCATTGGACCTTACCGGAACAATTCTGAAAGAGTACCATCACCATGCCATACGTCCCAGATGTGCCAGACAATGAAGAACTGTCCTCAAAGTCAATGTTATAAAGTGCACCAATGGTAAAGCTTGTATTGGTGAAATGCCTCGAAATGGGTGTACTATTGGCTTCACATGTTTGTATGGTATAAGCAGACAACACGTGTCGATTTCTCAACATATCGGCATAGCTTGTGGCTGCACCAATTCTATTCACAGATGTGATCAACTTCCCGCTTTTGCACTTATCATATATAATATGTGCAGTCAGCACATGAAAAGGAGGTTTCTTTGAGCCATTGTGCATGAAAGCTTTAAGAAGAGTTTAGATTGAGTGCTCTGAGATTGAAGTTAATTAATATGGATTAAAGTTTTACCTAGTTAAATGTAATATGTAGACGTAGCTAAGGTCAAGAATTTTGCAGTGGTGTAATTTATTATTAGAAATATTAATTTTGTAAAAAGTTATTCAGGAATATTAATGTAGAATTTAAGAGTTCATTGTTCAAAATCTGTGTTAATCTTCATGGCTAAGTGGTCAAGCACCACTAGCTAGCAATTTACCCCTGCTGAATGCCAGACACTAAGTCAACATGGCAGCCTGCACACCTGTGCAGAGCAAGGACTCATCTGGTCAACTTAACTGTGATAATAAGATAACATTGTTAGGACAGTCAGATCAGCTTTTATTAGACTTGCTTGATTCCAATGACTTTGAAGGATATACCTTTTATGATTTAAAGATTGCTATAGCTAAACAAAATGAGCATTTTAATATCAAGTACAATACATATTCTATCACCATTCAACCCAGAGAATGCGAATCAATACATTCATGGATGAAACTAATGACTGGAATATGGACCCAGTACTGATAATGGACATAATGGATTTATTTTCAAAACGGTTAATAATTGTGCTGCAGATAAAGATGCGATTAATGTAACTATTACCCTCTAACCGAGTACAGGAGTAATTCATGTTCAAGGACCGAATACATGTGAATGGGTAGGAAGCGATTTTAATTATTTCTCAAAGCTGCTTTACTCAGATAAGTGGGTTGATGAGATTAAAGATGCGAAATTGGATTACAAAGATGAAAATTGTGATGATGATGATGATAACAAAAATTAAAATTGTGATGATGATGATGATAACAAAAATGAAAATTGTGATGATGATAACAAAAATGAAAATTGTGATAATGAAGCTAAACATGAAGTATGTGATAAAGATAAACTTGAAAATGACCACGTGAACATTCAGAGTGAAAACAGTCCTATTGTTAATTTTCATAGCAGTGTACTGTCATGTGCAGAGACAATACCCAAGGAGTTATTCAGTCCTGAGCATGCCAGCACACCTGCTGTCTGCATTCCAGCCAGGCATAGCCTTAGCCAGCCCAGTCAGCTGGATCTGATGAGACAAATCTTCATGCTAAATGAACTGTTAATTAGCAAAGAGATGCTCATTAAGGAACTACAGGATGCAAACTAGTATCAGACTTAATGCTTAAATCTGTTGAAGTGTCCATGATAGATAGTGGCACAATGACAGTTAATCCTGAATTGTGTGGTCAAAAGCAGAAAAAGGAGCACGATATTAATGTCCATGTGCCTGAAATGGTTAACAGTGATAGAAATGATAATGGGAATGAACTTGTGGCTGAGGTTAAGCAGAAAACAAAAGTGGATCAGTCCACTGCCAGAAAGCCTATTCCAACACCAAGGCTATCTAAATATAGTGAGAAAACAACAAGTAAAGATTCGAACAATGTAAGCATTAACAGAGAAATAACGCGTAATGAGACTGTCAATGTACCTAAGCACACACTTATTATTGGGAGTTCAATAATTAAAGGCATTAACTCTAAAGGACTGAAGAACGATGTAGAGCTGATATGTCTCAGAGGTGGTAAAATTGAACATGTTCATGCTGCATTAAAATCAAGCAAACCACACATGAATAGGGACATAATTGTAATGGCCGGAACCAATAATTCTGATGGACCAGTAGCAGATGTTTTAATAGCCATGGAACATCTTATCAAAGATGTGCACAAACTAGCTCCAGCTACAAAACTGCACATTTGTCATCTGTACCCCCGTGAAGATGTTAGCAGACGGAGGCGCGTCAACCCTTTCTCAATTTCACCGTAATTGAGTCAGCTGAACACTTATTCTGCAAGTAAACCAAGTAAAATAGACAATTCATTGTACTTTTCTGACAAACTTCACCTTAATAAAACTGGATCCTCTGTACTAGTTAAAGCTATTGATTATCATGTGCCGATTGTGAAGAAGCCATCATGTAAGTACTGTGGTGAAGCAAATCACAGGTATTCTCAGTATCATCATGGGAAACCTGTGCAGTGCTGGAGGTGTAAAGGTGTTGGACATAAGTCAAGCCGGTGCCCTGTATCGTAATGCACTGGCCATGGAGTGCCTATTTCTAAGGACACTAGTAGTATAAACAATAATGATTGTGATTTAAATGTAAATATGAAGATTACTGATTCATGTATGCTGTCAAAGTATGTATATCCTCCCAATGGCCACTCTGGTAAGATTGATATTATTTCTAATTTCCATGCATGTATATTTACTACTAATACTAATTATAATAATAAGTATATGAATATTTCAACAACTGCTTGCAAAAATATATCACTCAGTAACAGATATGAGGTACTTACTATTGATGATACCTGCCATGCTAATATACAAACTGATACACCGATGATATCTGAATTAGATGAAGGGGCTTATATGATGACTTCCACTACTGATTTAACTGATAGTGTCATACAAACCAATGTGGCTGTCAACGACGATGATGTCAATGATGATGATGATAATTATGATGATGATGTCAATGTAGATAATGATGGTGATGTCAATGTAGATGATGATCATGATGATGATGTCAATGTTGTTGCTAATGATGATGATGATGTCAATGTTGTTGTTGATGATGATAATATTGCTAATGATGATAATGTCAATGTTATAGATGATGATGATGTCAATGTTATTGCCAATGATGATGATGATGTCAATGTTGTTAATGATGATGATGATGACTCAGTTAAATCTAGAAACAGCAGGGCAAGGATTCAGGAAACGTGTATAAATTATATGAATATCTTCTGGTACATTTCTGAGATAAACAGGGCCATAAACTTCATTAATTATCTTATTGCTCAATCAAATGTGCATCACAGAGAGGATTTGTTAGCAATAAGCCATACATGTACACATATTTGCCAAACTTAGGGGTACAGTGGAAATGTAACAATGATTTTATTAATAAGTTATATATGATCTGCCATCATTCAATATTAATTCAAAAGGTATAAGGATTGGCCATTTAAATGCTCAACACCTGCTCCCTAAGATGGACCAATTAAAATTGATACTGGAGAAACCAAAAAAAGAAATTGAGCTATTTTGTATAACTGAAACTTGTATAAACACTATAATCCCAGACAAATCCATTGGGATTGATGGATATAATATTGAGAGAAGAGATAGGAAAATAGGTGGAGGTGGAGGAATTGTTCTATATGTTGCTGATAATCATTCATATGTGAGGACACTGGATTTTGATAAACATAATATTGAAACTATGTGGCTTGAAATTAGGCCCTATAAAACTAAGCCATTTATATTAGGCTGTGTCTATAGGCCGCCTAATTCACTCGCTAGTTGGATTGATGAATTTGAAGCTATTTTAGAAAAAGTATACTCTGATATTATTCTTATAGGTGATTTTAATTTTGACAGCATTAAAGCAGATAATAATAAGTGGCAGTCTGTAATTGAGCTCTTTGATTTACAACAAATTATATGTACACCAACCAGAGTTACTCAAAAAATATCTACATTGATCGATCATATCTATGTTACAAACAAGGACAAAATTCAGTCAGCACAAGTAGGCTCATTAGCAATAAGTGACCATTATCCAATTTTTGCAGTACGCATGTGTAGGCCATGTAAAACTCAAAGTAAACATCAGCTCATTAAATACAGAAGTACAAAAAACTTTGATGAAACTAAGTTCCTTCAAAATCTTTTAGAACCTGACTGGAGTTTTATTTATCACCTAAATAATCCAAATCAGGCACATGATCAATGGCATGAAAAATTCACTAGCATTGTAAACAAACATGCTCCTGTCACTGAACGACGAGTCAAACGGTATTGCCAGCCAGGATGGATGAACAGTGAAATTTTAAAGACAATGAAAGAAAGAGATTATTAAAATAAGAAATATGTTAAATTTTAAGACATTAAAACATAAGGTCATGTCTTTGATTGAAATTTCCAAGCGAAACCATTTTGCCATCAAATTAGACGAAGGCAAACATAATCCTGCAAATATATGGAAAATTAAAAAAATTATAAATCCTAAAACAAATACGTTACCCTCGATATTATATGATTATAGTGGGAATGAAATACAAGATCCACAAATGCAATCTGACTGTTCAATGAATGCTTTAGTGCTGCAGCATCCAGACTGACACAATCCATGGCAAAGCAAACGGCTGGAACTTTTGAGAAACTGTCAGATCATGTTGAGAGTAGAGTTCCAAAAGATGTAGAATTTCAAATTCCATACATATTTGTAGATTATGTTTACAACGAGATTATTAATTTAAAAACAAACAAGTCGGCAGGATATGACGAATTAAAGAACTGCAGCCTCAATCATCGCACACTCAATAACAAGTAAAATAAACCAAAGCATAGCTAGGGGTGAATCCCCAAAAATGTGGAAATGTGCTAAAGTAAAGCCACTATATAAATCTGATTCCAAAAATAATA
This sequence comes from Chaetoderma sp. LZ-2023a, assembly GCA_034401795.1. Classification (NCBI taxonomy): domain Eukaryota; kingdom Metazoa; phylum Mollusca; class Caudofoveata; order Chaetodermatida; family Chaetodermatidae; genus Chaetoderma; species Chaetoderma sp. LZ-2023a. Next base: position 13,904,591 of record CM067367.1, on the reverse strand, counting down.
TCAGCAACTATAGACCAATTTCTATGTTACCTACTATCTCTAAGGTTATTGAACGACATATACATGATCATATTTATAAGTTTATAATTAAGCATGATTTATTAATAGAATCACAATCTGGCTTCAGACCCAAGCATTTTTGCGAAACCGCATTGCTAAAACTAGTAGAACGATGGAGGCCTTCATTAGACAATGGAGATCCTGTTGGCTCAGTAATGATTGACTTTAAGAAGGCATTCGATCTTGTCAATCATGATATTTTACTGAGAAAATTAAGAATATATAAATTTGGAGAAAATGCTTTAAACTGGTTTTGTTCATATTTAAAGGACAGACAACAATACGTTTCAATTTCTGGAAAGGTTTCTAACCATTTGCCAATTGATATCGAAGTACCGCAGGTATTAGGACTGCTGCTGTTCATTTTATACATCAATGAACTCCCTATGTGTGTCAATAACCTTATGGATATGTGTGCAGCTGATATGACTATGCATACTGCTAGCTCCAATGGTTCTGAAATATGAAAAAACTTAACTAACGGTATGCGATCTGTAGAAAACTGGTGCTTAGATAATAAAATGTTGCTGAATACAGATAAAACTAAATTGATGATGTTGGGAAGTAGGTATAAATTAAAACATATAAACACACATGATGTTATAATACCTACAAGCAATGGAAACCTAAATGTTGTTAAATCTGACAAACATTCAGGCTTAAATATAGATAATGCACTTACATGGAATGAACATATAGGCAAATTGTGTAAAAATATTTCTTCGTTGATCTATATGCTAAAGAAGAATAAGAATTATCTTAGCACAGAACAAAGAAATCTGTTTTATAAATCTTATATTCCTTCACACATAGATTACTGCAGTCTTGTATTTTGTCAATCTTCACCTACACTGTTGGATAGGCTAGAAAAGTTACAAAAGCGAGCTGCTAGAGTAATATTAGATATGCCTTATAGAATACCATCAGCGCCATTATATAAAACACTAAATTGGACAACTTTAACTAAAAGAATGATGATTAAAACAGGCATTATGACATACAAGGCGAGAAATGGGTTTGCTCCCAGCTACATAAAAGACATGTTCATTTCAATTGAGGATGTACACACTAGGAATTTATGCTCTTTACTCATCTACAAGTTCCCAAGATTAAAACAGATTATGGAAAGAAAAGCTTTACACACGCAGCCCCACAACTGTGGAATTCTCTACCCTCAACTGTTACACAGTCTACCACTTTAATGTCTTTCTTTACACACGCAGCCCCACAACTGTGGAATTCTCTACCCTCAACTGTTACACAGTCTACCACTTTAATGTCTTTCAAGTCCAATCTTCAGGAATATATAAATCAAATGTAATGATAAAGTAATAAACTCAAAGAGCCATTACACTCTGAATTCCAAGGGCATAGGTATAAAGCCAGCTAAGCATGTTAATAATGACATAATTTAAAGTTTGTTTAGCAAGTGACACCCACGCAGCTTTCAAAAATAAATAGCTAGCATTCTAATAATTGTGTATCATTTGTACACAGGATATAATACATGTATGTAAACTTTTGACTAATAATTGTCTATTTCTACTTGTAATATGTTGTATATATTTGTACTTAGTATGATTTGTGTGTAAGTGTACTTGCAGTGTGTTTCTCTGTCAGTTTGTCTGTGTGCGTGCGTGTGTATGCATTCTTTCTGAGGGCCTCGGGAAGATCAGATTTTACTGACATTGTTTACCCTCATTAAATAAAGATTATTATTATTATTATTATTATTATTATTATTATTATTATTATTATATTGTAACACATAATTTGGAAAGGACACCATAGCTGCACCGCTTGACGTTTTATGCTACTGTTCTGATCATAGTTACTATCGTCATTTGTATCACCCGAGCAATCATTTTTATTACCGAGCTGCACTGTTTCAATTTGCAACATACATGACTTGCTGATATTGAACAAAGATGAAAAGAATGTTAACAGGAAGTCCAGAATTCTGGTGGTCTCCAATGACTGTTGCGGCTCGGTAGTATAACAAAATTTATCATGAAATTTGAAACCAACCTTTTGTATTGCTTACCTCAACAGAGTACCTGCTGATTTGACAACATCGTGTGATCTTATCTTTGCAGCGAGATCTTCCGAGCTTAGATTTGATGAAAACACTAGCAATGGGTAATTTTTGTGGTGCGATTGACAAAATTGTATTTTGTCTTGATATGTCCTCACAAGAAATACTTCCACCTCGTTGTTACGGATTATAACATTATCATCATCAATGTTGTTCAGTAGTTCTCTAATCTCATTGAGTGTGAAACCATATCCTTTATCTAAAAGCGGGTCCAGCAGTTCTGTGTGTTGAAACACCTGTAACTTTCTTGATGGAGATTGTTCACTAGGCTTCTCTGGTTTCAAAAGTCTCACGGTCATATTTTATTATGTAACCATTGATGCAATTCTTATGGGCTTATAGATCTGAAATATTCATAATAAAGAACTGGTTACCTGTCTTGGAGGTTGAATTCAACTTCCACACACTACTGTCACGTGAAACCACCACAGCTGACCAGGCTGATGTGACATTGACTGCCAGTTCGCGCTGGAGAAGTGGCCGAGATCGCCACGAAAACTAAGCAATGAGAAGCTGAACTCAATTTCCTATAACGGTGACTAGTTCTTTATCAGAATATTACTGTCTGTCTCATAAGTCCATGTCCACCACTTCAGTTAATGTAACTTGTTTCCAAAACGTAATTACTGAAATTAATCTACATGTAAGAAGACGATCTAACTTTCTGCCAAAGTTTGTCAGTAGCTATGGATTATTTTTACAGTAATAAGTAAGCTATGCCTTTAACCCTTTAATGGTCAAGTCAGCCAAGAACGGGATTTGTAGTTGTCTTAACATACCGGTATGTCTATTTACAGACCAAGAAAAGAAGATTTTGGAAAATTTCAACTGGATTTACTGGCTCAGTTGTAAACTTTAAAAATGCTCTCCTTTAGTATGAAAATGGTCGTTCAAGACAAGACAATTTAAATTTTCCTGACAAATTTTGGCCATTACAGATTTAAGACCCACAGCATAGATACAACAATTGCATTTCATAACTGTTCTGTTGACTATTTTGGAAATTAATTTGAATGACAGGTGGCAATAGCAATAATAGATCCCAGTCAAAAAAATGTACACGTGTGATGCGCTATAGTTACGACCATGGCAGCTTTTTTTAACCCTTTAATGATCAAGTCAGCCAAGAACGGGATTTGTAGTCGTCTTAACATACCGGTATTTCTATTTACAGACCGAGAAAAGAATATTGTGGAAAATTTTCAACTGGATTTACTGGCTCAGTTGTAAATTCTCCTTTTAGTATGAAAATGGTCATTCAAGAAAAGACAAATAGAATTTTCTTGGAAAATTTTGGCCATTACAGATTTAAGACCTACAGAATAGATACAACAATTGCATATTATAACTGTTTTGTTGAATATTTTGAAAATTAATTTGAATGACCGATGGCGAGAGTAACAATAGATTCCAGTCAACAATGATTGACACAAATGTGATGCGCTATATCTATGACCTAGACCATACATGATCTTTACAAGACTTCTTCCTCATAATGGCCATGATCAGAAATGTTTCCGAGAATGTTTGTTCAATATCATACTAAAGCAATGGGAAAGCAAGCTTTGTAAAAAAAATGTCAAAAGTTCTTCAGACAAACAGATAGAAAAAATACATTTAATGCCGAAACAATTGCTCCGAGCATTAAGATAATGTATTTAGTGAATTCCTTGACTGTGAAAATCTATACTTTGGCACCAGATAGTCTGATACATGCTCTAGTTCCAGAGAGATAGCGAATATGTACAAAAATGTATATTGAAGCGTCCATTATTGTGGAAAATTGTGGTTTTCTTCAATTATTTTTGCTCACCGTGTTGAAAATCCATGAATGGCTGCTCCAAGCATTAAGATACCATATTTAGTGAATTCCTTGACCTCAAAAACCTATATTTTGGCACCAGAATTAGCTTGATACATGCTCTAGTTCCAGAGATATATAATAAATGGACAAAATTGGCAGCCATCTTAGAAAATGGCAGCTACAAAATTTAGGTTCAGGTATTGAGATGTCTACCCAAGATAATTTTGTATCTATTTGGTCCAGCAACATATTGAATCAATAACATTTAGTGTACATGTATTTTTCTTGCCGGACTATTAGTCAGAGCCTGGACTATAATGGGCAGGTATGAAAGTTGACAGTTGGCGGATGTGCGCCCCGCCCCGCCTCCATGCATGCGCCGACTGTCACTTCTTTCTATATTATTGACCGCCCATGCAACACGCCTTGTTCTAATTACTCAGCTTTTAGTATCTGCTACTATTAATTTATCTATTTTCTGCTGGTCTGGCCAAGTGAGCTTATGTCGTGGCGACCATCCGTCATGTGTCCGTCGTCCATCAACTTTTCCTTTAAACGACTTCTCGAGAATCACTGGGCCAATTTCAGCTATATTTGGCAGGAAGCATCCTTAGGGCATAGGGCCATTGAAGCTTGTTCAAGGGAAGTTGATACGTAAAAAAACATGGCCGCCCTGGAGCAATCAAAATGTAGCGTGTTTGGCAGCCATTTTGGATTTTTTTATTTAATGGATTTTGAAGCCAAAATTAGTTTAATATATGTTTTTGGGTATGCTGATTTCAAATTTGCCACTGGAAACTAGGATAAACGGTTTGGTGGCCATCTTGGATTGTTTTCCCGCACAATTCTACTATACTAAAGCAATGGGAAATTTAAAATGTCTTCTTCTTGAGAACCACTTGGCTGATTTCAATTATATTTGGTAGGAAGCATCTTTAGGGCATAGGGAGACAAGTTTGTTCAAACGAAGCCGATTGACCAATTTGGCCGGCAGCCATCTTTGGTTTTCTGGAAATTAGTTAAAAGCCTACTCGATAACCTCTGGGCCGATTTCAATCAAACTCGGATGGAAGAACTTTAGCATAGTATGCTTCAGAACTTTTATACAGAATTGGTATTTTTTCGTTGGCCATCTTGAATTTTCTGAAAAAATGGCTGAAAATCGTTTAAAATGTTGCTCCTCATTAACTGCTTGAGAGATTTCAACCAAACTGGCTGGATGAGCCTAAGGCGGTAGGCTTCAGAACTTGTATACAAAATTTTGTTTGATCAATTTTTGCAGCATTGGATTTTCTGAATATTTTGGGAAATAAGTTAAACGGCTACTTATCATTAACCACATGGCCGATTTCAACCAAACTCAGCTGAAAAAACCCTAGGCCGGTACGCTTCAGAACATGTATACAGAATTTTGGTGGTTGTCATCTTGGATTTTCCGAAAAATGGGAATTTGTATAAAATGCTACTCATTAATCGCTTGGGCAATTTCAACCAAATTTGGGTTGAAAGATCCTATTGCCGTAGCCTCAAGAAACTATTCAGAATTTTGATAGGACAATGTTTTGGCAGCCATCTATGATTTTCTGAAAGTTTAACGGAACCATTTAAAGACTGTACTCCAATCAATAGCCCGATTTCAACAAAACTTGGATGGAATGATCCTATGACGATAGGCTTCAGTATATTAAACTAGAATTTTGATTGGTCAAGCTTATGCCATGGCGGCCGACCATCATCTGTCCGTCAATCCATCAAATCGCTTCTTAATGTTTTGACCAATTTCAACCAAATCCTAAGCTGGTATCCTCCAGTCTTTTTCAGAATTTTGATTGATCAATTTTTTGGGTGAAAATCTGAGATTATGAAAAATCTACCGGAAATGATCAAAATGTTACTCCTTAGCTGCTTGACATATTTCAACCAAATTTGACTAGATGCATTCTATGGTGTTGGCTCTCGAACATCATTTCAGAATGTTGATTGATCAATTTTGTGGGTGAAAATCTTAGATTTTATGAAAAATCTACCGGAAATTGTCAAAATGCTACTCTAGCTGCTTGACATATTTCAACCAAAATATACTACTTAGATTCTATGGTGGTAGGCTCTAGAATATGTATTCAGAATTTTGATTGATTAAATTTTTGGCTGAAAATATTAAATTTTATGAAAATTTACCAGATATCGCTTTAAATGCTACTCAATTTCAACCAGACTTGGATGGAAGGACCCTATGGCGGTAGGCTTCAGATCTAGTATGCAGAAAATCGCTGCCTCTTCCAAAAGTTTTGGTAAAGAAGTTAAACGCCTACCCCTCATTAATCACTTGGCAGATTTCAATCAATCTCAGCTAGAAGAACCCTAAGTGGGTAGGCTTCAGTATGTATAGACAGAGTTTTGGTTGGTCAATTCTTTTGGTGGCCATCTTGGATTTCCGAAAATTATCCATCTTGTCTTTAAATGTAAATGGTTCAAATGCTAATGGTCCAGGTGAGTGCCACAGGCCCTGGGCCTCTTGTTTTTATGGCCATCTGGGCTTTTCCAAAAATCACCCATCATGTCTATTTAAATCCAAATTATTTAAATGGCAATGGTCCAGGTGAGCGCCACAGGCCCTTGGGCCTCTTGTTTTCAACATCCACCCTCACACTATGGTGCCATTTCTTATTTTATTGATAGTCCTGGTGTGGTCAGATATAATTGCGGTCAAAATGTTGTCCGCTAGAATTGGGGAATGTGGTCTGGTAAGAGGAAGAACTAGCCAACCCGGAACCGGTAATCCACCCCGCTGGGACGCACTACGGCTGCTCTATGGATGGCTGTGCCCTAAACACACATGATGGCAAAAATGTCTAAGGCACAATTTGTCCCATACATGATCTTTGTAAGACTTCTTCCTCGTAATGGCCATGATCACAAATGTTTCCGAGAATGTTTGGTACCTCTAGAAAGCCTGAAAGTTCTGCTCCCTTGTGACAATGATGCCTGGTCAAGACAAAGAGAAAGCGATGCATAAAACTTTGAATTCTTGGATGCGCTTGAGGAAAAATAACAGAGTACAACCGCGCTAACTTGCTGACTCCTGCTGCTAAAGCCAGAACACACGAAAAGGCGATAACTGATTGGCTGGAGAGCCAGCCATTGGCTACAAAATAATGACATGCAGAGCTGAGAGTATAAAAGCGGCTCGCTCTGTGATCTCAGGATCAAGCCACTGAAAGGTTGCTCTGTCGCTACCTTGCTAATGACCCCTGTCGATGGTATATGTTCCGCTCTCCGATTCTGATTCATGGTCGGTTCAAAACTCATGAAATATCATCCAGGGCAAGAGTTTGTTCCAAGTTTGTTCAAGGGAACTTGATTGGCCAAATAGTTTGGAGTCAGCTCTTGGATGCCCTAAATTTTGTGAAAACGACCTCCAGAGCCACTGAAGGGATCCTGCCAAAATGTGGGCGATATGCTTATGGACCAAGGGCCATTAAAGTTTGTTCAAAGAAAGTTGATCCATCAAAAAACATGGCTGCCAAAATGTAACGTGTTTGGCGGCCATATTGGATTTTTTTATTTGATGGATTTTGAGGCCGAAATTGGTTTTATATATGTTTGGGGGGATTCTGATTTCAAATTTGTCATTTTCGAAACTGTCGGATAAATGGTTTGGCGGCCATCTTGGATCATTTTCCCGCCAAAAGTTCCGATACTAAAGCAATGGGAAATTTTCAATGTCTTCTCGATAACCACTGGGCCGATTTCAATTATATTGGGCAGGGAGAATCCTTAGGGAATAGAGATTCATGTTTGTTCAAACAAACCGAATTGGCCGGTGGCCATCTTGGATTTTGCCCAATTTTTAGAAATATCTTTAAAATCTCCAAAACTGCTCGGGACATCGATTCAAAATTCATGAAATATTATCTATGGTAACAAGCTTGTTCAGGGGAACTTGATTGGCCAAATGGTTCATCGTACATCTTGGATGACCTAGTTTTTGCAAAAACAACCTCCAGAACTGCTGGACGGGTCGGGACAAAATTTGGGAGCTATAATTAGGGACTAAAGGGTATTAGAGTTTGTTCCATAGAGATATGTCAAAACAACATGTCCTCCATGAATCCATCAAAATTTTGCTTTTTTGGTGGATTTTCTGCAAATTTCTGAGAAAATCATAAAAAGACAACTTATTAACCACTGTGCTTATTTTAGTCAAACTTGGCTAAACCTTCTTCACAGAAATTTGATTGGTAACTTTTCCCAGTCGTCATCTCATTTTATTTGGTTGTGCCAGTGGCCAATAATTGCCTCGTGTTCCCAGGAGTTCCTTATTCAGGTACAATATTTTTTAGGTCGCATCACCTAAACATTTTTATGCAGGTCAATGTGCAGTCGAAGTTTGAGTCAACATAACATGTGTTTCCTTTGGATTCACCAACTTCATATTAGAATAAACAATTGGTAATAAGGATCCAACTTCATATTGCAGGAATAAACATCTGGGCATGTTGATTTTCAGACATGGAACTTAACACAAATTCTGAAGAATTCTATGTATCAGTGAAAGGAAGCCAAGTGAAGCTGACTCCATTACAGGTATAGTAACTGACTCCATTACAAGTATAGTAACTGACTCCATTAGAGGTATAGTAACTGACTCCATTACACGTATAGTAACTGACTCCATTACACGTATAGTAACTGACTCCATTACAGGTATAGTAACTGACTCCATTATGGGTATAGTAACTGACTCCATTACAGGTATAGTAACTGACTCCATTATGTGTATAGTAATTGACTCCATTACAGGTATAGTAACTGACTCCATTACAGGTATAGTAACTGACTCCATTTCATTTATAGTAACTGACTCCATTTCATTTATAGTAACTGACTCCATTGCGGTTATAGTAACCAGCTCCATTACAGGTAGAGTATCTGACTCCAGTACAGGTATAGTAACTTGCTCCCTTGTGGGATTAGTAACTGACTCCATTACAGGTATAGTAACTGACTCCATTGCACGTATAGTAACTGACTCCATTACAGGTATAGTAACTGACTCCATTACAGGTATAGTAACTGACTCCATTACAGGTATAGTAACTGACTCCAGTACACGTATAGTAACTGACTCCATTACACGTATAGTAACTGACTCCATTACAGGTATAGTAACTGACTCCATTACAGGTATAGTAACTGACTCCATTGTGGGTATAGTAAGTGACTCCATTACATTTATACTAACTGACTCCATTACAGGTATAGTAACTGACTCCATTTCATTTATAGTAACTGACTCCATTGCGGTTATAGTAACCAGCTCCATTACAGGTATAGTAACTTGCTCCCTTGTGGGATTAGTAACTGACTCCATTACAGGTATAGTAACTGACTCCATTGTGGGTATAGTAACTGGCTCCATTACAGGTATAGTAACTGGTTCCATTACAGGTATAGTAACTGGTTCCATTACAGGTATAGTAACTGACTCCATTGTGGGTATAGTAACTGGCTCCATTACAGGTATAGTAACTGGCTCCATTGCGGTTATAGTAACTGGCTTCATTACAGGTATAGTAACTGGCTCCATTACAGGTATAGTAACTGACTCCATTGCGGGTATAGTAACTGACTCCATTACAGGTATAGTAACTGACTCCATTACAGGTATAGTAACTGACTCCATTACACATATAGTAACTGACTCCATTGCAGATATAGTAACTGACTCCATTACAGGTATAGTAACTGACTCCATAGCGGTTGTAGTAACTGGCTCCATTACAGGTATAGTAACTGACTCCATTATGGGTATAGTAAGTGACTCCATTACATTTATAGTAACTGACTCCATTACATGTATAGTAACTGACTCCATTTCATTTATAGTAACTGACTCCATTGCGGTTATAGTAACCAGCTCCATTACAGGTATAGTAACTTGCTCCCTTGTGGGATTAGTAACTGACTCCATTACAGGTATAGTAACTGACTCCATTGTGGGTATAGTAACTGGCTCCATTACAGGTATAGTAACTGGTTCCATTACAGGTATGGTAACTGACTCCATTGTGGGTATAGTAACTGGCTCCATTACAGGTATAGTAACTGGCTCCATTGCGGTTATAGTAACTGGCTTCATTACAGGTATAGTAACTGGCTCCATTACAGGTATAGTAACTGACTCCATTGCGGTTATAGTAACTGACTCCATTACAGGTATAGTAACTGACTCCATTACACATATAGTAACTGACTCCATTGCAGATATAGTAACTGACTCCATTACAGGTATTGTAACTGACTCCATTGCGGTTATAGTAACTGGCTCCATTACAGGTATAGTAGCTGGCTCCATTACAGGTATAGTAACTGGCTCCATTACAGGTATAGTAACTGACTCCATTACAGGTATAGTAATTTACTCCATTACAGGTATAGTAGCTGGCTCCATTACAGGTAAAGTAACTGACTCCATTAAAGGTATAGTAACTGACTCCATTGCGGTTATAGTAACTGGCTCCATTACAGGTATAGTAGCTGGCTCCATTACAGGTATAGTAACTGGCTCCATTGCGGTTATATTAACTGACTCTATTGCGGTTATAGTAACTGACTCCATTGCGGTTATAATAACTGACTCCATTACACGTATAGTAACTGACTCCATTGCGGTTATAGTAACTGACTCCATTACAGGTATAGTAACTGACTCCATTACAGGTATAGTAACTGACTCCATTGCGGTTATAGTAACTGGCTCTATTACAGGTATAGTAACTGGCTCCATTGCAGTTATAGTAACTGACTCTATTGCGGTTATAGTAACTGGCTCCATTGTGGGTATAGTAACTGACTCCATTACAGGTATACTAACTGGCTCCTTTACAGGTATATTAACTGGCTCCATCACAGGTATAGTAACTGACTCCATTGCGGTTATAGTAACTGACTATTACAGGTACAGTAACTGACTCCATTATAGGTATAATAACTGACTCTATTACAGGTATAGTAACTGACTCCATTACATGTATAGTAACTGGCTCCATTACAGGTATGGTAACTGACTCCATTGTGGTTATAGTCACCAGCTCCATTACAGGTATAGTACCTGACTCCATTACAGGTATAGTAACTGGCTCCATTGTGGTTATAGTAACTGGCTCCATTACAGGTATAATAACTGACTCCATTACAGGTATTGTAACTGGCTACTCTGTAGGAGAAAGATGACACCTCCATGCCAGTCTCCTCCGTAAGTACCAACTTTGTTGGGAAACTAAGTCATCAAGGATTGAGGGCTGACATTCGCATACAGCTCGGCAACTGATTATTTCTAATCTTCAAAATAGAAACTGTGCTTGACATCCTCAGACGACGCGATCTTCCCAGGAGCTTACCATAACTACGTGGAATGTACGTGTCTGAGTGCAACATCCAGGAGGCAAACCTTAGTTACAGACTGTGAACACTATAACATGGATATAACATGCATTCAAGAGACTAAAGTAGCTACCCACTCAGAGCATCAACTTCAGACAGGCCATAATCTAGTACTCATGGAGCAGAAACAGGCCAAATACCTGGGTTTAGGCTTTGTAATCGGACCAAGTGTTTTGCTGTTCGACGGACTTATATAGATGGAGTTTATTTGAGTGTTTATTAGATGCACGCATTTACTTGGATAGATTTATATTGGAATGTGTTCCCTTGAGGAATGGTTATCAAAGACTATTCATAGGAGACGAACGTGAATTTTAGACGGCGTGGCTTTTGTTATGTTCCAGATTTGAATATCAAGTAATAGCTAGACCGAGACATTAACCACTCGATTCTGATAGCCTGTTTTTTTAGATTCTCATCATACGGTTGGTGTCTTGGAATTTGTTTAATTTTCTTTGAATGATGATGCTAGAAGTTGTTGCAGATACGTAGTGCAACAGTTTCCGCTAGTTATCCAATGAATTTCTCGCAGATTCTCAGACTGATGCTTTCTGATGTGTGTGTCGAAACAGAATTCAGAGTGGAATGGTTACATGTCAGTTTTGGAGTAAAGCTCTGACTAGATCATGAGCTTTACGTTAGCATGATTTTAAATCTGAATATAAACTGCTACTTTGGTAATTGCAGTTTTTCTGACGTTGAAGTCTCCCAAATATTAGCGTTCTCTTTCACCGACTGTTGTGCAGTATGGCAGTGTGTTGCTCTCCGAGTTTTATTTACGTAAAATGTTAGTGGGTTCGGATTCTGTATGGCCAGCTGATTAAATGGTAAATGTGGCTGTGTCTTGTATGGCAGAAAGTTGCTGTATTGCCACTTAATTTGAAAGCGCTTTTGCTGGCTAGAACCGAGTGCCAAATGTGCACACAGACCTATTTTCTGGTCACTGATTTGATATTTAACTTATTTATGATAGTTATAGTTTGCATACTGCACAGTCGGCAAAAGGGAACGCTCAACGTCATGGCCCAAGGAGGCGGGTTTCATTGCTGTAATAGCAGGTAACATTAGTTTTTGACATTTCCGCCTTGTACTAAATTGTTATCAGGTCTAACCTGTATTTTTAAGCAGCTGTTTCTAAACCATTATTTGACTCCCTGTTCATACATGCTCGCATAATTAGTCCTAGTGGCTATGGGCTACGTTAATGGAACCAGATACGTCTCATTTCCTGCTGTCAGCCACATTGTCATGTGATCCGCTCAATTTCAAAGGTAGCGAAGGTTTTACGACCGGTGGCCATCTTGGTTATTTAATCATTATTGTATAAAATCCAGCAAGCGTATAACTTTCAGACTATTAGATAATCATGTATTTTGCCTGTAACATTTGATTAAGAGATGCATTATGTTAAAATTATCCAGTAGTAAATGAATTGGAATGCATTGTGTTAAAATCAGCATTTGGAGCTAAAAATACAAGTCACGCTTCCAGATTTAGAAATTACAGAGAAACCAAAACTTCTTGTTGCAGATATTCCACCACTTTGAGGTGCAACCAATTATTGTCCAGTTTATGAAGATTACATTCATGTAGGCACACTTCAACAGTACACGTACAGAACCGATAATTGTTATTACCTAATATACGACACTAGGAGTTTATCTGATTGTCAATTAAAAGATGCCATTTATTGAATATTTCAAATCTGTTAAAGTGCTAGGCATTCCTCCCTCTTGATGACGGCTTCAGTACTAAAATGTCATAGTCTAGAGATTTCTATTAAAGTAAGTTGGCTGCACACTAGGCTATAGCTAGGATAGGTGAACCGGATTTATTAGATAGCAGCCTAGGGTGTTTATCAGTTCTGTCTTGGCTGTTTCTGATCAATTTAGTAAAACTTTGACTGAGTACTTTAAAATTAGTCCAAATTGCCACAAATTTGGCTCTAGGTATCGGCACCCTTTGGATGGTCAAAACTTAGTCCAGTATTACATTAACCCAGGCCCCAAGGGAAAGCTTGTACATCTTAGCAGCGAGTGCGAAAGTAAAGCAGCAGGGTATAAACTCTTTCTTGTGATGAATGTTGGTTAAATGTGTTTTCAAGAACACATTTGAACAATATTCCTTACCATAAAGGGTTTACAATTTATTTGCCCAGGCTATTTCAATAGCGAGTTCGCGCTCCTATGACATAAAAAGTTATCCTCAAGACAGTCTAAAAATCAATAGTCTTACTAAGTCAATTCGGTAACCGGCTTCAAGTTTCTTTGGCTTTCTTATCCTCATTCTTATTACGTTTGAATAGCTTTGCAGGCAAAGTAATCTGCTGATTCACCTCATGATTGCTTTCCATGCCAGGTTGTTCTAGTTAATTTGTAGAGTTAGTTTTCCTTTTCATTTGTTAGATTTCAGGACAGTAGTTTGTTGTCAGTGCTTTCCAATTGGTACTTATTGCCGGATTGCATTCATACTTGATACTTGTATACCCGACAATGTTGCTGAGCCTAGTTCCCATTTTCAGTGTTATTTTCAGTGTTTGAACCCTATCAGAGTGTCTTCCATTTGGTAGTCTTGCCGGATTGTACTCACTCGCGGTATTCTGTTTCCATATAGTGTTAACACTGTTACACCATTAGTATTTGTAGTTATATCAAAGCTGGATAGAATTTAAATTGGAGTGTTTTTGCCAGGTAGTGTGCTCATTCGCTATCACTACAGTATTTAATCTGTGCACCATTTACTTGCCATATTGTTATTATTTGTCTCTACCGTAGCTATTGTTTAAGTGACATTTATTTATAACATTCAACTTTGATACCAATCACTTAGTCAGTTTCAATTGACATTTTTAAAAGTGATTTTCGAGATAACCATTACACTTTTCTGGAACACAGTAGGTTAATTTGACTTTTGAGCCGTTAGCTAGCTAACCTAGTTCATTAGGTTTTTCCATTTGTTGGTATTTGAACTGTTGTTCTGTCCGATTGCAAATTAAGTTGCAAGGCTGGCCAACACCTTTTCAACTAACAACATTTTGGCTTACGCATATCTTATGTCTACATTTCATCATATAACTGAGTCTGATACACTGGCTCGATTTGAACCAATTTGGTTTGTGCCTATCCTAGTAGGCTTCCAAACTTATAGAGGTCTATAGAAAGATAATTAGTCAACGGGCTATTATACGCTTTTGAGAAATTTCTATTTGGTTCCTGTAAAGTTCTATACGTGATCGAGCTAAAAGGCACTTTCTCCGATCATCTACCTGATCGAGCTAGAAGGCACTTACTCCGATCATCTACCTGATCAAGTATGCGTGTTAATTTGATTGCTCAGTCTGGCATGCGCTGACTTTGTATAAATTAAAGCAACGACGGGTTTATACGATATACAGGCGTGAGTCTAGACCCTAGCATTGGGAACTAGCATATAAACGCCTTAAATATTACAACACACACACACACGTTTATACGATATAAAAGCTCAATTTCAAAACAAAAAATCATTAATCTAGTTAGAATGAAATAATTCAATGTTAAAACATATGTTGTTTCATTCCATAGAAGTACATGATTTAACATTCTAAAATTTAAATATTTCAATAATGTAATTTTAAGTATATTTTGTAGACAATTTATTTACCTCTAATGTGCTAAAAGTGATGTCAGAATTCTGATACCGAAGATTTATTCAACATAAAGAAATTCCATGTAATTATAACAACGACCTCAGCAATGTTCACATGCGTGTTTATATAGATTAATTTATTGATCTTTGAGAGGATGTAATTCAATGGGCAGCTCTATGATAATCATACGCATCGCAGAGTTTGTTACAGTTTTGCTACGTAACCACCCCCTTTTGCATACTGCCACACGACTTACAACATGTACACATGCAAAAAATTACAATTAGCCTAATCAATTTAACAAAGTGATTAACCCCTTAATGGTCATACCGGCCACAACCATAATGTCATGGTCTTGTGGAATGTCCATTTACAGGCCAAGAGAATAAATCTTTTGAAAATTTACCACTGGCTCGATAACCGAACCAGTCATTCCAGTAATAAATTTTCAAAAATTATTTTCTCTTGGCCTGTAAATGGACATTCAATAATAGGCAGATTTTAACATTTTTTTGACCGAAGTTGAACATTAAAGGGTTAAATATTTAATTAAACATAAGTTATATTTGACTTTCAGTTGTCAGAGCTGGATCTCTGCCCATCAGCCTATAGCGAGTTTATGGCCAGAAAACAGGCTTACATTCCGAAGTCTGCTATCTTGAATAACTGGTGCTATGTTTTACCAAGGTTAGTTGTTAGTCACATCTAGAGTTGGCCGGTATTAACATTTACATTGCGTTGTCGGTACCATGGAAAATACTGCAGTATCACGGTATACTGTCATCAGAGGGTGAGGTGGCTATTGATGACAATAAATGCCACAAAATTAGAGTGATTGTTTTCAGTTTTTCGCTTCAATCGACAATTAAAATAAGTAAAATTAATACAGTTTGCTTTCTGATATAGACTGAAATTAACACTATGGCTATTGCGCATGTTTAGTTTCACGATTTTATTAGGTCACTATTTTTATTGATGTAAATTATCATTCACGTGAATCTCGGCTATGTGGTCAGAGCATGTGCTTGATTCGCTAACTATAACTCGCTTATTTGACACTGGCGTGTGCTATTTTCAATCTGGATTGTTCTGATATTAAGGCATTCGACCAACAAACAATTTTAATTCGTCCGTCGAGCGTGTTGCTAAATGATGGAGCTAAACAGAGTCCAGACAGAGTTGATGAAGCAGGACTGCAATATGAAGATCTCTAATTCCTAGAACACAACACCTGTGATTGCAAAATCATTGTTTCTGGACTTCCACCAAGAATGGACAATTCTCAGAAAAACAATTTTAATTATAGCATAAACTATGAGCTTTGGGGAGTGTGTGTGAAAACTGTGGCTTCACATACGTGGACCATGAACCCTCATTTCACAGGAATTCAGGAAAAGGACAAATCGACCCGGAGATATTCGTTGTAGGCGGGCTACATCTCAGCAGGATAGAAACCAGTCGGCTACTGCAGGATATTAACACTGTTGTAATGATCATTCCACATAAATGTTATGGTGCTTTTAGACCAGATATAGAAAATTATGTGGATTACATTATATCAGTGATTTTACATATAATGCTGTTAATTATGACCACCAGAACCATGTGAAATCAAGCGTGACGATTCCTGTAGACTATAGCCCAGAGAACAATAGCCCTCATAACAACACTTAAGCCGCCCACACTGGTCTTGAGGACAACATATTTCAACCATGCTTATACCTGAACATTTATTTATAAAGCTTCCATTCTGTGTTTACTAAATTGTGTGTTTATAATCTGATAACCCCTTTCCTTCTGAATACCCATAAATATAGTTTCAACACATTTCTATAAGAAACCTACTGAGTATTTTGGAAATAATTTGACTGAAAGTTGTTGCTGCCTATGGCAGAAACAACTTTTGCTTTAATTGTTTTCAAAATAGTCATCAATAATTACTACTTTGTAGATCAAAATACTCTTAACATGTATATGTAATGGAAGCGGTTGAATCGATTTGTTTCATTGAATTGCATAATCCTGTATTCATAAAAGTATTATTATTAACAATTTGATATTTTCTGACAAATTAGAAATGTTTTTAGACATGTTCTCAATTTACGTGTAACATGTTTCTTAACTACATATCTGTTTACTATAGATACAACTAGTTATAAATTTAAACTAGGTATAAAATGTGAATGATTTTGTAGATTAGACAGATAGAATTAGAGAGATATATGTGGAGTGACAGACAGATAGATTTAGAGATACACATAAAGATTTAATGACAGATTGTTATAGAAAATTAGAGATAAATAATTATTGTTTGTAAAGTTTCATATCATCAGTATATCTTTTGAAGCAAAGAGTAGTAGGGTCGGAATTAAAATGATACCACCTCCCTCAACTGGCAGCCGATCGGCGATCTGTGGCCCCCACCGCCCTCTTAATCCCTGGGGACTTAGGGTTGTTGAGACATGTGGTTGGTGTTTGCCTTTCATTCCGGTCCTGATCGGTACCACGAGAATGAAGTGATTTAATCCCGGTCGGAATTAAAATGATACCACCAACCTCAACTGGCAGCCGTTCGGCGATCCGTGGCCCCCACCGCCCTCTCAATCCCTGGGGCATAGGAATTTGAGACGTGATGTTCGTGGTTGAGATGGAAGCTGGTGACATGGAAGGCCGTGGCGAAAATAAAACTCCTCAGGATACCGACCAGTGGCCGGCCTCTATTCTGTGTAGGCTCAGACAAACGCGTAGTCTCTGCCAGAGTCGCATCGGCATGATGGGACCACCCATAGTGTCTTCCATCTACCTTGACAACGCTCACCTGGTATGAGGCTAAAGTGCTTAGCATTTGCACCACGGCAGACTGGCATGTTCACATGTTACGCAGAGAGTCTGGTGCTGAGCAGGTGTCTCCAGCAGACAACCACGTCCTACCCTCTCCACACCATAGAAGTGGCAGACAGACTCAATCTCTTCACATAGGTGAAAGCGGTCGTAAATGTTTCTCCACAAGGGGTCGACCCAAGGATTGTACTAGGGGGCATCCCGGATGTGGGCCCACTTAGCATCCAATATCATGGCAGTCTCAGCGCCCTGTGCCACTGCTGTAGATGCCAGCACGAGCAGTATGATGAGAATCATGGTTATATAGGAAGAGTTAAACTGAACAGAGTGAACCCCTCAAGAAATATCTGTGCCAGATCGAGCCTGCTCCATCCGGTTCGATAGTGATCTGCAGGGGCAGGGGCTAGCTGCTTCACTTTGCCGCCGGCTAAGAAACGTAGCTCTAGGACTATATGAGTTGTTTGCGGGCTAGTGAGGCCGACTCGCTGAAGCAGTTTAACAGCACCCTGGACTTTGGAGACATGTGACACACCATCTACCCGTAGGGTGCCCTCCTGGAGGTTAACAGCTTCTGGTCCATCGAATGGACGATGCAGCAGGAGCTTTCCACCTGTAACCCCGATCCGGTGACCCACCCTCGTCAGGGAGACACCTTGACCTATGTAGGTGAGGAAGGATGATCCCCGATTGTAGAGCTTTCGAACTGTCCCATCCCTTTTCACAACAGTGGAGAGGGGAGTAACCTCTATGTCAATGACTGCGGGAGGCCTATATGGTGGCAACCATGTTTGCCAGTTATCACCAGGTCCAGCGCGGTACCACACTTCATTCTTCTCAAACATGAACTGCAGGTTTGCCAGGGTCAATAGCAGACCCTCATGGGTCATCGGCAGGGCAACGCTCGAATAGGTCGTCATTTAGGGTGGTGATGTCTGCCACCTCTGTATCCGAGTTGTTATTACACCACAAAAACATCCATTACCATTCAATCACTACTTGCTAAATCAAATATCTGCATTTAGGTATCAGAATAAGATTTTTATGCTCACTTACATACTCCCTAATGCCAATACCATCACCATGTAGACCTTCAACCACGCTTCTGGAAGAGGGACCCCCTGCATTAGCCTTACAATAGACTGGCACCAGTCTGTACTCACTCCTTGGTGACGCTTGTCACTAAGCACGCTCGCGCATGCGCAGTAGGTCCCAAATGTGAAAACTGATTCATTTTTCAAATATTCTGCTAGCAGAACAGTTTGCCTGCTATCAATCTGTTATAAAAGTTATAGCTTTGCTCTGAAAGTTTTCAGTTACAATCTATTTGACAATCGAAACATGCCTACCATGAAGTCAATCCTTCCTACGTTATGTTTAACTTTTATATCATGGTGTTTTAGAGGTGTTTGTAACTCTAGTTTTTGATTTACCAGTTTTTGTGTCACTACTCCCGTTTTCGAGGTTAGAGTAACCATGCCTATTATATACCATCACGTACTATGTTATTAATCAGCCAATACCACTCCTATTAATGTATATCCTAGTGCTCTCAAACAACATCACTCAGGAATCATTATGATTCCAATCTTCAGTCACTTTCTTAAGTACATCTATGACGTATCCTCTGTAGATTTTCTCATTAGTTTTTTAACGAAGCTAGTGCTTTATTTCCTATCATTTCTTATTTTTATAGGAAGTGGCCTTATCTTCTGAGAAAGTCAAATGTACATCGAGCAAGTGTGATCGCTTTCATGCTAAAGACTATGCGGGCCACGATTGCCTGAGGTGTACCTCCTGCTCCCCTCAAAAAATGTGTGGGATTTGTAAGGGTTGGCCGTTGGTCATCTCAAAAGCTTTCTTCAAAGATTTTGTCGCTAAGCCTGCGTTGCCCTCAGGTCGCTCTCCCTCCGTTGTTGAGTGTACTAAGGCAGTAACAACTGCTACCTTTGTTAAAACGTCTGTATCAACAATGGAGGGGGGGGGGCTGCTCTTCTATCTCTTCCTCAGATCCTGTTACGGCGTTATTTGCCAGGTTCGAATCCTTTGCTAACGTGCTAACAAAGTCTTTAGATGAGCGTATTTCATCCGCGATTAAGGCTGCTAAAGAGGAGTCGTCAGTCTTGTTCGCGTAAGTGGGGTAAGCCTGTTTTTGTGACGTCTAGACAACAGATTAAGTCTCTGAAAGGTAAATCCGGCGACTAGAAAGAAGCCTGGTAAGTCATCCTCTGGTAGGAGCCAGGCTAAAGACCATGTTAGTCTTGAGGGTCAGCATAATCCTCAAGCGATGGCATCGATGGCGGAAGCTACCAATTTTTCTTCACATGCCAAAGTTCATTTCTCAGTGATCCCTATTGCCAGAAATGTATTAAGATCTCCGATCGTCTCTGCTCCTGGCTTGTCCGGGCAAGCGGGTTTGCATTCCGGTTTGTCTTCTGGTTTTAACGGGCATCCGGAAATTAGCACCGTGATTGTTTCTAGCTTGGCTGAACATCTGGTGTCTCATGATAATCTGGCTTTTCCGTCCACTTCCGTTTCCGGTGCTTCCGGTTTCAGCTGTAGAGTTACTGATTCCGGTAGGAAGAATGTGATTCCGGGTCTGTTGGACCAGGCCTTGCATCATTCGTCTATTTCCGTTTCCGGTTTTTCAGCTTCCTCTTCCGGTAGTAGTGTTGCTACTTCCGGTAGGAGGAATGTACATCCGGGTCTGTTGGACCCTTCTATGCATCATTCCTCTTCTTCCATTTCCGGTTTGCCAGTTTCCTCTTCCGATAGTAGTGTTGCTACTTCCGGTATGAAGAATGTATATCCGGGTCAGTTGGATCCGTCTCTGCATCATTCTTCTTTTTCCATTTCTGGTTTGCCAGTTTCCGTTTCCGGTAGTAGTGTTGATACATCCGGTAGGAAGAATGCACTTCCGGGTCTGTTGGACCCGACTTTGCATACATCCTCTTTTTCCGGTTCCGTTTCCGGCGGCAGTGTAGCTACTTCCGGTTCGACTTATGCATGTCTGGGTCTGTTAGACCCGTCCTTGCAATCGACTTCCGTTTCCGGTTTTTCCGTTTCCGCTTCTGGTGACAATCTATCTGCTTCCGGCTTAAGAGATGCTTCTCCATGTCAAGTTGATCCGGTGAAGCATTCTATTTCCGGTCTCGGTGTTCCAGTTTCTGCTGGAAACAATTTTTGCGCATCAAATTATGAGCTGCCGACTAACTCAGATTCCCATTTTAGTAGTATGTCTGTTCCTTCTGATTCTAACTATTTTCGCGCCACTCCTACTCACGTTTTTGATAGGCATTATCCTGATCGTTCTTCTCTCTCTCAGTCTGTTCTTTCTTCGGATTTCGTTCATCCTTCCTTTCATGATTTAGTATCACACTCATTCTTCTTCCTCTCCTCTCTTTTCTCATGTTTCTCAGAAAGGTAGTAGTCATCCTTCTTCTTCCTCTTCTGTATTGTCGGCTAGGGATTTTTCGTCTGCCCATGTTTCTAATTCTTCACTCTTCAACTATCTCTCCTCCTCCAGGCTTTCTTCATATTCCGGCTTCTCTTCATCAGAACTCTTCTTCTTCTCATATCCCTTCTTCATCTTCCTCTCCGTCTGTCTCTGCTCTTCGTTCTTATTCTTCATCTCCTGCTTTTGATCATTTGGATCCTATTGTTTATGTCGTTCTTTCCCCAGAATTGGAATTCCAGATAGTAGATTTTTCTTTGTTTTCAGTAAGTCGTGATTCCTCTCTTCATCGCTCTATTATTTCAGCTAGATTTTCAATTCTTTCCATATTTTCAGCCAGTGGTTTGGATTCATACTCTTTCACTTCTAATCAGCGAGAGGAATGTGGTGTTAGTCCATCTGATCAGTCTTCTTTATTTTTGGCCTCTTTCTCGGACGCTACCGCTAGAGCTTTATCCTCTCCTTCCTCTCTAAGAATCTTTGATTCTTCTGCTTCTCTAGACTCGGACCTTGTCCTCCTCCCTCTTCTCCATCTCATTCTTCTGTCAATGCTACTAAGAGATCAGTCAGGGCCAGGGATCTGAAGAGGTTCTATCCTGTGATGACTGGTCTAAGTCTCATCAATGGATAGCTTCTTCTCTATCTCTTCCTCTTCAGGATGAATTTTCGATTGATCCTCCTTCGTTCGGATCTGCTCTTTCATCTTCAGACTTCATCTAGTTCTCCTTGCGTTCTTTCAGTGGATAATTTGGTTGTAGATATGTTGGATTTTTATATTAATGATGTTCAATCAAAAGATTTCTTTCTTACTCCCAAGGTAGATTCCCCGGTTCAGGTTCCGAGAGATGATTTTATTAGAGTGGCTTCTACTCAATCTCTTAATGGTCCGACTTGGGATGTTCTTTCTTCGAATCTGAAGGAATCCTCTACGGTAGAATCGTCTTCTGACCTTTTTAAATGGGAGTCTGTCTGTCGTGCTCAGTTAAAATCAGCTAATTTTCTGGCCTTTCTTTCAGAGGCTCTTTTCAGGACTCAGGAGAAGGGTGGTCAGATTCCTCCTGAAGTTTTTCGTTCGTTAGCCGATCTTTCAAGAGGTTCCTTGAACTCGGTTTGCCGTTCCTTGGGCTTCATCACCTCTAAAAGAAGGTCACGGAAACTTTCAGAGGTGAATATTTAGAACTCTCAGGAGTAACCTGATTTCTGCTCCTTTCGGATTGGATATCTTCGGCCAAAATTCTACTTCAATTCTTCGAGCGGAGTCTGATCGTCTTAGATCAGCTAAGGATCTGCGTGATCAGATCCCTATTTTGAGGCCTTCACCTAAAAGAGACTCTTCCTCGGTCAAGAGTCTGTCTTCCTCTCCCAGGAGGAAGAGTCTCAAGCCGGATGAGTATGGGGCTTATCCTTCAAGGGTTTTCACTAACTCTAATCGATCCTCTGTTTCCCAATCCAGATCCGCGGAGGAAGATCGTTTCAACTCCATTTCTTCTCATAGACCTAGAGCCCAAGTTTGTCAGTTTTCCTCTCGAGGTTCTAGATCTAGTTCTAGAGGCCACTCCTCTAGAGGTTTTCAACCTAGACGCGTTTGAAGGGGTGGCCTCAGCCCGGGTAGGCCTTTCCTCTTCTCCTTTCCCAGTCCTTCCTCCTGTTCTACCACCTTTGGATCTATTGGTGCAGTCCCTTCTTCCCAGCGTCCCAGTAGGAGGGCGCCTGTCTCTGTTTTGGGAGACTTGGCAAGCCCTCGTTCAGGACTCCTGGCTTTTAGAACAAATCCGCTGGGGTTATGCACCGTCTTGGATAGATCAGCCTCCTCCTCTGTCTTGCCAGCCCAAATGGACTCAAGTTCCATCCAATCTGGAGACGTTGGGAGCCCTGGTAGACGAATTGGAGTCAATGTGTCTAAAGAAGGCTATAGAAGAGGTTCCTTGTTGGAGAGTAGACCCGGGCTTCTACTCAACTCTTTTTCTAGTCCCCAAGAAAACAGGGGGATGGCATCCAATTATCAATCTATAGAGATTAAATCTTCTAATATCTACTCAAAAATTCAAAATGGAGACTATCTCAGATTATCGCCAGTCTGAGTCCAGGCATGTGGACGTCGTCCATAGACCTAAAGGACGCCTATTTTCATATTCTTATCCACCCTTCTTTCAGAAAGTTCATGAGATTCGCTTTCAAGAGCCGGGTATGGCAGTTCAGAGTCATGCCTTTCGGCCTGACCACGGCTCCTTTCTTCACCCGCCCAGTGTCAGCAGTTGCAGGAATTCTGCACCATCGTTCTATTCCCCTTCACGTTTATATAGACGATTGGTTACTAAAAGCAGAATCTTCCTCAATTCTGTCAAGTATCGTTCCAGAGGTCTGCAGTCTGGCTTCCAGTCTAGGATGGGTCATAAATCTAGAAAAATCATCTTTGGCTCAGTCTCAGGTTTTCACCCACCTAGGCGTTTCTTTCGACCTGGTTCGAGGCTTGGTCTTCCCTTCAGATATAAGAGTAGAAGCCATCCTAGTAGCGATGGAAATTCTGTCCTGCTCTGCCGTGGTCAGAGCAATCTTTTTTCTCCGGGTGATAGGCTTGATGGTCAGCGTCGAGAACATCATTCCATGGGTGGCGCTGATGAGAAGACCTTTCCAAATGTATCTTATGTCCCTGTGGAAACAGTCGATTCATTCAATTTACCATCAGAACCCTGTCAGAGAGCATTTAAGTCCCCACCTAGAATTTTGGAAGGATCGCTCTCTGCTTCTGATGGGTGTTCCTCTGGTCAAGTCTTCTCCTCAAGCAATCATCTTCACAGACGCTTCCCAGGAGGGATGGGGAGCAGTCTGGGATTCCCTGTCTGTCTCAGGCCTGGAGGAGTCGTCAGCCCACATCAACATTCTGGAGTTCTGGGCTGTCAAGAAGGCGCTCCTTTCTTGGTCGGATCGGGTGAAGGGCCTCAAGATCGCGATTCGATCAGACAATTCAACAGTAGTCTCTTATATCAACAAGCAGGGAGGCACAAAGTCGTCTCTCCTTTGTTTGGAGGCGTGGAATCTCCTCATGTGGTGTCGCATGAACCAGATTTTCATGGTGTCCACCCACGTCCCAGGATGTCTGAATTTTCTGGCGAATCAATTGTCTCGCCCCTCCAAATTCGCCCACACACAGTGGCAGTTAAAGAGGTCGGTTGTCAAAGCGATCTTCAACCTCCTGGTAGATCTGTTCGCGACCTCTCTGAATGCCCAGATCTCCTCTTTCATGTCTCCTTTTCCGGACAATCAGGCGTTGGCTGTGGACGCCCTGTCTCAGTCCTGGACAGGAATCTTCGCTTATGCGTTCCCTCCAACTATCCTGGTTCCTTTGGTTCTGAAGAAAGTCCGGGACCAGTTCGGCGAGATTTTGTTGATAGCTCCCTTTTTGCCAAAAAGGATCTGGTTTGTAGACCTTCTCGATCTTCTAGTAGACTTCCCTCGTCTGCTTCCAGTGTCCCCAGATCTGTTGTCCCAAGTAAGGGGAACTTGCCTTCATCCAAACCCAAGAATCTTCAGTCTGTGTGTTTGGAGAATATCGAGTGATCGGTCCCTGAGAATAAATTTTCTGCAAGATCTCAGGAAATCATTGATTCGGCCAGGAGGGAGTCGACCCGAAGAGTTTACAAGGGTCGACTTAGATTTTTGGAGAATGGTGTTCAAATCATGATCTCGTGCCCGATTCTGTTTCTATTTCCCAAGTGTTAGATTTTTTATCCTATCTGTTCGATTTTTTTCATCTGACTGCTAACACTGTTAGAGGATATAGATTTTCTTTAGCATCTTCTCTTCCTTGTTTGCTAAACGCTGATGTTAAAGATACTAAGGTTCTTAATGGTTTCATCAGAGGTTTAGGTAATATTCGTCCTATTGCTAAACCTTTGCCTTCCTGGAACTTGGCTTTGGTTCTTCAGGTTTTGGCAGGTCATCATTTCGAACCTATCTCTACGATTAGCTTAAAGCTTTTAACTTTTAAGGCTGTTTTTCTAGTGGCTTCTGCTTCTGCTAGAAGACGATCTGAGATCCATGCTTTTTCCGCTGAAAAGGATCGATTTATTGGAGCTGGGGACGGTTTGGTCTTATATTCTAGAAGGGATTTTTTATCAAAAACTCACTCAAACCGTTATCCAGCTAAACCAGTTATTTTAAAATCTCTTCCTTTTCTCCGTCTGACAGATTTTGGTGTCCAGTCAGAGCTCTTAAAGCTTATAAGCGTCATACTGATTTTAAGAGATCCGATCCGTCCCATTTCTGGGTTACGTATGCGGAAGGGGTAGCCAGACCAGTCTCTAAAGCATCTATTGCTAGATGGATTTGTGAAACCATTCAACTCTGCTACGAGATTGCTTCTCCTGAGCAAATCAATCTCTCTCACATTAAGGCTCATGATGTTAGAGGGATGGCTACCTCTTTCGCTCTTTTTGCTGGCTCTTCTGTAGACGAAGTTATGCAAGTTGCAGGATGGAAATCCGAGTACTTTTACCACTTTTTATTTGAAAGACCAGAGTGCAGCGGCTTCATTCTTTAGGAACATTACTATTTTAACAAAAAAGGCTGAAGACCATTTACCAAGCACATCCCACCATTTTCGTTAGGACCGTGCGTCTGCGTGTAATGGTGAGAGTTGTTCTTTGGTTTTTATTTATTTCTTTAAGTTTAAAGTTTTATTTGGTTGATAATCACTGTGATTGATTAAGATGCACCATTATGTTATGTTATTAACATTTGGTTATGTTTGGTTTGATTTTTATCCTTGCTTATGGATTCTCAAATCTCCTCCCACCATTGTTTCGTAGTGGGACACTGACCAAATCTACGGGTTTAGCAAGTAGTGATTGAACGGTAATGGATGTTTTTGTGGTGTAATAACAACCCCCAACAGACACCCCTTTAGTGGGTTTGTCTGTAGTTTTATTAACCACTATAAAAACATACTTACCATTCAATCACTATGACCCGGCCTCAGCCACCCCGCTGAGTATTGATTTGAGAATCTAGGCTGGATATATGGCACTTAAATTTAGAAAAGTGAATCAGTTTTCACATTTGGGACCTACTGTGCATGCGCGAGCGTGCTTAGTGACAAGCGTCACCAAGGAGTGAGTACAGACTGGTGCCAGTCTATTGTAAGGCTAATGCAGGGGGTCCCTCTTCCAGAAGCCTGGTTGAGGGTCTACATGGTGATGGTATTGGCATTAGGGAGTATGTAAGCGAGCATAAAAATCTTATTCTGATAGCTAAATGCAGATATTTGATTTAGCAAGTAGTGACTGAACGGTAAGTATGGTTTTATAGTGGTTAATAAAACTACAGACCAACCCACTAAAGGGGGCTCTGTTGGGGGACCTCAATCAACAGCTCGAGGATGTACTGAAACACGATCTTGTGGCCATCGATGTTGCGGCCCAGGCGCCCCGTCGACACATCCTTGAGGTCTGTGAGCAGCTCCACCCCATCACCACCAATGGGGTGGAGGGAGAATGCCTTTGAGTTTGCTTCGTACTGTAGGGCGAATGACTTGCCATCACTCTCTTCTACCTTGGCAGCATTAACTGCATACACATCTGCCAGGTCGGCAAGACCAGTCGAGTGAGCAATTATGGTTTCCATAGCACGCTATAGGAGGGGTTTAAACAGGAGATATAACCATGCCAATTGTCCGACTGCTGCTCTCCGGTGGTGAGAATGTAATCTCACCCTCTATATAGGGGAGACGGGTGGTACAGTACCGTGTAGAATGGGTCCTCTTCGAGGTGCCCCAGGCGAGGCACAACACATACACGCCGATGTGCTACATCAACCTCCGGGCAGTGCACACAGCAGCTCACTGGTAGAAGTCGGCCGGGACGTGATAGAGTATCTCCAAGGTGCCAATAGCAACCTATGGAAAGGTATCAGTCCTAGCATGTTCACACCTGTAAATCACCTGTTTGACAGCCCCTCCATTAACATATATGCCAGCACAGATGGGATATCGGACGCGCATTTAGGGTTTATACTCTTATTACTCATTGACCTGACGACAACATGATATCATACCAGGAATATCTGACCTATGCCGAGATGCTGAAGAAAGCGGTTCGCCCCTTCATGACCCCTGCACAGATAAAGGCCTTAAAAGAACAGAGGCTCGCACTGCAACAAGAAGGAGAGCGACTACAGCGGGAGAATTGGTATCAACACAACGCGTGCCTTGCAAGAAGGCGAAGGAACAGTGAAAATTTCCGATACTGGCAGGCCCTCCTGGAGGAGAGTAAGCGGGACGCAGGAGTCTTGACAAACAACGATGAGCCAGATGTCTTCACAGACGAGAATGACCCAGGTGTCTTCTCAGAGGAGGATGAGCCAGAGGTCATACAGTGGGTAGAGGAGATGGCGCAGAGGTGTAAGACCAAGAAAGCCATCCAGCGGCGGACCTACTATCTTGGTGATAAGGTGAAGTTCCAGATGTCACATCTCAGAAATCTACTGGTCCCCGACATAGTGCTGGATGACCACTGTCTAAGAGACGTCTGTCTCAACACCCGCAAGCTGGTACGGTTCGCTGGGCTCTCCAAAATGAACCCTTCTATGACTCATGAGCAGGTTTAAGCCTCCAGATATACTATGGCAAAATCAGAGTGGCGGAAGCAACCAGAATTATACCCCTCCCTGACTGCTGACGAGGGCGGTACCATCCACGGCTGGCGACTCCAGCAGATAGATACCATCAGGCATATCTCGTCCGTGAGGCAGAAAAGTACAGCAGAACGCGCAAGTGATATAAGACAGCATACTTGGATGGCTGCTCCAAGCCTCTCATACTGGAATCAGCAGCTGAACTTTGCTGTGTGGTGTGCCACGGCAGGATGTGGAGTAAGTTCCACCCTGATTCACTCCTATTCTGGTACTCCT
Source organism: Chaetoderma sp. LZ-2023a (assembly GCA_034401795.1). Classification (NCBI taxonomy): domain Eukaryota; kingdom Metazoa; phylum Mollusca; class Caudofoveata; order Chaetodermatida; family Chaetodermatidae; genus Chaetoderma; species Chaetoderma sp. LZ-2023a. Next base: position 13,876,360 of record CM067367.1, on the reverse strand, counting down.
GAAGCTGTGCTCATCACTAGCTGTCTCAGATTCCACGTGTACTTCACGGTGCGACGAATCCTCCATGAACTTGGTGCAAGCCTCCCTGATACAAACGACTCAACAGTCATAGCGTCTCAGCGGCCAGCAGACTACAGAGAGAGTTCAGCGCTCACCCAGACTATCGGTGGCATGGTGGTGACAACAGCGGCCATGGGGTTATGTACGGTGACCCGAGATGTGACTACTAAGGATTCCCCTATCGAACACCCCGACAAGTAGGCCACCAGAAGACAGCGACATTTTCGTTCGTTCCAGACTCCGACCCTGGAGCGCTGGTGCAAAATATGCACATCACTGGCTTGCGGCAGGACTATCCAGATGTGTGGAAGTACTTTGTCCCATGCACCACCTCAGGCCTCACACCAGCAGGGATCGTTCGGATCAACCAGTCCCTGGAAGCACTGTGAACATTTATCGAGAGATAGTGAGAGATGGATCACGAGACCCCTGCAGCATATGAGGCATGGCGTGCCAGAGGGTGGTAGCCCATAGTCGAGCACATGGACTGAGGATTGCCAATGCCCGGGAATGGTGGACCGCCCACAAGGCATGCCCCTGCAGAGAGGGCCAGTACCCTGGGCACTGCTACCTATTCCCTTGGCCGACTGCGTGGTCCTCCTATGCCCAACTATTTCACTGGGGGTATGACTAGTAGGTTTAAGCCGTATATATAGCACTGACTGTCACTCACAGACCTAGAAAGCAAAGAGCTAGGCAATCTTGCTCACTTGGGCGAGGCACGCCTCGGTTCAGAGGACACTGTTGCCCCTATCTCCTTCCTAAAGTTCAATGAGAAGGGAGATCCGCGGTACCATCCTAGCCCGAGATCTCATCGGGAACACTGATACGGTAGGACAATCGGCCATTAACAAGGCCAAGACTGTATAGAATGGAATGGGTATCAAGGACAGGGCAACGATGCTCGGTATGCTCGGAGTCGATGAGGCTGGAGCCATCAAGGTTATGGCTGAGTCCTATGCACAAGACCTGGTTAAGGATCTCCTGCAACCACGGAGCTCATTCCAATAGGATGGAGATAATCTCAAGGTATGCACCATCAGGCTGAGCAAGATCACTGTTGAGGGTGCTACCGCCAACCTCCCGCTACCAGAGGTCAAGAAGTCAGGCTTCTTTGGTTTGCCGTTTAAGACCACAGGATAGTCATGGCTTCCCATGCATGTATCATACAGATACTGGATCTACTAGACACTGGGTGCTGACACAGGCCCTCTACGCTATCTTCTCAGCTGCTGGGATTTCATGCTTGACGCCTCCATCGCATCCTTCGTAGCCGCCGGATGTGCAGGATTCCCTGGTTTGCAGGCGAAAGAGCTGGTGCAGGAACTACTGCCGTTTAGTCACCCAGATATAGACGAGGCTACTGCCAACCAAGTGCTAACCATCCTCCGCGCGCATGTCTGTACCATTCGACAGTAGGCCGGCCGATTCTGGCCAGGTGGTGCTGATCATTGCCTCGTCAGGACACGGGAAAACATCTTGCTGCGGGCTCTCCTGGCCGAACATCTACACTCTCAATACATCCTTCTGATGTTTGACTCCGCCGCTGAGGCGGTTGACAGTAATGATCAATGGTACAATGGCCCAATCACCAAGACGCAGAACCTGCAAGCACTGATGGAGAAGCTGCTGGCAGCCCGACTGACAGAACCACTTGTTCTAGTTATCGATGACCCTGCAATGGACCAGAAGACAGTCGCCTACCTCAGCAACATCACCAGGCGCATCCGGCACACAAAGATAACTGTCTTCATCCGCTTTCAGAAGTACACCTGCGAGATCTCCCTGGACATCCGCCACAATGCGCGGTTGCTATACTTCAGCTCCAAGTGGGGACATGCCCTGCTCGAGACCATATACGACTGCCTAACCGTCAAGGAGACCAAAGGGGGCTTTATCGCAGGTGTACAGAGGGCAACTGATCTGTACCGCTTCATCTTCAGCAACAAGGAGACAGGTGAGCTGTCACACTTCAAGCCCTCTCTGGAAAAGGCACAGACCTTCACCTACAAGCTGAATCCAGCCAGGAAACTAGCCTGCTCTATGCGTCATCGCTGACAGACTGTCGGCTGCAACTTTTTTCATTCATCAGAAGGCTGAGGAACTTCGTCCGTCTCCACTACTTCGTCAGATGCTTGAGGACCTTTGTCAGAAGCTGGAGGAACTTCGTCAGAAGCTTGAGGAACTTTGTCAGAAGCTTGAGGAACTTTGTCAGTTTCATCAGAAGCCTGTCGCTGAAACTCTATCCACTGAGGGTCAGATGGTAGGACTCTCTTCTTCTGGAACTTCTCATGGAAGATCCACTTTGTCCATGCGCGACGAGCATCTGACTTGCGAGCGGATTTGATGAGGTAGTCCTGGTAGTTATCTGGGAATTTCAGAAATGCTGGCAGATTACTGCCCAATCTCCTGCGCTCTCTTTCATTGAAGATGTGCTCAACAGCCTCCTTGCGGCCAACAGTGAGCCCCTCCTGAGTACCTTCTGCATGACCAGTGCTGTGGCTCTCCGCTACAGTGGCACTGACCTCCCTGAAGTAGTCATTTGCTCCAGACTGGAAGCTATCCAGCATATCTCGCTCTTCATGGCTATGGAGGCTTAATACGGCAGCCGACTTCCCGACCGTTAGTAGATATTTTGGATCGACCCTCGCCATTTGGAGAGCTAGAATAACAGGACTGTTGGTTTGGGCCACAGGTAGGTTGAGTGCCCTGTCCTGGGTGCTGTCAAACTTCTGGTAGAGTATCCCGGTAGGAGTTCTTTTGTACTACGAGCTCGCGCTCCTTCCTCTATGGCGGCCAGTATCTCCGCATCAGACGGAGGTGTAACCTTGGCTCGCTCGTGGGTAATGTTGATGTCACGAAGCAGTCCTCAGACCCTGTCACAGTGAGACAGTGCACGCCGTGGCTGTCATGCTGATTGTGACTTGTCCTGCTGCCTATAGACAATCTGCTGGAGAACTTTACCAAACATGGCAGCCGTTTAAACCCTCTATATACCCAGACCTTAAACATGATGCAGTATGTGCAACATCCAGATGGGGCCATTGAACCCGCGACATCGCACCGCACTGATCCTCGGAAGGATTGCCTGACGGTCATTCGACCCAGTATACACGATGAGAACCCGTTGTCCGCCGCTGGGAAGTACAGCGACTGCAATCTCGGCACAGATCCACGAGATCAAGAGCATGATACGCGAGTTCAAGCTTCAGAGCACAATAGAACAGATGGTAGAGCTCCCGCAGGTTCTGAACAGGTGGGAGATCGTGCAGAGCAACAGCACCGTGGACACCACCTATGTGAACGATGAGTACCGAGTCCTAGGTCCGCTGGCTCATGGACCAACCTATGCAAAGGGAAAGGGGTACTACGCTGTGGGGTGCAATGAGGGGTTCACGGAATTCAAACTATGGGCAGGTGTCGAGAAGCCTGTGGCAGTTCCACCCTTAACCCTCCTCGAGAACACACACGTGAATCCGGCTGCCATGCAGGATAGGCTCTTCCTCCAGGTGTACACTGAGCAGCTCGCAGATGCGACGATGAATGCTCCAAGAGTTCATGTCTGGCATGACGAGAATGACCAGGAGCTGAAGCAAATGGGTTCCAAACAGCGGATCGTGCATGTGGAGCGAGAACACCAGCATGTCCAAGCCACAGCTAACCAATGGGTAGAGCTGACATTGCAACATGGTGCATCGGACTGTATCGCTGTTGCGGTCCTGGTTCAGAAGGGAGGAGCCATCCAGCAGGTGGATAAGCTAGATGTCTTCAAGCTTGTGGTTGCTGGGGCCAATGTTCTTGGTGAGGTTCGCGAGCTGGCTGACTGCCAACTCTACAGACAGAAAACTAAGTCATATGCACTTCTGCGACTAACCAGTGGAAGCGATGACCTCGAGTCGGCACTCGAGGGCCGTCACCACCTCGGGGGCAGGAACATCCCACCTAATCAGGGCAACCGGCTCAGCTTCAACATCGGAAACCTCATAGCTGGGACTCGCTCATTAGGTGTGACGGTACTTTACTTTGGCTATGCTAAGGTATGCGTGTCGAACACATCAGGTATTCAGCTTGAGCGTGCATAAAGCACGACTCCTGTCATCACAGCTGCAGCTGCCACCACTACTATAAGCTCTGCTGTCTTCTGACCTGTCGATGCTTCATAGTCGAGCGTTGGCTCAGATACAGCCTCGTAGTACTCATCGAGACTCATCTGCCTCTTTGATGCTCTGGTTGGCATGAGCTCGGAGTTGTCGGCGGCGTGCCTCCCTCTGCCCCATATGCTCAAGTGCTTTGCTGTATTCAAACTTCTCCTTAGACAGCTTCTCCATCGCCTGGTTATGACGCTCACGCTCGACCTCTGCCGCCTTCTTGTCGGCGAAGCTGAGTCCCCAGTTCGCTAAGGCAAACACGCCCGCATTCAAGATTGCGGATTCCATGCTATAGTCTACAGTTTAAAGCTACTATATAGCTGTCCCCAGCGACGGATATGTATGAACCAGAGGCTTATGAAGATCCAGTCGAGGATATAGATGACGAGGACTATGAGGAGGAGGATTATGATGCAGACTACGAGGTCGGTGGTGAGTATGATGATGTAGAGCCTGAATCCCGCAAGCTAATACACAGAGCGAAAGGAATCTATCGCACTTGCGTAAAAGGTTCTATCGGGCCCCTGGCAGTAGTTGGGGCTCTGATCGCTCTGTTCACAGCGAAGGCTGGCGAGACGGTCCGCAAGATCGCCAACAATGCTCTCCATGGTGTGGAGAAGATTTCTGAAGCCATACCAGCCATCGCCTCAGGAGTAGGCACGTTCTTCGGTGTCGCAGGCCCTTGGCTACCATACGTTGCCATAGCACTCGCGGCCATCTGGGCCGCCGAACATTTAAGCCGTGCTATATAAGGATGGCGTCTGTACGACTTGGTCAAGATACTTAACTTCCGAGGGTTAATCAATAAACTACCGTTCAGTGAGGATCCAGCAGAGATTAGACGCCGGTGTACGGAGGTGTTTGAGGGGGTCTTCAGTGATAGTCGATTGAATGACGGCCGTCTGTTTAGAGTTTGCGTGGACGTCGGTGATAAAATCACCCAGGCCGTGCGTGACAGGACGGGAGTGGACATCAGTGATGAAATCAACCATCTTTCTTGAGGAACTCTACTATCAGCCTGGTGGATATTACCGTGAGCCCCCTCAACTACTCGAGGCTGCACGTCGCAAGGGCCACAACTTCATATTGGAGACAGTTACCCAGTGGCTCAGCTGCCAGGCGATGTGGCAGATATACAGACCTCATCCACGGCACATCAGGCATGCCCATTTCGATGAAACTGTCCCGAACAGAGTTCACCAGGCAGATGTTCTATTCCTTCCACACGGTTGCTCGTAAGACCTACAAGTGTGCCCTCACCATCGTCGATGTCGCCAGCAGGTACAAGGCTGCAGCACAAGTCAAGTGGCCCAGGCATTCCAGGGTGTCTACGAGGCTTCGGAAAATCCCCTCCAGTGGCCGAAATTGTTGCAGGTGGATGAGGGTAAGGAGTTCAGAGGTGAGCCTGCAGCCCTCATGCGGAAACACGGTGTGGCAGTTAGGCGAGGCGGGGTAGGGCATTACCGTGCCCAGGCTATCGTTGAGCCGTGGAATCGGACACTGGCAGAGAGACTGTTCCCACACCAATACGCCCAGGAAATGGCCGCGCCGAGTGAACGTTCTAGAGTGTGGGTGAGAGGGCTGCCTGCTGTAGTGGAGAGATCAAATGCCGAGGTTACTAGGCTAATCGGGAAGAAACCGGTAGAGGCTATCAGACACTGCTGTTGCCAGTCACAGCTCTAGAGGAGCGAACAAGGGAGAGGAGTGCCTACCACCTGATGCTCTGGTTCGGTACATGTATGAGCCTGGTGAGCTGGAAGGTGGTTGACGGCGTGCAACAGATCCTAACTGGTCGATAAATGTTTACAGGCTTGACAGGTATGTGGAGGCGGAGGGGCGGCCTACACTGTACTACCTGGCACGCCAGCACGGAGTGCCTAGGCGACCATTTGTCGTAGAAGAGCTTCAGCTAATCCCTGCAGACACACAGCTACCACCCCCTAGGGTGCTAACATGATACTCGATGGGCTCGGTATGGACACCATCTGGCAGCACATGGCGCTTATCATAGTAAGCGGAGAGTCCGAGTTTTTCCTGCTCATACGTCTTCATACCCTGGTTGCGCATGCGTAGGCCTCGGTTTTTAGCTCTGCCCACCCCCGCCATGTAGGGCGCTGTAGAACCTCTGCCAAGAGACCTCATTTTGCCGCTTTGACATTCCCTTAGCCGAGCACTTACTTGCAGCTGTGCTCTCCACGTAGTAGCATTTGGAGCAGAGAGCGATACCACGAGAGCCTTCGAACTCGAGCTTGAACAGTCCCGGAGTCCGTCCAGACCATTTGTCCCAAGCTAGCCAGTCCTGCTTATGAGCCTGATACTCTGCTCGCATCTCAGGGCGAATGACATCGTCGAGGTTGGAGGCTGCTATAGCGATATACGCAGAGTCAGTGTCCATCTGCCGGTACTCAAAGCTGTCACGAGCTACGTAGCGATCGAGGAAGTCATAGTAGAACTCCAGCATTCGCAACTTCGCGAGCTCATAAACGGCTATCCCCACCTGGAAGGGCCTTCTAATAGTGATTCTCGGCTTGCGACTCTGGAGCTCGTATGGTTCACCGAGATCTTCGAACCATGCACTACGCAGGGCCTTGTCTACCACGCGTTCATCCTTCGTGAAGCTGGTGTTGCTATGGCGTTCTAGGGCCTCGATGAGCTTCCCGTAGGTACTGTTGCCGAGGAGTTTGAAGAGATCTGCCAAGAGCGCTTTGCTCTTATCTACATCACCCGAGCGGCGGGCCTCCGTAACATTCTCCACGAACCACTCAAATGGGCGCTTGGCCTCAGTCTATGGTGCGGTATACAGCAGTGATCTCCAGGCCATGGGTTATATACCACTTGAGTGTCGGTGCGTACAGCAGCCGGTTCTTGCCAGAGAGGGTGCCGACCAGCTTCTCGGTGGTGCGTCGCTTCCGCCCTGTACGCTGTAGATATACCTGCATCTCAGAACAGACGGCCTCTACCGGGATCTCGCGGTTATAAAAGAGCGGGGGCATTTCCTCGAACTTTCCCCACCGGGCCTTAGGGACCTCTATATCCACCTCGGCAAATCTAAACCAGCGGTCTGCTAGTAGAGCCCTCTTAAAGCTAGCTATACCACTGGCACCGGACCAATGTCGCACTGTCTCCTTACCACAGGGCATCTCTTTGGCCATCGTTGACAGGTACAGAGCATTTGCGTCATAGCCGAGTAGACTTTGGCAGACACGCTCACTCTGGCGGATGCGTGTCACACCTGCCTCGTGGTATCTGGTGAACACAATGCTGGGCCCTCCAACAACCGTGTCCTTCAGCATCTCGTAGGCCTCCTTGCCCGGAGAGTAGAGGCTAACATCCGGCATGTGCTGAGCGGTTCCACGTAAGAGGTACTGCAGTGACACACCTGGGAGAGACACCGCGTCTTTGAGGATGTCTATTTCTCGTTCTGTGTAGAACTCCCGTATCTGCTCTAGGGCTTCGATGATGGACTGACGTTCAGGTTTTTGTAGTATCTCAGCCAGTCAGCGAATGTCCGCATTCCGTGCTCGCTGAATGTCTGGTTACATTGTTCCCACTCTGATCGCGTCAAGAGGTAGCTACCCTTGAGCTTAGATGTCCATGCTGAGTAGTCAGGAAGCCCTGGATAGTTGAGCATCTCGTGTGTGTCAAACCATTCATACGGCAACCAGCTCTTCTGCTGTGTACACCCATAAGCTTTGACCCATACCTCGTACGAGACTCCTGGGCCGAGGTAGTTCAGCACATCGAGAAACTGTAGCTCAGGTGTTATGAGGAATATGGTCTGACTAGCCTTCTAGGTGACTTACACTGTACCTATACTGTCAGTCAGCTCATCGACAAAGTACTTCTTGATGAGGTTCAGGTCATACCGCCCGGAGTTGAACCCCAGTGCAGGCACTTGGTCACACCACTCGTTGATCAGTCACTGCTGTCGCTTTGGGAGCTTTTCCAGGTCTGTCGTTATATACTGTGCCCTAACCCTTGTCCGGATTAGATATGCTCGCCGTTGGATCTCCAGCATGAACTCTCTGATCAGTTCTTTGGGGTCAGGCATGCAGAGGTGAGTGGGCTCACTCGTGGCGCCCTCTAAAGAGCAGCCAACTGACACAAGAGATAGGTATATGAGTACTCTCGATCGTGAGAGTGTATGATGAGTCTTAATACCATCTAGGGGTGCTTCGAAGTCGTAAACTATGAAGTGTGGGTATGGGACAGTCCGAACTCGTTTAGGGACGCTTGGACAGCGTTTTATACAGCACTCCCACTGTACCACAAGCGTGCATCCAGACGCTCTCAGCTTCTCCTCTCTCAGGACTGTCTTGCGGTATCTTTGTTCGGCATACTCACCTTGCTGGTGTTGTGGACACCCGTGCCAGACACAGCCATGGAACTGGTAAACGGTGTTGGTGGTCGGATCATAACCATCTACGGGAGCACCCTCGATCCAACGCTCGCCACCGTGCCCACACTATATGGTGTATGTGTACGCCTCTGTTTCTCGACTCATACTCGATCCAACGAGTAGCCGCTGAACTGGATGGTTGGGGCGGATAGAAGGCTTTCTCATATGCAGACTGTGGCGCCTCAACCTTCTCGCTAGGACATACGTTTTTTGTTTTGCCGCCTGTACAGTGATCAGCGTGGCGTTGAAGATTGCATGCCTGTGTAAACCTCTGCTGACAGTGACTGCAGACTAGTGTATGTGCCAGCTTGGAGATGTTCTTGATGTAGAAGGCGTGGTGGTCCCACACTCCGATGGTCATGGTGTCACGGTAGTGAGCCGCTTGCCTGATCAAGTGCCAGGTGCCCTCTTCGGTTGGTTCATACACGCGAATCCCGATCTTGGCGAAGAACTCTACCTTGTCCAGCTGATCCAGCGAGGTCTTGCGGACATCAGGTACTGTCTTGCCGTGGAACTGTGTGGCAAGCTCTCGTGCAGGAGCTGTACTTCTATCAGCTCTTGCTCCTCGGTGGACTGCTAGACATCTCCAGAGACACATGTTGTCCCTGTAGGTGTCGAGGACAGTCATACTCTTCTTCTGTCATAGCCAGTCTGGGAGGGGGCCTGTCCCAAGCAGAGGTTGGCGGTCGATGACAGTCCTGACCTCAACGTTGATTGATTGAACGAAAACTCACATGGTGTTGGGTCGATCGATATTGTCTGTGTCGAGGCGGGCTTGCTCTCGCGGCCACCCAGTCCTGAGCTGCTCCTATCGTGTTCAGCCACGGGCTCCCTGGAGCATTCTTGTGGAAGAGCATCACCCTACCGTCTTCGATATGACGGATGCGATAGGTATGGGTGTAGCGGAGGTAGAAGGCGGTCTGGACTGTCTGCTGGATCTTTTGCATGATCTGGCCTGTGAGGTCTCCTTCTAGACCACTGAAGAATGTCCAGCGTACTGACCGGCGTCCTCTATCCTCTGTCTCCCTTTCGCCGAGACGGTGGTCGAGAATGTGTTCGGCTCTTGGCCTCATGCTCCGGGCTAAGGTTCGGACCTCGGCCCCCTCATCATTCGCTTAGCGATCCTGCGTAGGGGAGGTAAGCGCTCCAGTGGATGGTCCGCCATCCGCCTCGCTACAGTCTTGGCTCGCAAGCTAGCAGTCACCTCATTGTCCACCTGACGAAGCTCACGGAGCCGCTGTGCTTTCTTGTGGGGATTCAAAGTATCATCTTTGGTAAGCGCTGGAAACCTTCCCGTCTTCATTGCTCGGGAGAGACGCTTCTGCAACTCCTCGGCACGGGCCTGTCCGATCATCTGGAGCAGGTCGGCTTTCTTGGCCTTAGAGGCTACTCTAAGGCCGAATTGCTTTGCAACCTCGTGAAGCTGTGCAACAGTAATCATGGTATATATCACTGTGGATGCCTGTCTCTAAATGGGCGTTCTGACCCTATTATGTGTGGTTGATCACAAGGCGACGTGGGTGGTCCGTCGATGTGATAGTGGATGCTTGTCTCTAAATGGGCGTCAGATGTGTAACGGGTACGGGCCGTCCCCGGGTATGGGACGTTGGCTCTAAATTGCCGTCAGATGTCTGACGGGTACAGGCCATCCCAGCTAGGCCGGGTATGGGACGGCCGTGCGTTCCAAGTATGCCCCCTGGATAGGAAAGTACGCGTGTATAACGCCCTATGCGAGAAGTATGGCTAAGCCGTAAGAACGTGTAACACGCATGCGCACACGTCCCTGGCAACACCTGTCAGTATTGTGAGAGAGTATGCTTGTATTGTACCGAGTTGGTACTGGGGATTAAAAACACTTCATTCTCGTGGTACCGATCATGACCTGAATGAAGCGAGAATTTCAAAACTGTTTACCATTTTAAAAGGCCGAGTTATCCACAAATTCTAATAGTGAGATTTGAACCTGTGATTTTAAGCTTGCTAATAACACAAAAGAAGGATTTGTACTGACGCATTAACTACCTCGACCATGTATGCATTAGTAAATATAGCTGATAAGTTATGTGTTCTCATTGCTGCGCTTATCAGTCCCAGATCTTTGCTATTATTGCGCAACAATTGTATAATACGCATTGTCTGTCTCGGCCATGTATGCATCGCATTAACTATGTATGCATTATTATAGCTGATAAGTTATGGGTTCACACGTTGCTGTGTTGGTGCACTATCATGCGTAACAGCGATTGCACAACTCACGCTCAGAGATAAGATTACTAAGAGGCGAGATTTTAGTGGTGTTGCGGTGGGTCAGTCGATAGAGTTGTGGAATTGCATAGCATTCCCAGGTTGCAGACTGGGTTCAAATCTCGCTCAAAAGACCTCGCTAGAACGTAAGTGAAATTTTGAAACTAGGTAAATAACTAGGGCCGGGGTAATATGACCAGGTTAGATAAAGACCCACCACGACACTCTCCAGTGCGGGGTTAAAGCACCACAGACACATGCACCAGCCGGCTGGAATATCAACAGGGTGGGGTAAAAGATAGGTAGGATAGGTACAAAATTGTGCCACAGATAGAAAAACCTCAGGATACCGGTCAGAATTGAGAGAGAGAGGCCGGCCACTGGCCGGTATCAGGAGGAGGGTCTCCCGGACATGTGGGGTCTGCACTGGAGTTTTATACACATGTCTCAAATTCCTATGCCCCAGGGATTGAGAGGGCAGTGAGGGCCACGGATCGCCGAACGGCTGCCAGTTGAGGTCGGTGGTATCATTTTAATTCCGACCGGGATTAAATCACTTCATTCTCGTGGTACCGATCAGGACCGGAGTGAAAGGCAAACACCAACCACATGTCTCAACAACCCTAAGTCCCCAGGGATTAAAAGGGCGGTGGGGGCCACGGATCGTCGATCGGCTGCCAGTTGAGGGAGGTGGTATCATTTTAATTCTGACCATACTCAGTTTGGAATCATTAAAAGTTTAGTATTAGTAATATTTGAAGAAGTGCCTTGCTTATTGTCTATTAGAATGTCTTCACCTGTCGTCTCATCCTGAAGTGTAGCAGAGCTATTTCCACTCGGCTAATCCCCTGTATTCAGAAATAGGTGGAAAATAGCCAGGTAATATAAAGATGAAAGGAATTACGCAGCCGTAGTCAAACATCAAGCGATTTGTGCTTTCTGTGGTGACACTCACCGCTGTCGTCATGGAAGGAAATTTATGTGCTGGAACTGTGGAGGTAGATTGCACAAGATGAAGAACATTATGATTACCGTAGTTTCTCGACTAAAGGCCGCCCTCGAATATAGGTCTCTGCGCCCAGATTTGACCAAAATCCTCCCAAAAAAACTTGTATTCAAGTATAAGACGCTGTGAAATTTAGAAAAAACGTACCTTTAAAAAATCGAAATCTGGTATCAAAAATTACCATCACTCAGCACTATGTTTAATGTATGCCTAAAAAATATCATGGTGGAAGAGAAATTATTAGATAGGACCATCTAAATATTGTGTATCTTCAATAAAGATCGTTTATTGCATCAAAATCAATCTAATTTTAACATAAAATGTTGCCTCGAAAATATAGAACTCACGTGACATTAGGAATGTGGTAAGATGCATGGTCACCAGTTGTAATGCCGACCAACATCAAATGATCCAAAACAGAATCACATACGACAAAAATTGCTTGAAAGTCCGAGAATTAAAATAAGACTGCTTCTTATGTTGGCGAGCCGCTGGCTCTTTTGCGATTGGAGGCGCTGTGTGATCTTATGCGCTAACAGGAGTTGTTTATCTGGCGAGCCGCTGGCTCTGTTGCGATTGGAGGCGCTGTGTGATCTTATCCGCTAACAGGATTTTATTATCAAACGGGTACGGGAACATTCAGTTCCTATCGCGCTATGATAATATATAGCAATTTCCGAGTTCCGAGTCCACAATTTTTATATCCGAGTACTCGCTCTAAATAAAGATCTTTTGTGATTGGAGGCGAATCACATGATTTATTTCTTTTCTCCACGCCATTTTATGTAAAATTCTGGATTAATTTTTATGTAATAAGTGATATTTATTCAAGAATAAGCAATATTTAGGCGCCCCAATTTAATAATTTCACTTCCGTGTGATATTTTTGGAGTGTACATTAAACATAGTCGTCAGGCGGCGAGAATTTTCTAGCGCAAAATTTATTTCAATTTCCGTGGTATAATTTCTAACCTTTTTAGAAAAATTTAGACCAAAAAATGTGCTCGAGTATAAGACGCAACACCCCCACCCCCACCCCCTCCCTAGAACATGTAATTTGACCCAAAAAAACTGCGTCCTTTAGTCAAAATATTACGGTATTAGGGAGTCGGCCAAGTGAGCTTATGCCATGGCGGTCATCCATCCATCAAATCGCTTCTTAACAGTTTGACCGATTTCAACCAAATTTAGGTGGAAGGATCCTATGTTGGTGCCATCCAGACCTCTCAGAATTTTGATTGGTCAATTTTTTAGGTAGGGTGGGGTGGTCTGTGTGTGTGAAAATCTATTTGACATATTTCAACCAAATTTGGCCAGACTAATTCTATTGTGGTAGGTTCTAGTATCAGGGATGGCTGCCCCATTGGCTAATGGTATTTTCCCGATTGATTAATAGTGTCAAGAACAATTTTGCATTTCCCCCTTTACAATTTTTGTTTGTAACCATTGTCCCATTGGTAAATGGCATGTCATTGTACACTAGATATTTCTCAATAGTGTCAGGGATGGCTGCGCCATTGATCAATGGTACTTTTCCTGCTTGTCAATGATGGCAAGTACGCCAATATTTTGCATTTCCTCATGCACATTTTTTACTGTGACTGGGACATTGGTAAATGTCATCTGTTGGGACACTTGAACCATTGGTCAATAGTGCTGGGGATGGCTTCCCAATTGGCTAGTGGTATGTTTCCTATTGGTCAATAGTATCAAGAACAGCAATATTGTAGTGTTTTTGCTCTATGCTTAGAAACACATTTAAAAGTCTTCTCCGAGACCACCTGGCATATTGATCTGAAACTCAAGAACCTAATAGGTCAAGTGCTGAACCAATTTTGTTCAAGAGAACCCAATCGGTGAATTTGTTATTTATTATTTTAGAAAGAAATTTAATGATCTCTGAAACTGTTTCTTAACCCTTTAACACCCATATTAGCCAAAAACGGCTTCTGCAGTGGTCTTGAGAAATGCCCATTTGCAGACCAAAAGAAGACTATTTCAAACAATTTACCACTGGAATGACTGGTTTAGTAACCGAGCCAGTCATTCCAGTGGTAAATTTTCAAAAATAGTCTTCTCTTGGTCTGCAAATGGACATTTTCTATGAGAAAATTTTAATTTTCTTGAATAAATTCAAGAGTTAAATGGGTAAGATGTAATCTTATTAGAACCAATAATAAAGCCATCACGTGATGTATTATTATTATTAGCGAGCTCAAGAATGAAATTCTCTAAAAGCAACCTATCGAGCATGCAGTCTCAGTAGCTGATTGTCAAGGCCCTTGGGACGCCTGTTAACCCTTTAATGGTCAAGTTTGGTAAAGAAATTTAAATATCTGCCTATTGAATGTTGATTTACAGGCCAAGAGAATACAATTTTGAAAATTTATCACTGGAATGACTGGCTCAGTTATCGAGCCAGTCATTACAGTGGTAAATTTTCAAAAAATGTATTCCTTGGCTTGTAAATGGGGCGTTCGGAAGACCATAACAGAGGCTGGTATTTTGCCGGCATGACCATTAAAGGGTTAAATCAACCCATTTGTCAACAATGACTCATATGATGTCAATGAAACTTCACAAAGGGATGCGATATGCATCATTACTGATATGATTTGTGGGAATTTTTACTACTTTTTTCACGGTTATAGACTTTGACCTCTTCATGTTTTTGCTCACCTGGCCAAGAGAGCTTATGTCGTCTTTCCATCTGTCCAACTTTTTCTTTGAACGGCTTCTCATGAACCACTTGGTTGATTTTGGTTATATTTGGCAGGCGGCATCCTTAGCTCATCGCGATCCAAGTTTGTTCAAACGAAGCCGACAGCCCAATTTGGGCATCTTGGATTTTGGCCAATTTTTAGAAACCTCTAAAAATCTTCTTAGGAACCGCTGGCTGGATTGATTCAAAACTCCTGAAATATAATCTATGGCAAGAGCTGAATCAAGTTTGTTCATGGGAACTTGACTGGCTAAATGATTCGAGGGCCATCTTGAATGACCTAGTTTTCGCGAAAACAACTCCAGATTTGATGAATGATTCAGGCCAAAATTTGATTAGGAACTAAGGGCCATTAAAGTTTTCAAGGAAATTTGATACATAAAAAACATGTCTGCTGTGGACCAAACAAAATGTGACATGTTTGGTGGCCATATTGAATTTTGTTATTAGATGGATTTTGAAGAGAAATTAGTTTTCAGCGATCTTTTTCCCGCCAACAAAAAACATACTAAAGCAATCAGAAATTTAAAATGTCTTGTGAGAATTACTAAGCCGATTTCAATTATATTTGGCAGGATTCTTAGCGTCTTTAGGATATAGAAATCTAACTTTGTTCAAATGAAGCTGGTCGGCGCCGTAGAAATGCATTAAAAACTCTCTGGACTGTTTTGAAACTTATGAAACATTATCTAGGGAAAAAGCCGAAACAAGTTTGTACAAGGGAACATCTTGGATGACCTTTGTCACAAAAACAACTTCCCGGAATTTTTTTTTTGGGTTTTGGTTATGTTGATTTTAAATTTTCCACTTTAGAACCTGCTGGATAAACAGTTTCATGATTGGATTTTGTTTTCGGCCAAAAACATAAATTTAATATGTCTTATCAAGAACCACTGGACCGATTTTAGCCAAGTTTAGTAGGACACTTCTTTGTTCTTGTTGCGATTCTGGCAAAAATCTTACGTTTCTACGTATAAGCAAAGACCCTTCTAGTTGAAATGCCTATGTGCCAGCTGAGTGATACAGACCCCTTGGGCCTCTTGTCTATAATGTCATTTTGTCGAATTTGCAAAAACCTGCTTAGATGTGTTGTTATGAAAGGATCATGGCCACCCTAAATATGTTTCTTAGTGTTCATACATATGAAAAAATTAAACCACACTTTTACAGCAGACAGTGTCCTCATAACCCCCAACATAGGATATTGGCCCTCTGTGCATAGTCTACATTATGAATTACAAGATAGCAAGCAGACATGTACATGCATTCTATGTCACCAAAATTCTGACCACCGCTGCACACAAAACTGGTTTATGTCCGAGATTTATCCTCTAACAATTGGCGTATGCAGTTTTGTCTTAGATCGGAAGACTGCTTTCAAGCTTTGTGTATCATTTCTGTTGCAGCATGAAGAAAGGTCAGCTGGTTCGTATCAGCAGAAGAATCCCAGAAGGGTGTCCATTCCGCAACTACAGGGACTTAAAGAGACACTGGAAAAACACTGTACTGTATCAAGTCTTATCTGTGCTCTTACCTCTGTGCAGTTAAATAATTTACTCGATCAAGTTTAATCACCATACAGTCAAACACTGCACTGTTTCAAACGGGGTAATAGGGCTAATGCACTAGCATGCCATCATCTCTTCTATTACTGGCTAATGTGGTTAACATGTTCTCATTCTCTATCCTGTCAAAAATGTCTACCATCTATTCCATCTCTACATATTAACATAGTAGCCACACTAGCCAGCAATTGTGCTAACATGCTCTCTTCTCATCGATTGCGCAATTGCTGGCTAACTAAACAAAGTGTAGGATTTTTTTTTAGGAGGGAGATGATACTTAGCAGGAAGGCAACTTTTGATATATATAATCTTATTTCAAAGTACTTCAATAATGCAGAATAAATGAGTGGCCTTTCCCCGTTAAGGCAGGTGACATACTGTTATACCAGACCAGCTGTGGTGCATGCATGCCAGGATGACATGATTTAAGTTAGTCGACAGCAAAATAATGACCACATCTCATGGGGCAGTGAGGATAATGACTACGCCTCATGGGGCGGCGAGGATAATGACCCCGCCTCGTGGGGCAGTGAGGATAATGATCACATCTTGTGGGGCGGCGAGGATAATGATCACATCTCGTGGGGCGGCGAGGATAAAGACCACGACTCGTGGGGTGGCGAGGATAATGACCACGCCTCATGGGGCGGTGAGGATAATGACCACATCTCTTGGGGTGGCGAGGATAAAGACCCCACCGCATGGGGTGGCGAGGATAATGACCTCGCCTCATGGGGCGGTGAGGATAATGACTACATCTTGTGGGGCGGCGAGGATAATGATCACATCTCGTGGGGCGGCGAGGATAATGACCATGCCTCGTGTGGCGGTGAGGATAGTGACCACGCCTCGTGGGGTGGCGATGATAATGACCTCGCCTTGTGGGGTGGCGAGGATAATGACCACGCCTCGTGGGGTGGTGAGGATAATGACCACATCTTGTGGAGCGGCGAGGATAATGGTCACATCTCGTGGGGCGGCGTGGATAAAGACCACGACTCATGGGGTGGCTAGGATAATGACCACGCCTCGTGGGGCGGTGAAGATAATGACCACATCTTGTGGGGCGGCGAGGATAATGACCACGCCTCGTGGGCCGGTGAGAATAATGACCACATCTCGTGGGGCGGCGAGGATAATGACCATGCTTTGTGGGGTGGCAAGAATAATGACCACGCCTCGTGGGGTGGCGAGGATAATGAAGTCATATCTTCATAGATGTATGGAGAATTCAAAAGGATATAGTGAGAAGGGAGGTATGGTCATAAATACCACAGATAAATGTGATTGTCCTTAAGGCTCTCCAAGATAGTGCTAAAGGGCAATGGCAATGTCATAAAGCTTCATTATGAATGATGATTAAAAAATTAACCTGAAGATAAATAACTAATTAATACACATAATTAGTGAACATCATGACATTTAAATACAAGAACATTACAGATGTACAAACTTAAATACAAGAACATTACAGATGTACAAACTTAAATACAAGACCATTACAGACGTGCAAACCTAAATACAAGAACATTACAGATGTACAAACTAAAATACAAGAGCATTACAGACGTACAAACCGAAATACAAGAACATTACAGACGTACAAACCTAAATACAAGAACATTACAGATGTACAAACTTAAATACAAGAGCATTACAGACGTACAAACCTAAATACAAGAACATTACAGACGTACAAACTTAAATACAAGAGCATTACAGATGTACAAACTTAAATACAAGAACATTACAGACGTACAAACTTAAATACAAGAGCATTACAGACGTACAAACTTAAATACAAGAACATTACAGATGTACAAACTTAAATACAAGAACATTACAGATGTACAAACTTAAATACAAGAACATTACATACGTACAAACTTAAATACAAGAACATTACAGACGTACAAACTTAAATACAAGAACATTACAGATGTACAAACTTAAATACAAGAACATTACAGACGTACAAACTTAAATACAAGAACATTACAGATGTACAAACTTAAATACAAGAACATTACAGACGTACAAACTTAAATACAAGAACATTATATACGTACAAACTTAAATACAAGAACATTACAGACGTACAAACTTAAATACAAGAGCATTACAGATGTACAAACTTAAATACAATAACATTACAGATGTACAAACTTAAATACAAGAACATTACAGACGTACAAACTTAAATACAAGAACATTACAGATGTACAAACTTAAATACAAGAACATTACAGACGTACAAACTTAAATACAAGAACATTACAGATGTACAAACTTAAATACAAGAACATTACAGATGTACAAACTTAAATACAAGAACATTACAGATGTACAAACTAAAATACAAGAACATTACAGACGTACAAACTTAAATACAAGAACATTACAGATGTACAAACTTAAATACAAGAACATTACAGATGTACAAACTTAAATACAAGAACATTACAGACGTACAAACTTAAATACAAGAGCATTACAGACGTACAAACTTAAATACAAGAACATTACAGATGTACAAACTTAAATACAAGAACATTACAGACGTACAAACTTAAATACAAGAACATTACAGATGTACAAACTTAAATACAAGAACATTACAGACATACAAACCTAAATACAAGAACATTACAGACGTACAAACCTAAATACAAGAACATTACAGACGTACAAACTTAAATACAAGAACATTACAGATGTACAGACTTAAATACAAGAACATTACAGACGTACAAACTTAAATACAAGAACATTACAGGTATACAAACTTAAATACAAGAACGTTACAGATGTACAAACTTAAATACAAGAACATTACAGACGTACAAACTTAAATACAAGAACATTATATACGTACAAACTTAAATACAAGAACATTACAGATGTACAAACTTAAATACAAGAACATTATATACGTACAAACTTAAATACAAGAACATTACAGACGTACAAACCTAAATACAAGAACATTACAGACGTACAAACTTAAATACAAGAACATTACAGACGTACAAACCTAAATACAAGAACATTACAGATGTACAAACTTAAATACAAGAACATTACAGATGTACAAACCTAAATACAAGAACATTACAGATGTACAAACTTAAATACAAGAGCATTACAGACGTACAAACTTAAATACAAGAACATTACAGATGTACAAACTTAAATACAAGAACATTACAGACGTACAAACTTAAATACAAGAACATTACAGATGTACAAACTTAAATACAAGAACATTACAGATGTACAAACTTAAATACAAGAACATTACAGACGTACAAACTTAAATACAAGAACATTACAGATGTACAAACCTAAATACAAGAACATTACAGATGTACAAACTTAAATACAAGAGCATTACAGATGTACAAACTTAAATACAGGAACATTACATACATACAAACTTAAATACAAGAACATTACAGACGTACAAACTTAAATACAAGTGTTACAGATGTGCAAACTGGCCTTTATTTACATGTTCCTTTTCTCGGATGCACTATCTTACAACAGTAAGTGTTCCCTCTGTACAGTTGCTCATATGATAACTGTGCCATTTCACTAAATGGGAAACTTAATGAATGGTGACGGCAACAGGATTTGATAGAGTCATGAAGTTAATAATTTATAAAAACCCTACAAAACACAATGCCATTGAGACAGTGACATAATATCCTCCACGGACACTACATTGGCCCTATCCACCTGCTTCCCTGTGGCCATCCTATGGCTCAACTGAAGTCTCCACAACCCATCTTGAAATGGTATCTTTTGATGCTCTACCGTGGCCATATGACATAGCCATATGGAAGATGCATGTCTTCTATTCTTCTGTACGCTTCTTGTAATGGATTAATGTGTGACCTGGATGCCAAGCCTTAGCATCTGGGTCAGATCTAGTCAGGCTTGGCAGAAAAGTCGCTTTACCGGGATACTTTAATGACTAATCTTTAGCCAAGAATTTCACTTCTAGCAGAAGCGGCTGCTACCCGAACCACTGCTTTAAGAGCAAGATGTATTAAGGTCTAAAAAGCTTAAAGGTCAAACAGTGGTTGTCTCTGACGAACATTGCCCATGCCTTTGATCATTGTAGATAAACTAGATATATCTCCATTTCCCCTAATAGCCTAGCAGGAAATCGCTGGTCTATCCAGAAATTGAATTAGGCTGAAGGTTATGGGTATGAAAAAGGTCATAAAGTAAGTTTGCTACTTCTTGAATAGATGCCTGAAAAGGATCTTGAGATTTATCTGTGCACCAGTCTGAATATCTGTTGATTTTTATATGCCTGCATGAAGAGTGTTCATATTATGTGATGGCATCCACCTGCCTGTTTCATTTGTGGACCATATTTCGGAAAGTTTTTTACCTACTCAAAAATCTTTTCCAGCAAATAAATTTTAGCAAAATCTGTCCTTATTGGCCAGCTTTATCTCCCTCGTCTGTCTGCTCGTCAGTTTCGTGTCCAAGCCAGATCTCAGAATGTTTTAACCTACGCTCGCAATGTTTTTTCAGCGAATAGATTAGGGATAGATGATGTGTCATGATTTAATTTCGGCAAAATGCGTCCTTATTCACCATAGCCTTGAAAGAATAAGATTTGTCCGAATTTATGTATCAGGGCCATATCTAGGAAAGTTTTTGAACTACGCTCACAATTTTAGTTATAGCAAAATAGATTAAGGATGGACGACGTGTGATGATTTTGTTTCGCCAAAATCTGTCTATATTCACCAGAATTATCTAACCTTGAAAAACAAAAATTTGTCAAGATTTTCATGTTTCATATCTTGGGGGTTTTTAACACTTTTCCAGCGAACAGATTATGGATAGCCGAAGTATCATGATTTCGTTTTGGCAAAAAACGTCAATATTGCCCAGATTTATTTCCCTTGAAAGACTAAAATTTGTGTGTCCGAGCCATATCTCAGAAACTAAAATAAAAAATGTTGTTCAAGTAACACTGCTTCAACAACTGACTTTATTGTGTGGGTTTCACTAAACCTCTTGTATAATTATTTGCTCTGCAGGTTGACATCCTTCTGGCACCTGCCTTGAATTTGGGTGCTTGCTCAGAAAAGCCCTCCTTAAAATTTGCTAATTTCTTGACAACATCCATGCAGTCCATTGAAAACATTGACAGATGGTTGTGATAAGACCTGTCCTAGGAAATTACATTGAATGTTAAGGGCAGAGAAACCTGACTGCTGACCAGAAGGTCCAGCAGGGCCATGTACTATGATTCGCTCAGCCAATTCATGGGGGAAAGAGGACACCCCCACGCTGGTCTTCTCCATAAGTACCATTTTGTTGGGGAACTAAGTCATCAAGGATTGAGGGCTGACATTCGCATACAGATTATTTCTAATCTTCAAAATAGAAACTGCTTGACATCCTCAGTCGACGCGATCTTCCCAGGAACTTACCATATATACGTGGAATGTATGTGGTCTGACTGCAACATCAAAGAGGCAAACCTTAGGTGCAGACTGTGAACACTATAATATCGGTATTACATGCATTTAAGAGACTAAAGTAGCTACCCACTCAGAGCAGCAACTTCAGACAAGCCATAAGTTAGTATTCATGGAGCAAAAACATGGCACATACCAGGATTTAGGATTCGTAATCGGACCAAGGCTCTTGGACCATGTCTTTAGTTATGTATACGTCGGTGATCGTGTTACATTTCATCGACCTGGCTATACCTATGCGAAAACACACCACCACTAAGTGTCGCATAGTCATGCATATGGCCCAACTACCGAAAAAGCCAAAGAGAAGCTAGCAATATTAGGATTCCTTTGCAGAACTGAGTTCCGCCATTACAATCCCAGCCAGATGGCAACTGTTCATGTGTGTGGAGAGTTCAACTCCAAGCAAGCTAATCTCAGCAATGTGGACAAAAATTCAGGACTTGGTTTATGCATGTGATTATAAGAAGAGGGCACATGCAACAGCAATGGAGATGTACTGGTGGCATTCCTTAGTTTCAATGGCCTATTTGCTACAAATATGGCTTTCAAATGCTCATGCCGTCTCCGTACAATATGGACGGAAGACACGCTATGGCTGCAACAGCGGTCTTCAAGCAAATAGACTTCATGCTCGTTCCTATGGAGGTGCAGACCTCAATTCTGATCATAAGCCAGTTGCACGACTTCAGATGAAGCATCTCTACCCAATGTATAAAAGCCATACCAGGCAAGAGGGCAGAGTCACCTACAACCTACTCAAACTCCGACCGGGTGGCGGATTAGCGACATTGACACTCAAATGTCATACAACAAGGCCCTCAGCGAGCAGATAGCTACCATCCAAATGAAGTCCTAACCAAAATACTGAAATGGGTGGAATCATCAGCTACCAGCTCCATAGAAGTTCTCAAAAACAACCAAACTAGGTATATACTGACGACCCTGCAATAGTAAAACTACCAGCAGAGCAGAAAGCGTTATGGCTGCGCATCTATCAAAGTGAAGACCGCACCAAAATACGCAGGGAAGGATGTAGGATGTTTCTACTACTACAGCCGCAGAATACAGTAATCATACAATCAATTCGTGGTGATCAGAAGCACTTGTCACTCCTCCTGTCTGATTTTCTGAAGAATCAGGCATCAGGATTGTTGGAGTGTATGCATATGCATACATTCTCATCCAACTAGTAGCTAATGCATCTATCGTGAATGCGTTTGGGTTTGGAATTTGAGAGACATAAATTGTCATCTTGGTATTCTGCATCATTGCGAACAGATCTATGTTGGGTTTCCTCCAATGGTTAAACAGACAATCCACCACACATCGTTAGCTCACCTGGCGCATTTTTCCGTCTTCCGGAACCATTTAAACCACTACTCCAGATTCCAAGCTCCAGAAATCTTCTGATCTCCCGGACAAGCGCCCCACCCCTCAATAGAGGCGTCTGCGAATGTAATCACATGAGGAGTAGCAACACTGCACGCATAAAGAAGGTTCCACAGATTCTTCCTCCGTTGAAGGTGGTGAAAAACTGGTTCCAATATTGGTACTCGAATAAACAGAGATTCTGTCTTTTTGGGATCATTTAGACATGAGAAACAACTGAAGTAGACCTCTGTATAATGCTGTATATGGTATGACAGATGCTAGAGAAACCATCAGACCTAGAAGTCCCAGAAAATCCATTACCAACATAATGCTTGCTTCTACACACTACTTCTGTAAGAGATATCCAAGTATCCAACCTTCTGAGATGGTATCAGTTCTGCCTATAGGTTACTATCCAATCCAAATTTGTTAATAATATTAATACCATAACAAAATTGGTTGATAGACTGTAATATTAGAAGCCAGTCATACAGTAGATACCTGTTTCTTCATGTCGGTGAAAGTACATGGTTTAATGCATGTATTTTGTTTCCAAAAGCTTATTAACGTTATGCTATCTACCAAACGTTCCTTCAGAAATTTATGATTTTGTAGTTTACAGACTTGACACAGTTGATAAGAGAATTCTCAACCTGGGCGAAGCAACACAGTCTGTTGATAAGTTGATTAGATTGCATGGGGCAGCATCTAGTTGCAAAGGTCTTTGCCACTGTTCTGAAATAAGCTCTACCATTTTGGTTACACCGACTTCATCCCTCTCCAGTGTAGCTATGCTCTGTTCCTGGTGTACTCTGTCTTTGTTGGTTGTAAGGAGCCATCTTGTCAAGGCACCTTTACTAAGAGTAAAGCCCATAATTCCTCCTTGAGCTTTGATGGTTTGTTCTAGTGCTTTATCAGTAGCGACACGGGTAAATTTTTGATATACAGACTAGAAAGCTACCACTTTCTAAGTGAGAATATGCTGCTGGCTTCTCCTTTTCTAACATTTTCATTTTTGCTCTGTACACTGGGCCATATCTAGAATAGTTAATTCCTCCTCCTGTTGTGAGCCATGGTATTGTCTCACAAACACCATTATGATGTCACAGTCTGCATCTTGTTCAGTCTCAAGAGAATGTCAACAAAATATATGAAGTTATCCCATTAAGTGAATGTCACAGATGCGTCGCTACCAATATGTCGAAACTCGACTATTGCCGCCTCCAACTCCTTCATATGGGTTTGCATCTCTTCAAGGAGCTGTCTTGTGAGGTCAGCATCTCCAGATCATATAGCATGATGCATATCAGATAGAAGAATCTTGGCATTCTCTGTGACGACATGATGGTTTTGTTCTTCCATCCACGCTAGTAGTGCTGTAAAGAAAAGCCTTGTCACTGCTTCCATTGCTAATTTCAGGGCTTGCATACCTCTAGATAATTTCTCTAGATATCAGAATCAACAAGTAGGGAAAGAAGTCCACCATCACCATACAAAACACCTATGCTTGCAATATAGCATATCATGAGGTGCATTCCCCCCCCCCCCCCCGAGTCCCATGGTGACCTTTTCATGTAGGGGTTACTGTATTCTGCGGCTGTAGTAGTTGAAACATCCTACAGCTGCAATCAGTCCTTCGCTTTTGCCCACTGTGTCTTGTCCTCAGCCAAAATCCTTAGCTTCCCCAGGTCCATTCTTGACTTGAGTGTACCTAATCCTGCTTTCTTGAGGTCACCTAGTAGCACGCCTAGCAGATTTATGCAATGACATCCTCTCCTGTCTCTGTATTTGCTGACTCCAAGTAGGGCGAATTCCAAGGCTCTGTGCTGGCGTGTCTTCTGGCATCCTTAGCACATGGGCAAACATGGACCATCTTTGCAGGGCGACTTTTACAGACAGTGGCGGCGTATTACACATCTTGTATAGTGCAGCGTTGGAAATTATGCTCTCTGGCCATCGGTGTCCAGTGATGGTGCGTAGGTGTTTGCGGTGGCAGGCGTCAAGATTGTCTAGAGCTGCCTTTGGAGCTGCCCAGCTGTTACAGTTATACATCATCAAGGATACGCAGGTTGCATTGTATAAACGTAGTCTTTTTACCAAGGGCATCTTTGATATACGAATCCATAGCTTCCAGAAGGACTGGAAAGCTATGTTCCCCATGATGCAGCGTGCAGCAATGTCAGCAGTACTGCAAAGCAGTGAGCCCAAGATTTTACTTTTCCTCCATGGTTCGCCGCCACGGAGTGGATCGTCATTTTCTTTAGTTTCATGCTTTGTAGATAGGTATATGTGGGTGAACTCTGTTTTGGATTCATTCATAAAGAGATTCTCAATTTTTAGTTTGCTTGCAGCTATTGGGAGAAGTTTGTCAAGGGGGTTTCTTTTTCTCATCTATAAAGTCCACATTGTCGTCGTGTGCTTTACTGTAGATGAATAAATCTATTGTTACAAATATGTGGTCTTTGCCTAGATTTGACGCTATTGAAGAATTTGTTGGTGACGCATTGATGAATGGAAGATAGCTTACTACAGCTTTTAGAGGATTAGTGATTGGCACAAAACAGTTGAAGGGTGACCAGCCTGGTACACATGGGGAATCTTTAAAATGGCGCAGTAGTTTCCAGACTATGCCTCTGGCTACAGCTTTCTCATAACAAACACTACTTATATTAGGAATCACTAATACCATTTGGTTCAGGACACACAACATATTTTGAATACATTTTAACAGTCTCTTCAATGTCTAAAGTATCGTTCTGTGATTTCTTTTCTAGTTGTTTGTGGTATCAGTTGCGATGACTTCTGATGAGTTTCTCTATATACGACCATTGCCATAGCATGTGTTTTCAAACATCATATCACTAGTCTACTGATAAAGAAAATTCTGTATTTGAATGTAATTTAAAGCCATTCCTTCAGTTTCAATGTTTCTTGAGGAAATTTAATGAACATATCACGACCGATAGTACTTGACATCGAAAGCAAAAAAATCTGGTTAAGACCATTCTGTGCATGACTACCTCATCATGACGTTCTTCACTGGTTTAGCTTTTGTGTTTGAGATACCACATTATGAAACAATTTTGCCTAATATTAAAGTTTGACGTGTCATCTGTGTTCAACCTTCTTTTTGGCCCACCTGACTCCACTTGTCGATGCCGGTTGATCATTGTCAGTCTTCCCTAACCAGCAAATGAACTCTGAAGTATAGCTTGCTCTACATTTAGTGTGGTCCCAAACCTTCAATTATAATGATAAAATCTCATCTCTAAGCATACCACGCGGATTGTAAGTCACATCTTGTTGCACGCTTGCACCATCACGTATTGCTAACAATCCTGATCTGGTTGGATTTTGAACTACTGTTCCTGCTGTCGTATCACTTAGTTTCTTATAGCAGATAGTGCGTGCTGAGAAGTTGGGCTGTTGCGGCTTCAGTTGTTTTGCTACTGTCCATTTACCTGATTATTTCAAGCATATAAAATAAAATCACAGGTATGTTGTGAAACAGACAATTATATTACAAAATGTTATGAACCAGCTGTAACAATTAACAGGCAAGATTGTTTGTAACTGGCTGTAACAACAAACCTAAAATGCACTAACAATATCAAGCTGCACTTTGTGGTAAAAAGCTTTAACAATAGCAAGCAAAAAATCTTTTGAGGAAAAGTGATAATAATACGCAAAATTTATTAAGAACAAATTTATAACAATAATGCAAAACATTCAGATGAAATGTAATAATTCTAAGCGAGACTTGTGATCAAAAAGGTTGACAGAAAGATGAGTGACAGCCAGACAATAGACAGTTGTAATCACATCTGGCAATATTGGTTCATTAAAAAGAGCCATTGCTTGCAAGAAATTGCTGTTTATTGGCAACAGAAGCAAATCAGATGACAACTGCCTTATACTAAAGAGATCAAGGATTTCTCCTACGGTGGCTTATTACAGGTTTTACTGTAATTGAAGATCTACAGATATCTATTCACATTGTTTTATATGTTCACAGTACTTGTTGTACATATTAATCATTGATAAAGACCAAATTTCTGCTTAGCTAGAATATAAAATATTATTAGCTCACCTGGCCTAAAAGGCCAAGTGAGCTTATGCCGTGGCGACTGTCCGTCGTCCGTCAACTTTTGTTTTTAAAACGCTACTCCTCATTAACCGCTTGGGTGATTTCATTCAAATTTGGTTGATGGTCATAGGCTCCAGAACCTCCATTCGGAATTTTGATTCCTCAATTTTTTGGGTCAAAACCTTAGATTTTATTAAAAATTTACCAGAAATTGTCAAATTGCTTCTTCTTAGCATTCTGAACGATTTCAACCAAATTTGGTCATAGGCTCCAGAACTTCCATTCGGAATTTTGATTCCTCAATTTTTTTTGTCAAAATCTTAGATTTTATTAAAAATTTACTGGAAATTGTCAAAATGCTTCTTACCATTTTAACCGATTTCAACCAAATTTGATTGAAAGGACCCAATGGTCATAGGCTCCAGAACTTCCATTCGGAATTTTGATTCCTCAATTTTTTGGGTCAAAATCTTAGATTTTATTAAAAATGTACTGGAAATTGTCAAAATGCTTCTTCTTACCATTTTAACCGAATGGTCATAGGCTCCAGAACTTCCATTCAGAATTTTGATTCATCAATTTTTGGGGTCAAAACCTTAGATTTTATTAAAAATTACTTCTTCTCCTTACCATTCTGAGCGATTTCAAGCAAATTTGGTTGAAAGGACCCAATGGTCATAGGTTCCAGAACTTCCATTCAGAATTTTGATTCATCAATTTTTGCGGTAAAAAACTTAGATTTTATGAAAAATGTACCAGAAATTGTAAAATTGCTTCTTCTCCTTACCATTCTGAGCGATTTCAACCAGATTTGGCTGAAAGAACCCAATGGTCATAGGCTGCAGAGCTTCCATTCAAAATTTTGATTCATCAATTTTTGGGGTGAAAATCTTAGATTTTATGAAAAATGTACCGGAAATTGTCAAAATGCTTACTTCTCCTTACCTTTCTGAGCGATTTCAAGCAAATTTGGCTCAAAGGACCCAATGGTCATAGGCTCCAGAACCCCCATTCCGAATTTTGATTCATCAATTTTCTGGGTGAAAATCTGAGATTTTATGAAAAATGTACTGGAAATTGTCAAATTGTCACCCTCTAGCTGCTTGACATATTTCAAAAAAAAAAAATTCTCCAATTGGTTCTATGGTGGTAAGCTGTAGAACATCTATTCAGAATTTTGATTGATCAATTTTTTGGGTCAAAATCTTAGATTTTATGAAAAATTTACAAGAAATTGTCAAAACACTGCTTCTCCTTAGTTACTTGAAATGTGTTTCAAACAAATTTGGCTAGAGTGACGCTATCAAGGTAGACTAGAATTTCTATTCAGAATTTTGATTGGTAAATCTTTTGGGTGGCCATCTTGGATTTTCCGAAAATTATCCATCATATTTATTTAAATGCAAATGGTTCAAATGCTAATGGTCCAGGTGAGCGCCACAGGCCCTTTGGCCTCTTGTTATGATGGTAATTCCCTCATCTAACCTAATCTTACACAATTATGTAAGTAGTTACAATAATCCATACAAGATTGAAAAATAATTTTTCTAGTTTTTAAGGTACTCATGGTAAGTATGATAAAGTTGTAACTATATGTCTCGTAGGTACAAATGAAAATGGTTCAATGCGGTTTAGATGTATGAGAAGCATTGCAGTCACATTATAGATCTTAGCCTTTTTGTAAGTTATATGGTTACTATGGCAACATTTAAAAACATTGGCCAACTCCAACATCACTTCTTAACCAGCACACATTGGACTAAAAGGCCTCATCCTCAATCCGGTGTCACATTGCTACTTCATGGCGTGGGTGAGGGGTGGTGGGCTTCAAGAGTTTATTGTTAGAAACGATAGCCTTTTGTGTACAACCGCCATCAGAATAACCATGGAGTTGGGGTGGGGAAGCCATGGAAAACTTACCTGCACCAGCTGTATGGGATTCATTGTTGAGATGAGGTATCCAATACAGATGGCTGTCTGCACCAAAATGGGAACAGAACTGACTACCGAAGTTGATAAAGCACAGTTTCTATATGCTCTTCTGCTTGTGAACGAGCTTCCAACAAACTCCTCTTACTCTAGCTCTGAGAACGTACCCCCAAAGGATTAGAGTACTGGTGACAGGTTCCTTAAAGGCTGATAGGCAGCTGAGCGAGACCTGCATTACTAACCCCTACTGTGAATGACTAGCTGGCTGAGTATCCGAAGTGAAAATCAACTAGCATTATGTGTGGGTAGTTTTACGTAGACACACAATGTCATGTAGTGATGCCTATGTCGGTCCAAATAAGTGGAGCGAATTCCAGATTGATGAGGCTTTCACATATATGGGAGAGTAGTAAAACCAGATAAAGATCCTCATGAAATTTAGCTAACACAACACCCAATAGACTCCTCGGACAGATTTGATAATTAAGACATTGAATAATGAGTGAAACCAATGTCAAAAGTTGGTTTAGCTTGAAATGCCCCTAGGATGAGTGACAAACCACGAAAAAATAAGACATGAATATTACGTGACAATAAATGAAAACGAATGACTACCAAAGTGACTGGTGAAATCAGAATAGATACATACACATGACTTCAATGTCTGAGGAACCAGTAGAACCATCATGAATAATCACATTACAGGCAAGGTCTTAATTTGCACGGAATACTTGCTAATTATATAGACACACGGTTAACTGGTCAACTATGAAATTAATTCTGACATGTCATTCCAGTGTGCACTAATCCTTGCATGGCAGCCAGTGTCGCATGACAGCAGGCCACCTGTCTCAGTCAGTGTGGTATGACAGCAGGTCATCTGTCTCGACCAGTGTCGTATGACAGCAGGTCACCTGTCTCAGCCAGTATCGTATGACAGCAGGTCACTTGTCTCGGCCAATGTCGTATGACAGCAGGTCACCTGTCTCAGCCAGTATCGTATGACAGCAGGTCACTTGTCTCGGCCAATGTCGTATGACAGCAGGTCACCTTTCTCGGCCAATGTCGTATGACAGCAGGTCACCTGTCACAACCAGTGTCGTATGACAGGTCACCTGTCTCAGCCAATGTCATATGATAGCAGGTCACCTGTCTCGGCCAATGTCGTATGACAGCAGGTCACCTGTCTCGGCCAGTGTCGTATGACAGCAGGTCACGTGTCTCGGCCAGTGTCGTATGACAGCAGGTCACGTGTCTCGGCCAGTGTCGTAAGACAGCAGGTCGTGTGTCTCGGCCAGTGTCATATGACAGCAGGTCACCTGTCTCAGCCAATGTCATATGACAGCAGGTCGCCTGTCTCAGCCAGTGTCGTATGACAGCAGGTCACCTGTCTCAACCAGTGTCATATGACAGCAGGTCACCTGTCTCGGCCAATGTCGTATGACAGCAGGTCACTTGTCTCATTCAATGTCGTTTAACAGCAGGTCACCTGTCTCGGCCAATGTCGTATGACAGCAGGTCACCTGTCTCGGCCAATGTCGTATGACAGCAGGTCACCTGTCTTGGCCAATGTCGTATGACAGCAGGTCACCTGTCACAACCAGTGTCGTATGACAGGTCACCTGTCTCGGCCAATGTCGTATGACAGCAGGTCGGCTGTCTTAAAGCAAAGACTTCTAATTTATTCTGTATTATAGAGCTACTTGGATATAAGTTTATATATCTAGTCTTCATGGTATGTATTCTCCTGAAGTAAAAATGACTAATGTGTGAGCATGTGATGCTCTCAGATTGTTGTTGCTAGCTAAAATGTCCTCTACCTCTCATATCCACTGCCCGGGCAGCCATCATCCCGCGCTAGTTCCCCCATCGTCCAAGGGGACCAGGAGGCCCGTCGTCACGCAAGCTGTCCTCTCCTCTTTCCATCGCCCTATCGGGCCCCGGGCAGGAGCGCCAGTCGAGCGGCGAGGAGCTTGCTCCTTCGAGGAGGCAGAGGCTGGTCTTGGGGCTTGCGACGCCATTTCCGTCACGCGGGTTCGGGGCTCCCCCACAAATGTTTGCTGACTGGCGCGGTCAGCCATCTCCTCGGAGACGGCCAGGTCCAGCCGGACATTTCCAGCATGGTTAGGTGCCTGAAAACAACTAGCTATAGACGAGATGGTTCCTTCTTCCCCAGCGGCGAGTGTGCCGGTCTCATCCTCGCTGTCCACTGGTGGGAGGTCAGAGAGCTAGGAGGCTATGCTGGTCTTGAGCATCCACTCCCCTGAGGTCAGCTGCGGGTGTTACTCCCCTACTTTATCTTTCTTCTCAGTCCCAGCAGAGGAAGATTGCGCAGATGTGTACTTTCATCCCTGTGGTGGTGGTCTGAATGGTGTGAGCGGGAGAATTTGAGGTGGCGGCTGAAAGAGTCGCGGTCACAGGAGGCAGCGGTGGATCCTGAGGTGGTGGTATCAGTAATATATGTGGAGATGGTATTCGTGGTCATCGTGTCAATGGGAGCTTCAGTGGCAACGAGGGAGGCAAATATCTCAGGCGCACAGGTTCGAAAAGGCATCCCCCAGGCTGATGGATGGGTCCTTCTGAGAAGAGGGATCCGTTCGAGTTAATCCTGTGGGGAACGAGAGGTGCGTGCGGATGTGATGTGAGTGCGAATGCGGGAGTAAAGGGGTCGCAGGTTCGAGCCAAGTTCTTTTTAAGCATCTCTCTCGGGCGCTAATGTCGAGGAGGGGCAGGCGCATGAGAAAGCGCGATGATGGGGTTCTACTCGACGTTTAGGTTTTCAAAAACTGGCCAATATTTTAGTCGCTGACTGAAAAAGGTCGGATGACCATAGCCGAACTAACGTCGCTCCGGAGGTTGGAGGGCCTATGAGGCGACGGGACGAAATGGCTGTCTCTCAGGAGGAGGGTCATAAGCGGGAGAAGAGAGCAGGTTTTCCTATCTATCCCAGGCAGTCAGTGTGTCGCTAACGGTCACTACTCGTCTAGTTGGTCTATCTATATATAAGGTTAGTTAGTCATAATAGTCATTTGGTGCTGAAAGCTAACTATTTCCTGAAAAGGTCCACGGTAACGAGAGGAGAGTCCTACTTTAGTGTCTTAAAGAACTCGCGGGGGAAAGAAGTTTTAGTCGTCGCCTAGTTGATCTGAAGTTCTCAGCAGACATCCAGAGGCGGGGCCTTCTGTGTGGGCCTAACGCTAATATTTTAGAGGGGATCCTGCATGAAGAGGTTTTTTAGACTATCTAGAATGTTTTGCGTGTTAAGGCCTCAGAAGGCCGCGATCGGTTATATCATGCAAAAACACCTTCCCTCGCAGGGTCAGGTGAATATTTGGCTCGGGGCTTTAGACCGACTTGAGCAATGTCAAAAAGCACTTGACGCGGTTCAAGTGGCAGATGTACAAACAGGCCCATGTAATTAAAGATGAAAGTGTTAGCAGAACCTCTGCTGAGTCTGGGCGCTAAGGAGGCGTGACAAACTTGGAAGTGATTCCTGTGATACGGCGGCTATGATTCAACAGGAACGGTGTTAACCGCAGGATTGTCTAACTAAGACTATGTTTCTGTTGACCGCCAGCCAGGTCCGAAAAGGGAAAGTGTACTTATCAACAGGGAAGAGTTGCGCCGCTCTGTTCTTTATTCAGTCTAGAGAGACATGCTTAGTGCATCTTAGTGATTGGTGCAAAATTTATGCGGCAAACTTTCCCTACAGAGCGGATGTATGTAACGGTTACAAGACCTATCAGGATGTTGAAAAAGAGTGGCAGGGTTTAGTCGAGGCCTTGAACAAGGGGCATCCATGGGGAGCGGTTATACGTGGCGCAAAACAATATTGCAACGTCCAAACCATTGACGATGGCACTTGCTAACAGGCGACGATGTTTTCACACATACGTTAGGCATGCAGAGAAGCGCGGCGAACCAAGGGACTTAGCTTTCCTAGTCCTAATGAAATATCCTAATGAATTAGAGGTGGCTCAAGTGAACTGTGCGGGGCCTATTGAACAAGAAGAAGAAAGTGGCCGTGTGGCGGGGAATGTTTCGCACAGAGTACGGAGGGCATCACCAGCTTAGAGAAGCAGCGAAAAGTGTGAACCTCCTTGTAAGAATACTTAGTAAAAGCGACACCGTTACAAGGCTAACAATTTGTCTACTTTAAAAGGTGTGCGAGAATGTCGTCCGCAGTTTACGGCTAAGATGAACGATCTCATTTAAAGTGTTGCTTAAAGCGAAAACGGAACAGCCGCTTGAAAGCGGAGGAAAATAACAAATGGTGATATTTCTAAAGATTCTGCAAGAGAAAAATAAGAACTAGATTAGTGCGTACATTTAAAGTTTAGAGAAGAAGAGCATGTTAGCACAATGGACCTTTCCATTTTTAGCTCACCTGGCCTGAAAGGCCAAGTGAGCTTATGTTGTGTGTCCGTCCATCTGTCAACTTTTCATTTAAACGATCTCTCAAGAACCACTTGCAATTATATTTGGTAGAAAGCATCCTTAGGGAATAGGGATCCAAGTTTGTTCAAACAAAGCCGATCGGCCAATTTGGCCAGTGGCAATCTTGGATTTTGGCTGATTTTTAGAAATGTCTTTAATATCTTCTCCGAAACCCCTTGAGGGATTGAAGCAAACCTCATGAAATATGATCTAGGGCAAGAGCTCAACCAAGTTTGTTCAAGGGAACTTGATTGGTCCAATGGGTCAGTGAGCATCTTGGTTGACCTATTTTTAGCGAAAATTACTTCTCCAGAACCGCTGAAGGGATCAGGCCAAAATTTGGCAGATATGAGTATGGACCAGTAAAGGGCCAGTAAAGTTTGTTCAAGAGAAGTTGATCCGTCAAAAACACTGTGGGTCAATCAAAATATAGCATGTTTGGTGGCCATATTGGATTTTTTTATTTGTTGGATTTTGAGGCCGAAATTTGTTTTGGGGTATTAGCAAGAGCTCAACCAAGTTTGTTCAAGGGAACTTGATTGGTCCAATGGGTCGGTGAGCATCTTGGTTGACCTAGTTTTAGCAAATATTACTTCTCCAGAACCGCTGAAGCGATCAGTCTGAAATATGTGATATATGATTAGGGAATAAGGGCCATTAAAGTTTGTTCAAGAGAAGCTGATCCGTCAAAATACCTGGCCACCGTGGACCAATCAATATATAGCGGTTTTGGCGGCCATGTTGGATTTCTTTATTTGATGGATTTTGAGGCCGAAATTGGTTTTATAAATTTTTTTGCGTATTGTGATGTAAAATTGGCCATTTTCGAGACTGTTGGATAAACGGTTTAGTGGCCATCTTGGATCATTTATCCGGCAAAATCTCCCATACTAAAGCAATGGGAAATTTAAAATATGTTCTCTGGGATTTTGGTAGATTTTTGTGGGATCAATTCAAAATGCATGAAATATCATCTACGGCAAGAGGTGCACCAAGTTTGTTCAAGGGAACTTGTTTGGCCAAATGGTTTGGCGGTCATCTTGGATAACCTATTTTTTGCCAAAACAACACCAGAACCACTGAGCTGATTGGGCCGAAATTTGGGAGATATGATTAGACACTGAGTGCCATTAAAGTTTTTTCAAGGGAAGGAGCTATGTCAGAAACATGGCCGCAGTGTACCAATCAAAATGTAGCGTGTTTGGCGGCCATATTGGACTTGCAAAAATGTCCACAAACTCATAAGACTATTAAACCACCCACCGACAATTCTAACAAAAATTGATGGTGCGCCAGGTGAGCGACACAGGCCCCTTGGGCCTCTTGTTAGCTATTCCCCGCCCATTTCTAGCTAAGCTCCACCCACACCTCAATCATGATGGGATCGATCTCTGAACTCCCTGACTATCAATTTCCAGAAAACTATACAACTTAAAATGTTGAATATTTTGAAACTAATTTGTCTGGGTCCTGTTGCTGCCTCAAAATATACAACGGCATTGTTATTAAATAGTAGAGACTTACAATTTGTACAACGTGTATTAAGAGTTAAAGACGGTCCATATAGAATCATTTATGACGTAATGATTATGACGTCATCCTACATGCTGCTTAGCTGATTATGACATCATATGACATCTTTACTCTAGAAAGGTCCATTGCTGGCAACCTGGACAAAGAGACGGGGAATGAAAGCTTGTTAGCACATTAGCCATAAGAACTGGGAGAACTCACACAAGCACAAGCGCACGGATGCACGTGCATGTACACGCACGCACACACACACACTTTTTCTGTCACCTCTCCCTCCCCCCTCCCTCACCCTCTCTCCATTCCTGTCTGCATCTCTCGACTCTTCTCAAACCAAATTTTATAGCAATTATATGGGGTATTACAGTTATGCAATTAATAAATCATTCACACACTATAGGCTCCTCCTGTGACACCTGTGGCCTAAAGTCTGATTCATAATCTGAGTGTCATGGGTTCGAATCATACCTGCGCCTGATGAGACCCAAAAGCTTGAAAATAGTTGTGTAGTGGGTGAGTTTTAGACCGTGTTCTCACGGGAATCGCGCTTCACCTCAGCATTGCATTATGCCGGTTAAGTCTCTAGTGAGAACACAGTTCTAGTCTGTAGTGTGTGAATAATTCATCCCTCCATATTGTGTCTGTGAGAGATGGCAAATGTTAGATTTCTTGTCTATTTGCAGTATGGGTACAGACTTCCTGAAGATGAGCAGCTGGTTGTATATTACCAAGTCTACTTCAGACCAATAGGTGAAATGCTCTTCACATATCCTTTACAAATCAGCCTGGGATGTGCTGATGGTGTATGTCATGGACAATGCTATTCTACATGAGACTATTTCCTCTCATATGCTGTCTTGCCTTGCTCAACCTTTGTTTAACATTATCTACTCTTTCTTGACCTACCATACCATCTAATAGCTTGTCCAATCATGTCCCACATGTACTTCAGCATACTACATTGCACTACGCTGCCCTGACCTTCCAGACCATAAACCATTATTATCCCCACGTTTTAAAAAAACATCGGGGGATATTGTAATCGCCTCCGTCAGTCTGTCACGCTATCTCCATCCAAACCATTGGGTGGAATTCAACCAAATTTGGTATGTGGGTTACCCATATGATTCCGCTTTGCAAGACAATGTTTACATTTGGCTCCGCCTCCAGCGGGGCAGGGGTCAAAAGGTAAAATCACTTGTAACGCAACTCCTATGAAACCGTAGATTTAGCCCCACCCCCATGAGTGGGTGGGGTGCAGTCCAAGCGTCGAGAAATTGCTTGTAATGCAACTCATCCGAAAACATTGGACGTAATCCAAACTAATTTGGTATGTTTTAATTTGAAAGAAACTTGTGAGGTGCTTATTTGTCCTGACGCTAACCGTTAGTGTCCGTTGAGTCTGGATGGCAGTGCACTGTTTGTGTGCTCCTTTTATACTCTTGGCTACACTAGGTGTACTCGATTGTACCCGATATTGTGGGTATGTACCCAGTTTTGGTAGAAAAATTCCGTTGTTCTAGACAGATTGTACCCGGTTTCCTGTGTACGTGTACCCGGTTTGCTGTGTACTTCTTTATTTATGTACCTGAAGTGTGGGGATAGGGGTACTCATTTTGGTTGATGAGCAGGTATAGGTGTACCCGGTTCTGTGATAATGTACAATGTGTTTGTACTTCTATGTATCCAGTTTGGACATTATTTTGGTATCCAGTTTGGACATTTTGTACCCGGCTTTTATTGTTATTAATTTATTATTGGTGGTATTTAGTAGAAAAAATGGCTGGTGGTCAGTTTGACCAGAGTTTGTGCATAAAAGGTATTGGCAATTGGTCCAATTGTTTTTGTGACCCTCCATAGTTTATCCAGAGTGTTGGCGTTTTGTGTATGTGTTTAGGCTATATTCATCAGAAGATGATATTCTCATCAGTTATATAAGAACATAGTTTCGTGTAGTTTTTAGGAGAGATTTGAAGCAGTAACCAGTAGACCAGTTTAGTCAGTATTGAGTCATAGATTTTAGTTAGAATTTTTGTTATCATCTTGCCTTTAATCAAGGTTGTTGATAATCTCTAGGAGCGCCACTGCTCCTAGTTCATCATCCTACAGGGTTTCAGAAGAATCTTGTTGAAAGGGGGAATCTAGTGTGTTGTTTTGCCTATCTTCCTGATAGTCTTCTGCAGTTGGCCCGGACACGCCACTGTCAGGGCTGTTGAAGCTGGGGCTGAAGACAGGTGAGCCTGTGGCGGGTGTTATGGCTTCTTCTGGGTTGCTGCCTGGTTCAGAACTTGAAAGTGGTGCAGAATACACATAAACTATGTCCTCACCCTCAGGTGGCGGATGCAGGACTTGGTATAAGTCCCAGGTTAGTTGACGTCCGGAGAACTAGCTCAAGGATAATTGTCTATTGATGATGTTGTTGCTGTCAGTGTGACAGGTGGCAGGTGTAGCAGCTCTCTGTGAAGGTGTTGAAATCACTCTGGGTGGTGATGGCGCTACGAGAGCAGGTTTCTGGTGTGAAAGGTCTGCGGTGGCTTCGTGTGTCTTCGATATTGTCTGCACTAACTCTCCTATCATGATTGTGATTGTAAATGATGATTCATTGTGGAGTGATAGTCAATTTATGTACGACTGCAAGGTGTGATCTGAAGTTTTCTGTTCTGGTGGATCTTTGCCCACAGGCCAGGCACCACCAAAAACCTTGTTGAAGGTGTATCACTCTATTGTGTCTAACTAAACTGGTACGAAATGCGAAAGAGGCTGTGCACCTCAGGCACTGGTGGCGCTCCATAGGATGAGTGCCTGTTGAAACTATCTACCTACTTAATGATTGCTGAACGTTAGTGTAGATTAACGTTTTGATACGTCTGTGAGGTAATTCAGGTGTGACGTAATATTACGTCATAAACATCTCCAAGAGGGGGGTGGGGGTTTGTTGGTAACTAGGTAGTTAATTAATTTTACTACTTTCAGGTAGAGTTTGTTACCAATCAGCGTGATTAATCCCGATTGGACTCGTGCAGTGCATCTGATGATTCAATGATTCTACAGCAAGATTCTACCTACTACCTAAAATTCACAAGAAAGTAGACATCAAAACAAAAACATTTTACCACACAACCAATGTGGTTTATTTAATCACATGTAACTTATGTTCAAAGCAATACATTGGTGAAAAGAAACGTGAATTTCAGGTTCGTATTAAGGAACATATACGGGATATTAAACATAAGAAAGACACACCAGTTGCAGAACATTTTAATCTTCCCAATCACAATACCACTTCAGTCGACTACTGAATCATTGAAGTGCTCCATCACAATCCTGATACACCGGAAGCCGCCTCTCTGCAAGGAACGTGAGAAATTCTGGATTCATCAGATGCAATCACGCCGATTGGTAACACACTACCTGAAAGTAGTCAAATAAATACACAAATTTGGTATGTAAGTTGCCCATATCAATGCGGAGTGGATGTCGAGCACCTTTACAGATTATCCTACCTTTTATGAATTCCTAGTCATGGCCTTTCACTTCATGAGTACATTTGAGTACACTTACCACCCTAATACTCATTGATTTTTCTTAATATTGACCTAGCTACAATAATACCCAGACTTTAACAGAACACTGCACCTAATGGGCAGGTATGAAAGTTGACAGTGCGGTGGATGTGCGCCCCACCTCCGCGCATGCGCCGACTCACTTACTCTTTCTAGATTATTGACTGCCCATGCAACATGCCTTATTCGCTCTGCTAAGTCTTTTCATTTGCTACTAATTATTTCATTATTTTGAGAGTAATCTGTTAGCCATCTAACGATTTCTGATCAAGTCAAATCTCCGGAGGCCGCTCACGGACCTAGTCACCAGGTGATTTCAATTACATATTAATTAATATTTCCGGGATTCGCGCTCAAAATGTTTCCACATGCCTTGAATGCCTAATCACACTTTGTCTTTGTGTACACAGGTACTTATGTAGTTGTTTGGTCACCTGTGATTAGCTTTTCTCTGCCAGCCTCCCCCGTCTTGTGTTTATTAGGGTCTGAATAAGAGTGATTTTATGAAACACTCATAAGAAAGTGTTTCTCACTCTTCCCCCTCCCCTTTGCCCATCGGAGTTTGTTGGTGGAGAGAATGAGCGGGAGCAATGGTACACACTCAAGTTAGATGGTTTGCTTATGCTAAAGGTCCAGGTATCATAGAGTTACTAAGTCAGGTACTCTAATAATTAGAAAATTATGCAAAAAATTGTCTGCCAAAATAAATTATTAAATTTATTCTGTTTGCGCTGATGGTTATGCATAGGCTAGTTTGTGGTTCAAATCACTGTATTAATTGTCTACTTGAGTGTTGGATACAATTCGCTCACACCTGTCAAGGTTCAAATACTGATTATCTCCCTTGTTATCATAATGAGTTATGAAATATTTTGTCTTATTCGGCCCTGGTTTTTAAATTACTAATTAATTATGACCCAGCTGTTTGTTCTTAAGCATCTTCCTATAAGGTTAGACTAGGTTAGTTGCTTCCCTTCTTCAGTTATTTTGGTTTACTAATGACTAAAACACAAATTGTCTTCGTCTCATGCCTTACAGAAATCGGACTGTCCCCGGTGCCATCGGTTTGTCAAACCAAGGTTCTTTCCTCATGACAGCACTAGGTGCACCACCTGTGGTCCCCTACTTAAATGTGGTGTGTGCAGTCTGGGGGGGGGGGGCTAAATTCAATGACTATCGAATTACAGGGGAGGGAGCGTGCGACAGAGAAGAGGTTGGAAAAGTCTACGTTGGAGAAGACCAAAGATGGTATTGTGTCTGGTAAGAAGCGAAAGACCTCGGACATGGAGGCATTCCGCGTGGAAATAATGGGAGAAATGAAACGATAAAGGACCTGGTTCCAGAGATGCTTCCGGCATTCTTCCCGAGCTACGTGCTTTGTCATCTCCCTCATTTGCCCCAGTTCAGGATGTTCCCGCCTCTGGATCGTCCCGACTTAGGGGTTTGCCAGTTTTTGATCACGATCCGGAAGCAACCCCCGAAGTGTTTATCTAGTGACAAAAAGCACTAGAGAATGGAAACTACATAGACACACAAAGTTTCAAAATGCAAACAATTAGAACAGTATTAGCGGGGTTGGAGAAGGGAATGTGGATGATGTCCATAGACTTGAAGGATGCTTATTTCCATATTCCCATTGCGTGGAGTTTTCATCGGTTCCTGAGATTAGCATTTCAGGGCCGCCAATGGGAATTCAGGATTGTTTGATTGGAATTTGACAGCTCCTCAGGTCTTCACTCGAGTGGTCCTTGCTATTACAACATTACTTCGCAGGAGACACAAAGCAGTCCACACATACATGGACGATTGGCTGTTAAAAGCAATCAAGACAGTATATCAGCAAATCTGGAAATAGTTTTGATGACAGATCTAGGCTGGATAATCAACTTTCAGAAATCAGAGCTAACACCATCCTAGAAGGTTGTTTACCTGGGCATGTTCTTCGATCTAGAGATAGGTTATGTTTACCCATCTCCAGAGAGAGTAGAAATACTCATCTCAGTCATACAGTCAGTGTGCAACAGTCGTTATGTCCTGGCATGGGTCTACTTGAGATGCTGGGGTTGATTGTTTCACTGGAACCAGTCATTCCACAGGCGGCCTTAGGCCGGTGTCCTATTCAGTTATTTCTCATGACAGTGGACCCAGACTACAGGATCTCCGGACTCAAGGGTGTCAGTGTTTAACCTCTTATTCACCATCTCCAATGGTGGATGAAAAGAGAAAATCTACTGGCGGGGGTGATGTCTCCTCTCCACCCTCAAATAACGATGTACACGGATGCATCAATGGAGGAATGGGGAGTTGCCTGGAAGAAGCCACAGTATCAGGACTTTGGAATCTGGATCAGTCACAAGAACACATCAATCTGCGAGCAGTTGTCTTGGCCTTTGAACATTTCGGGGAGAAAGTTCAGGGCAAGATATTTCTGGTTTGATCAGATAATTCAACAGTAGTGACTTACATAAACCACCATGGCGGAACGAAGTCGCCTAGATCATGGGATTTCCCTGAAAGCAGCTCATATTCCAGGAAGGCTAAATCTATTAACAGACTCATTGAACCGAAGAATGAGCATTCTTCCCACGGAATGGCAACTAGATCAATGGGTGGGAAACTGTCTGTTCAGCCACTGGGACAGGCCCAACAGATTTATTCGCAATGAGGAATGTGAAGATGACTACGTATGTCTCTGGAATTCGAGATCCGAGCGCTATCGCAATAGATGTGCTACCTATCAGCTGGGACGGAATGTATGCATACGCATTCCCGGCAGCAATCCTGATTCCAAAAATTCTCCAGAAAATCAGGCAGCAGGAATGCCAAGTGCTTCTGTTTGCCCCAGATTGCTCAATCCGATCATGGTATACGGATCTGCTGGCCCTTCTGGTCTGCAATGCTGTTCCTCTGCCTCTGATGGGCAACATAATCTTCCAGGGCAAGGCCTTGCACAACAACTCGTCAATGTTCCAATACAGGAAGTAGCTGATTTCCTCTGTTACTTGTATGATGTCTATAGCCTCAAGCCAAATTCGATTGCTGGCAAGTCAACTTTAATGTCAGTTATCTCTTGCTTGGCTAATAGGGGAAGTGATGAAGTATGTAATCTTAATACTTTAATTAAATGCATGGATAATCTAAGACCTAAGAATCCTCCAGTGATTCCGTCTTGGAGTTTATCGTTAGCGCTTAAAGTGCTAGCGGATAAACCCTTTGAACCTCTAAGCTCCATTTCTATGAAATTGTTGATGCTTTAAACAGTTTTTATGATTGCTGCAGCATCGGCTAGACGAAGAAGTGAAATACATGTCTAGTCAGTGGAGCCAGACTGTTTTGTGGTTACAGGGGAATGCCTCAGGCTTCTACAGAGAGTTAACTTTATGGCCAAGAATCAGTCTTTAAAATGTCTTGGTCGGCCTATAGTTTTGCCTGCTTTCACTAGGTTTGATCTGAATTCAAAGGCATGGTGTCCACTTCGAGCAATAACTCCTTATAAACAATGCACAGAATGGCGGACGGATCCCAGTTCATTATGGCTATCTTATATTGAGCCTCATGGTAGAGCATCTAAAGATACCATATCCAGGTCGATTGTGGAGTGTATTCAGCACTGCCACAAAGCTGCCACAGGCAAACAAGTTGACATGGCCAAGGCCCGTGGTGTAGTGGATTCCACAGCTCTGTTTAACAGAGTGCCAGTGGATGACACTGTCTGTAGCCAAGTGACACTGTTAGTCTAGTTTTACCGATCAATCCTCTTGCCTTGTCGATTCTGCATAAATATTAAATGTAACAAAATCTCTGTGGATGACGTTATGTCGGTAGACCAGTGGCATTATGAGTCCAGTTTCACGGACCATTACCTCCGTGACACGACTAATTCTCCTGCCTTACCGATTTTGAAAAAATAAACCGGTGTAAATAGTGTTTATAAGGCGCACAGAGTTCACACATTAACGTTAAGTACGGGAGACAACCACTGTTCAGTGGTTTGCCATTCTTCAGCAGCAAGAAAATGTCTCATTAACTTTTTATGGCCATTCCTATGTTGGTGTTGTCTTGTTTTTTCTCACGTTTGCTGTACATACTAATATGGTGATGGTTCGTGTTTTTATATGTGGTTCGCATTCAAGAATATATGAATTGAAGTCATTCATTTTGCGATGTCCGTTAGCATGCAGGCACTAGTACGTAGAGAGTGTTTATGACATTGAGATCAACACTTCTCCTTCGTGAAAAAGAACGGGGGGGGGGGGGGGGGGGGTGGGGGGCATATATCTCATAACAGTCATTATCAATCTTTCATCGGCTGTGTTATCTGATACTCAATGCATTTCCTGGTTGCGTTTCATACTCAACTTCAGATGTTTGTGTCCTTATGCAAAAAGCGTCCTCTTCCAAGGGTGAGCGGATCATATGACCTCGCCTCCCTCCCGCCAGAGTAACTTTTGAATTCTGGCAATAACAAAGAGTATTAGGGAGGTAAGTATACTCATGAAGTGAAATAAACAAAATCATGGAT
Organism: Chaetoderma sp. LZ-2023a; assembly: GCA_034401795.1. Taxonomy (NCBI): domain Eukaryota; kingdom Metazoa; phylum Mollusca; class Caudofoveata; order Chaetodermatida; family Chaetodermatidae; genus Chaetoderma; species Chaetoderma sp. LZ-2023a. Next base: position 13,833,267 of record CM067367.1, on the reverse strand, counting down.
TTCTTTTTTCATGAGTGAGTAGTTACTTACCTCCCTAATATGAACCCGGGCCTCGCCACCCCACTGAGGCTCAGTCTTTAGGCTGTTTCGTTTCATATTTGTTGGCCAATTATCAAGTCGAGGAAGTGACAGTCGGCGGAGGTGGGGCGCACATCCGCCGAACTGTCAACTTTATAATTCCTGCCCATTAGGGGGCAGTTTCTGTTCAAATCTGGGTATTATTGTAGCTAGGTTGATATTTAGAAATATCAAAGAGTATTAGGGAAGTAAGTAACTACTCACTCGTGAAAAAAGAAATCCGTGATTTTTGTTTATTTACTACGATAAACCTGGTTAGCTCACCTAGGTAGGTTTGCTTATACAATTACGATTTGCCTGTCTGTCACCTGACGTTTCACTGTTTGTCGATGGATTAAAATCACATTGGCAGATATATTCCTATAGGCAATATCTGTCTGGGCCATGCCAACCAATAGCAGAGTTATGGCCCTTGCTATATGTTCAATGTATTGAAGCCTATGGGTAAATGCATTTGTGGCACATTTTGTCATTTATTGATGGATTAAAACCAAATTTGTTAGATATTGTAATAAAATAGGGATTTAACAGGCCAAAACGGATGCTAATAAAACCAAGAACGGGACAGGAAAAGGTGACTAATTATGGGTTACATGGGTCTTATGGGTAAGAATTTCCCCACATGCCTTTCCACCCATCACCCTGCTAATTATCTGCTTCCGAAGTTTGCTGGTGTCACCGGATAGCTGCTTCATCTCTGCGTCGTTGATGTAGTTTAAACCCTTCTTTATTACTTTGGTGCCCGAACAGGGACACAGGGAGAGTACTCTTCAGTCATATTATATTTCGCACAAATCATTCACAGGACCAGTAATTCAAACCAAATCACCTTATTCTTTGCGTACAGTTCACTTCGCTCAACCCGATTCCGTGTTGAGCAAAGACTGGGAAGTTGACTCTCAAAATGAGCAGAGAATTCCAATCAGAAAAACTAAGCTTGTCCAGGTGTCAGAGTATTCAGGCACCACTTCATGTGATGAATACCTCATTCAATTTGACATTACGCCAAGATGAATCAGTGGACAGAAATAGAAAAGGGAAATCAGTTGGCTGTAAAACTGAGAGGTGATGCACTTCGAACAATGACTGAGTTGCCTTTATTAGAGCGGACTACCTTTAAACATTTAACCGCCGCTCTGTCTGAACGTTTTGGTGACCCGATGGAGAGTGATAGTTGTCGTTTACAACTTCACAATCTCCGTCGTGGACCTAAGCAAACATTACAGGAACTTGCATCAAAGATTAAAAGAATGGTCACCCAAGCTTACCCATCAATAGATGCTAATACTCGTAGCAAAATGGAGATGGACACATTTCTAGGAGCCCTTACAGGTACCCCAGAACTGAAAGATGTTCTATTTCAGGGGAATTACAAGTCTATAGGACCGCTTCTGGCCGCTGCCATATGCCAAGAAGCGTACTTAGAAAGGGAAAAAGGGTCTAGAAAAATGTTGCTGCGCCCTGTTAATGTTGTTAACGTTGCACAGCAACAAAGTGACTCTGAAATTATGAATGCTTCATCATCCCGTGTAGAGTGGATCGCTCGGGCAAGCCAGTTGCTTGGCGAATGCACTCGCCACCAGAGAATGGCGTCTTCTGTGACTATGGAGGAGGACTTGGACTTGGAAATAGAAGGCATAACGAGAGAGATCACTGATCTCATGGATCAGTTATCTCTCAAAGAGCGGGAAATTTCCAATCTGAGGTCGATTTTCAGATGCGAAAAGGGGGCTTCCTCGAATAGTTGGGCATGGAGATGGAATGGGAGTAAATAATGTAACTGCTACTCCAATTCCATCACTTGAGGCACCTCTTGCTCATTCAACCTTTATACCCGAGTCGTTGACTGGACCAGTTCCAAGTCCAGTTATTTATAGGCATTTCAACCCATCTTGATTACAGTCACCTCCAGGGTTTTCCGGTGTGCCTATGTTCTCCCCCAATTCGTTACAATATGTTCCTTTAGGGAATATCTATCTGCGCTATTAAGATGAAGTGGCCACATCCAAAATAGAAGAGTTATGGCCCTTGCACTATTTTCAAAGTATTGAAGCCTATGGGTAAAATACAACATATGACACATTTGGTCTTTTATCAACGGATTAAACCAAAATTTGGCAGATATGTTTCTTTATGCAACATCTATTCAAGCTATGAATATGATGAGGCCACGCCCTTACACAAGGGCCTTAAATCTGCTTCTTTAAATTGTTTTTAACTATTGAACCCTATGGGGAAAATACTGTAACAAGTTGTAAAAACATTGTTTTGCCGGAATAACCCGGTGGAGGATGAAACATAGACAAATTAAGTCCTTTAATTTACATCCTTCATGGACGGGAGTTCCAGTATTAACTGATGGGTGGAAATGTTTAAATATAATTGAACTCGTAACAGACCCAACTGGGGACTCGGGAACAGTTTCTATTACCCGTGTACTGTAGGTATTTGAATCCTGAAGTTCAGATAAGTCAGTAACAGATTGAGTACAATGGGTGGAACCAAGCTATGCCTGCTTTCATCATGTGTCAGTGCGTGACTCTTCAATATCCTGTCATGAGATGACAAGATGGGTGATGATAACATGGATGTTGGAGTGTGAGAAGAAAGGGAAAAGGAATGGCCATCCTGGGAAAACATAGGTATGGCCGGTTCATCAATAATTTCCCCTTCGGTCCCCTTCTTATCGCATCCCCGGAACTCCAAATTCCCACTTGTGATCTGGCTCTCCAGATCTCCAATCTCCCGTTGTTCGAGAGATAACGGATCCATGTGATCACTCATCTCTGGTGCCATGTTTTCTATCTCGCAGTCAAAGTCCTCCAACTTTACAGAAGGCTTCATTCTCTAGTGGACTGTGCGCTCGCTGAACTACTGGCATGCTAGAGCTATCCATGAGAGGCCGAAGCATTCATAATTATTCAGAGTCGGGTGGCTCTATTGGACACCTTGAGAAGAGTACTATGCCATGCAGAGTGAAATTAGTGTTGAGGATAATAATTAATGAAGATATTCGTTAGTGCAAAAGGTTGAAGTTGGCACCAAAATCCTGATGTGTTATCCAAGACTATACCTGGTTGCTAAGAATCAAGTTCTTAAGGGAAGGGTAGTGCAATATAAAAGGCTCTAAATATAAAGACCGAGTTGCGAAAGAAAATAGTTCTTAAACCAATAAGTTGATAGTTGAATAGTCCTTGGCCCGTTTGCAAACAAGTTTGCAATCGAACAGAACAACGGTTCAAATATAAACAAAGTGGAAAAACCTAATGGACTAATAGCTAACTAATGGCTCAAAGTCAAATTAACCTACTGTGTTCCAGAAAAGTGTAATGATTATCTCAAAGTTCACTTTTAAAAAGGTCAATTGAAAACTGACTAAGTGATTGGGATCAAAGTTGAATGTTATAAATAAATGTTACTTATTATAAACAATAGCTAAGGTAGAGACTAATAATAATAATAATCTGGCAAGTAATGCTTCACAGATGAAATACCGTAGTGTGATAACGATTGAGCGCACTATCTGGCAACAATTCCTACAGTTATTTTGGAAACGTGCTGGTAACAATCTGGCAACAGTTAATAATCCTCATATTTGTACTGTAAAAGATAGCGATTGAGCACACTATCTGGCAACAAAGTACCAAATAGAAACTACTCTGAGACTGTTCAAACACTGAAAATGAAAGGACTGGGCTCAGCGATGTCGGGTATAGAAGTACCAAGTATGAACACAATCTGGCAATAAGTACCAATTGGAAAGCAAACAAACTACTGCCCTGCAATTTAACAAGTGAAAAGGAAAAATTACTACAAATTGACTATACACACTGACTAGAACAATCTGGCAAGGAAAGCAATCATGAGCCGCTGAGAAACCATGAGGTGAATCAGCAACACAAGATTACTTTGCCTGCAAAGCTATCCAAACGTAATAATAAAGAGGATAAGGACGCCAAAGTGACTTAAATTCTAGAGAAGCCGGTTACTGAATTGGTTTAGTAAAACTAATAGATAGATATCCTTATAAATTGTTAATCAGGAACTGAAGATCTCTTGCTACCTTTCTGGGCAGTGTGAGCTCTCTGACTGCTGGATCGAGGAAAAGGAAGCTTAGCACCTTGACCTTTCTCTCAAGCTGGAGTACTCAAAATTCGAAGGATCCGGTCAAATGACCTAGATCTCTTAACCTTGATCTTGAGAAACCGGTACAAATGATGTCAAAGCAAGCGACCTTTAACCTTTGACCTCTGAAATAAGGACAGTTTAGCAAGAAATTGAAATGTCAAAACCACGGAATAATGAGATCAACTTTAGCTAAATCGATTAAGTAAAATTAAGGTTTAGGCTGCCCTGTGTTATGGAGCCTTTTCCCAGTAACGCTATTCTTGCTTTAATGCGAAACCGGATTAGTCTAAAATGGTTCAGGATGCAGATTTTTGCCTAAAAGTTAAATCTAGAATGACTTAAATAATAATTTAGAAAACAGTAATTAGCGTACATGCATCCCAAAACTGGAATGCCGTCCGGTTCACCTATCCTAGCCTAACCAAAGGGGTGTCCGGACATTCCAGATAATTAATCGATTCAGAAAGATTATTATGTCATATGTGCTCGAACCGTTGCTATGGCTGGCATGTGCCTCTTAGCATCAGCAAGGCACTTTACAGATAGTAATGGCACGATAAATAATACTGAAAAATAGTTCCTAGTGTAGTGTAAAAATAATCAACAAGTCATCTTTTGCGTGTCATAATGTTAGTGTGCCTACATGATGCAATTCTAAACTGATTACAATGACAATGATTCTAAAAAAAAAAATTTGAAATACTGGTATATCCGCAGCAATAATGAGTTTCGGTTTCTCTGTGACTTCAATATATCACAGAATGACTGATGATAATGCACCTTATTATAAATTTGACAGGTGCAAAACTGAACAATGATTGGTTCCGCTTTGAAGTACTGGAGTAAACGCAACAATAAGTTCTGGTTTCTGTGATTTCAATATACCACAAAATAACTTGATAATGCACCTTATTATCCCCACATTTAAAAAAAATGTCAGGGATATTGTAATCGCCTCTGTCTGTCTGTCCATCCATCCATCACGCTATCTCCTCCCAAACCATTGGGTGGAATTAAATCAAATTTGGTATGTGGGTTACCCATATGATTCCACTTTGCAAGACGATATTTAGATTTGGCTCCGGCCCAAGGGGGTGCCTGGCACGGGTCAAAAGGTCAAATCAGTTGTAACGCAACTCCTCTGAAATCGTTGGACGGAACTCAACTAAATTTGATATCTGAGTTACCCATATGATTGTGTAGTGTAAGAGGCCATTTAGATTTGGCTCCGCCACCAGAGTGTTGGAGAGGGGTCAAAAGGTTGAATTTTAACCTGCCAAAATTAGAGTGTTGGAGAGGGGTCAAAAGGTTGAATTTTAACCTGCCAAAATTGATTGTAACGCATCTCCTCCAAAACCGTTCAACATAATTCAACCAAATTTGGTCTATGCATTACCCATATCAATGTGGAGTACATGAGCACATTTACATTTGCCGCCTCCCCCCCCCCCCCCCCACAGGGGTGGGTGAGGGGTTGGGGTCAAATGGTCATGAAATTGTGATGCCACTTCCCTGACACTGTTTGTCGGAATTCAAACAAATTTAGTATGTCAGTTACCCATATCAATGTGGCATATATGGGCACATTTACAATTGGCCCCGCTTCAGGGGTGGGGGATGGAGTCAACGCGTCATGAAATTGATTGTAATGCAACTCCTCTGAAATCGTTAGACGGAACTCAAACCAAATTTGGTATGTGAGTTACCCATATCAATATGGAGTGGCTGAGCACATTTACATTTGGCCCCGCCCCTAGGAGTGGGGGATGGGATCGAAAGGTCGTGAAATTGATTGTAATGTAGCTTCTCTGACACTGTTGGATGGAATTCAACCAAATTTGGTATATGTGAGATACCCATATAATCGAGGAGTGTAAAATGATATTTACATTTGGCTCCCCCCCCCCCTCCCCGCCCCGGATGTGTTGTGGGTGTGTGTCAAAAGTTCAAAGCGGTGAACGTGGGGATTTGCGATGAGGCGTCATCAACCGATCAATCTAGTTGTAAATTCTATAGGTATTAGTGTAATAATATTGTGATGTCTCAGTTTATTTGCCATGGCATTGGTATTGAGCATCACATGTGGAATTATGTATTTATATGTTGATATTACTACTAATTTAGATGAATTTAAGATTCATTTTTATACGCCCGCGGAAGCTGGGTCGTATTATGTGATGGTGCTCGCCGGCCGTCTGATTTCCTTGTCCGGACCAGATCTCAGAGATTTGAACCTACACTAAAAAAATTTTTGTTTAGCAGATGTGTTTGGGATGTACGAAGTGTCATGATTTCGTTCCGGCAAAATCTGCCCATATTCGCCAGCATTATCTCCCTTGAAAAGCTAAAATTTATCAAAATGTTCTTGTCCGGAGCAGCTCTCGAAGAGTTTTGAACCTACACTCACAATTCTTTTTTTCAGCAGATGTATTAGGGATAGACGAAGTGTCCAGATTTTGTTTCGGCAAAATCTGCCCAGATTTTTCTGAGTTATCTCCCTTGAAAAGCTCAAATTTGTCAAAACTTTCTTGTCCAAGCCATATCTTGAAGAGTTTTGAACCTACTCTCCCAATGTTTTTTTCAGCAAATATGTTACGGATGGACAAAGTGCCATGATTTTGTTTAGACAAAATCCGCCCATAATCAACAGATTTATCGCCCTTGAAAAGCTAAAATTTGTCAAAATTTTCTTGTCTGGTCGAGATCTCGAAGAGTTTGAACATACACATACTTTTTTGTTCAGCAGCTATTTTAGGGATAGACGAAGTGTCATAATTTTGTTTTGGCAAAATCCGCCCATATTCGCTAGAGTTATCTCCTGTGAAATATTAAAATTCATCAAAATTGTCTTGTAATTGTAATGAACAATGCAGCTGTGAAGACTCAAGATTTTTAGTGATGTCTTTGCCGTGAATTCCAAATGTGTACATAATAGAAGTCGCCCCCCCCCCTTTCTCAGAGAATTATCAAAGACTAACTGTTCACATTTAGCATTCCTCAAACAAGTATGCCTGCGGGCGTATGTTGAGTTTCAGTAAAACTTTACAAAGAGACACAGAAATAGCCTGACATGGCTTCTGGTTGGAAAGATGCAGAAGGTGTGCCTCTTAGTTGCTGGAAAGTCCTTGCAAGCTCGTGTTTGTAACTATGAACTCTCAGTACACAAACATGGATACTGTCTACACCAGATTATGCATCCAAGTTCTTTACATTTTACTTAAAACTGAACACAACTAAATGAACTATTTCAAAGCTCAAGGCACAATTATTCAATTGATAAATGTTTTAATTCACTTAAAAATTTGCCGTGAAGCAAAGATTTTGAGCTCTAAAATGTTGATGTTAATTTAATGAAAGCCAGAACAAGAAGACTGGCAACTACTTTTTGGCTTGATTGCAAGATCATCGATCTAACGAACTGCCGAAACCAGAAACATGATTGGACGAGTAATGAAACATTAAATTTAAGCCAATCAAAATCCAGCCTACTGACAGTGTCTAACGTGATCAATGCATGCTATACATTAAAGATAATAATCAGTTGTTGTGAGATTTACGTGCTCACTCTTTAACCCTAGAAATCATAAGTCAAAAAGAATTCTAGTTGAAAAATGATGAACTCAGAAACTGCATCAGATCACGCAAAGAATAAAATGCTAAATGACACTGAGTTGATCAGACACAATGTCATCATGTAATAAATTTCACGAAATAAGATGCAGATTCGAAATTATCATGCCAAATATTTCCGTACAGTTTTCAGACGAAAAGTATTAGCAGGCTCACAAATGGTTGTTTTAAATAGGCAAATGAGCCAAGACCACTTGCAATACGAACGTCGGTGACATTCAACTACCATAACATAAACGGGTATTTAAACATAATTCATGAAAAATGCCCGTAAGACAAGCATTGCAAATACTTTATGCTCTATGATCTGAACACCACATGAATTAAACATACATTTTTGTATGCACACATAGCACGAACACATGAATAAGTGTACATATTTATTTGGTGACAGACATAAGCCGGTCGTGCATGCACTTATGGCTAATGTACTGGTTGCCTCCCCTGGCCAGCAACACAACGCTTGAGGCACCTATGTGCCCACATTGCTTATTAAACGATACTTGCATATTACACGAATATTGATAATGCGTCTATATTTATATTCTATGCTGCATAATGCTGGTAAATGTCTTGGTATACATGATTACGGTAAACTTTTGGTGAATACTACCCACTGCCTGAATACTGTAAACTTTTCTTTTGGAGGATCTTGCTGATTACTGTAAACTTTGGAGGATGCTGATGGGGCGGTAGTGGGAAAAATTAGAAAGATGTTGACTGCCTGGCATTGAGAAACGGACTGAAGCAGCCAAGTCCAGTAGCTTCTTCTTTTCGTTCGCTGATCATACCGCCAGTCCTGTAAGTGACTATCGACATGATCATAAGCGTTAAGTGCATGGATCCATGGTTTATTAGAGTGTGCCGTGCGGCCTGGAACCTCCGTCTTCAGCACTCGAGGTTTCTGTCAGGGTTACCTCACCCTTACCTCCTTTAGTCGGCTCTTACGACACGCAGAGGATATGGAAGGTGTATTCTAAGCCCCACCTATAGGGCAACAGTAGCTACTAACATGATTACCTCACTGGTACTATGTTGTAGAATCTACCATGATTGTCTTGAATAATCATGCGATTGTACGAGGTGATGGGCTGTTGGCTTAGAATATTCTTATTTCCTTATATGGATGGTGACTGCTTCATTACCTCATTAGTTTGGTATGCTGCTTGTCTAGACTGTTTAAACCGTTCCTATGATAAACTAAAATCACTATTATTAAAGTCATATATCATTGGAAAATGCATTCGATTGGCTAAACATTAATGTATTAATTTTGATATTTTTGTAAAATTTTCACTGAGTTATTTGCATGTATAAAATCCACCATTATACAGAGTCATTAAATCAAGTGGACAATGCGAGATATTTTAAAATTACAATCAACTGTAATAAATTGTACAAAACTATAAAAATTACCCTGTAATGCAGAAATGTGTAGAAAATTGGCTTAGCTTTCCAATGATGCATGACTTTAATATTATGAAATTAGTTCTTCATATAAACTGTGAAGTGTGTTGTATCTGATTCTGATAATAATGTAATGCTGTTTGCGCATTGGCTATCACGGTTACCAGCTAGGTAAATACGCTAATGTGGGAGAGTCTGCATCTTTAAGCAAGGGCCATAACTCTGGTTCATTAAGACAAAGTATTCAACCCTATAGTTAAAGGCCATTTGAAAAAATGTTAATTGTCAATGGATTAAAACCAAATTTAGCAGATTTGTTCCTTCAGGAAATATCTATTTGCCCTATGAATATGGAAGAGGTCACGACTTGAAAATAAGAGCCATAACTCTTGAACCCTATTGGGAAAATAATCTGTGTCACGTTTCATAAATAGTTAATGAATTAAAACCTGATTTGGCAGAAATTGATCATTTAATCATTTAAAGGAGCTATCCCTGATAGAGCTATAAATTTTAATATATCCATGTAACAGATCCATGTTCATAAAACGCTTCCAGTGTGTCAATACTCTCATTTTAACAGTGATTCTTATATATACAACTACTCAATATCCTAAAAGATGCAAAGTATGAATTTTACAAATAGAAAAAATGTCAACAAATCTGACGATCGCCTAAATCTCTATTAGGTATTTGCCACTTAGAGAGCTTGAGCGTCATCACTGGTCTTGTATTTAAACAAAAAATATTATGCAATTTATATGTTTGATGTCACGATAGAATTTTTTTGCAGTTTCAATCCTCCAGACGGGTATCTCTTTGATGTTTCCAATCGTCGTGGCGCTAGTATTTTTGTCTGTCGCCGGCGAACTGTCTAGACATATTTAAGATTTTTTTAGTTCTTTCCAGTTGGACTGTTTCGTAAATATAATGATTCACTAAATTAAAAATTCATACGCGCACGAGTTTCCATAGAAACAACAAATAATAACAAATATGTGTGACATGGGTCGGAATTTATGCACAAAAAGTAGTATGTACACCAGGGCCATTATTAGCTCACCTGGCCTGAAAGGTCAAGTGAGCTTATGACGTGGCGACCGTCCGTCAACTTTTCCTTTAAACGACTTCTTCTCAAGAACCTCTGGGTCGATTTCAATTATATTTGGCAGGAACCACCATTAGAGCATAGGGATCCAAGTTTGTTCAAATGAATCCGATCAGCCAATTGGGCCGGTGGCCATCTTGGATTTTGTCCGATTGATTGTAGGAAACGTCTTTAAAAATCTTCTCCGAAACCGCTTGGGGAATCGATTCAAAACTCATGAAACTGCATCTAGGGAAAGACGTAAGCCAAGTTTGTTCGAGAAGACTTGAATGACCGAATGGTTCGTCGGCCATCCTGGATAACCTAGTTTTCCAGAAAATGCCTCCAGAACCGTTGAAGGGATTAGGCCGAAATTAGGGAGATATGATTAGGGACTAAAGGCCATTAAAGTGTGTTCAAGGGAAGTTGATCCATCAAAAAACATCAAAATGTAGCGTGTTTGGCTGCCATATTCAATTTTTTTTATTTGATGGATTTTTAGGCCAAAATTGTTTCTATATATGTTTTTGGTTATTCTGAGCTCATTTACTATTTTTGAAACTGTTGGATAAACGGTTTGGCAGCCATCTTGGATTATTTTCTCGCCAAAGGGACCCATACTAAAGCAATGGGAAATTTAAATTGTCTTCTCGAGAACTACTAGGCCGATTTCAATTATATTTGGCAGGTAGCATCCTTGGCGCAAAGGGATCCAAGTTTGTTCAAATGAAGGTGATCTGCCAATTGGGTCAGTGGCCATATTGGATTTTGGTTGATTTTTAGAAATGTCTTTAAAAATCTTTGCCGAAACTGTGCACGATTGATTCAAGTCATAAAATATCATTTATGGCTCAAGCTGAACCAAGTTTGTTCAAGGGAACTTGATTTGCCAAATGGTTGGGCGGCCCTCTTTGGTGGCCTGGTTTTCAAGAAAGCAACTTCGTCTCCAGAGCTTGAGCTGAATTTTGGGAGATATGATACTGATGACTAAAGGCCATTAAAGTTTGTTCAAATGAAGTTGATACGCTGCTGTTTTCTTGTTACAAGTCTGCTCAACTCATTAGAGTTCTCCTTATTGTTAATGACCATTCTAGTTGAGATGCCTATGGTCCACGCGAGCGATACAGGACCCTTGGGCCTCTTGTATTACAGGAAAAGTGCTATTATTAAGGTTTAGTATTAATGCTGTTCTCGGTTTATGGCCTTTTCTGTGCAGCCCCATTATGCCTATCCAGGGATTTAAGCTTGGTCAGGGCTCATAGTTTGAATATTGACCAATCAACCTCAGTCGCATTGTCTGGTACATCCTGTTATTAGCTCACCTGGCCTGAAAGGCCAAGTGAGCTTATGCCGTGGCGACCGTCCGTCGAGTGGTCATCCGTCGTCCGTCAACTTTTCCTTTAAACGACTTCTCAAGAACCACTGGGCAGATTTCAGTTATATTTGGTAGGAAGCATTCTTTGGGCATAGGGATCCAAGTTTGTTCAAATGGAGCCGATCGGCCAATTTGGGTGGCGACCATCTTGGATTTTGGCCGATTTTAGGAAACGTCTTTAAAAATCTCCGAAACCGCTTGAGGAATCGATTCAAAATTCATGAAACATCATCTAGGGAAAGAGGTAAGCCAAGTTTGTTCAAGAAGACTTGATTGACCAAATCTTGGATGACCTAGTTTTCTAAAAAAAAACTCCAGAACCACTCAAGGGGTCTGGTCGAAAAAAGGGAAGTTGTTCCATCAAAAAAAATGGCCGCTGTTGGGCCAATCAAAATGTAGCATGCCATATTTGATTTTTTTATTTGATGGATTTTTAGGCCAAAATTGTTTCTATATATGTTTTAGGGTATTCTGAGCTCATTTACTATTTTTTAAACTGTTGGATAAACGGTTTGGCGGCCATCTTGGATTATTTTCCCGCCAAAGGCACCCACACTAAAGCAATGGGAAATTTAAAATGTCTTCTCGAGAACTACTAGGCCGATTTCAATTATATGTGGCAGGAAGCATCCTTAGGGCATAGAGATTCAAATTTGTTCAAACGAGGCTGATCGGCCAATTGGGCCGGTGGCCATCTTAGACTTCGGCCAATTTTAGGACACGTTATTAAAAATATCCGAAATCGCATGGGGAATCGATTCAAAACTCATGAAATCTAATCTAGGGAAAGACGTAAACCAAGTTTGTTTAAGAGGGCTTGATTGACTGAATTGTTCGGTGGCCATCTTGGATGACCTAGTTTTCCCGAAAACGACCTCCAGAACCGCCAAAGGGATCAGGCCAAAAATAGGGAGCTATGATTTGGGACTAAGGGCCATTAAAGTTTGTTCTAGGGAACTTGGTCCATCAAAAGATATGGCCGCCGTGGGCCAATCAAAATGTAGCATGTTTGGCGACAATATTGGGCTTTTTTATTTGATAGATTTTGAGGCCAAAATTGGTTCTATATATATGGTTTTGGGTATTCTGAGATCAAATCTGCCATTTTCGAAACTGTCGGATAAACAGTTTGGCGGCCATCTTGGATTACTTTCCCACCAAAGCGCCCATACTAAAGCATCGGGAAATTCAAAATGTCCTCGAGAACTACTAGGCTGATTTCAATTATATGTGGCAGGAAGCATCCTTAGGGCATAGAGATTCAAATTTGTTCAAACGAAGCTGATCGGCCAATTGGGCCGTGGCCATATTGGATTTCGATCGATTTTTAGAAATGTCTTAAAAAATCTTATTTGAAACTGTTTGTCAGGGATCGATTCATAACTCATGAAATATCATCTAGGGCAAGAACTGAACCAAATTTGTTCAAGAGAACTTGATTGACCAAACAGTTCGGCGGCCGTCTTGGATGACCTATTTTTTCCGAAAACTACTTCTTCAGAGCCACTGAAGGGATCGGGCCGAAGTTTGGGAGATATTATTATGGAATAAGGTCCATTAAAGTTTGTTCAAGAGAAGTTGATCTGTAAAAAAAACATGGCCGCCGTGGATCAATAACAATATAGCGTGTTTCGTGGCCATATTGGATTTTTTTATTTGATGGATATTGAGGCCGTGATTGGTTTTATATATGTTTTTAGCTATTCTGAGCTCAAATTTGCCATTTTCAAAACTGTCGGATAAACGGTTTGGCAGCCATCTTGGATTATTTTCCTGCCTAAGGCGCCTCATACTAAAGCAATGGGAAATTTAAAATGTCTTCTCGAGAACTACTAGACCGATTTCAATTATCTTTGGCATGAAACATCCTTAGGGCATGAAGATTTAAGTTTGTTCAAACGAATCCGATCAGCCAATTTGGCCGGCAGCCATCATGGATTTTGGTCGATTTCATAAAATATCATTTAGGGCATGAGTTGACCCAAGTTTGTTCATGAAAGCAACTTCGTTTCCAGAGCCACTGAACGAATTGGGCCAAAATTTTGGAGATATGATATTGATGACTAAGGGCCATTAAAGTTTGTTGAAGAGAAGTTGATACATAAAGAAACATGCCCTCTGTTTTCTTGTTACACGTCTGCTCAACTCATTAGAGTTCTACTTATTGTTAATGACCATTCTAGTTGAGATGCTGATGGTCCAGGTGAGCGATACAGGCCCCTTGGACCTCTTGTTCATTCGCATGGGAATTTTCCTGCCAGCTCAATAGCGTCTTCCATTCTGCCTGATGCCTTTGTAGCGCCATCACCGTTTCAGTGCTCGCCATGTTTGATTGAATTCAAATTTAAAGTTTTTACAAGTTTAGAAAAAGATAAAAATGTGTGTGATCGCGGATATAAAGTAACTATGCAGTGTGTACGCCTCTCCCTCCTGAGCGAAGCATGTATTATTGATAAAACTTATCAAAGCAAAGTTAAGTGCAATAAAATAGAAGCTTGGTCGCCGCAATCTGTTAGTATCGAAGTCAGTCGTCTTTAGCGTTACATGACGAACAGCACAGTTATGTCGATGGTGACTATGGATACGTTACTGTGAAGTATATTTGTATTCCATCAGAACATTATGGGTTTAGGAAGTAGTGTGATTGAATGGTTAGATGGCGGTGGTCTAATAACAACAACCACAGATACACACACCCTCTTGCGGGTTGGTTTGTAGTTTTATTAACCACCTAGGCACACATACCATTCAATCACTACAACCCAGGCAGAGACACCCGACATAGCAATGATTTGAGAACCTTGTTTGTCAAGATTAAAGCAATTGACCGGTGAATATCACCTTGATGGAAGCGGGAGTATGCGCACTGGCACATGTTTGCCACAGAGATCATTAAACTGAAGCCAGTCTATGTCTGTATGACAAAAAGGGAGCCTAGGATGGGATATGGGGGGGGGGGGTTGTGTGCGTGCGTGCGCGCGCAAGGTAGTAGGTGAAATGCAGAAGGGATAGTTCATCTCCCTGTGGGGAGCTGATTGATGTCTCAAACACTGCAGACTTCACTGGCTTGACCAGTACTCTGCGCTTGGTGTCTGCAAGCAGTGGTCTCACTAGTTGCAGCTCATCTTCATTGCAACTGGCCTGGTGCAGTACTTGGACAGATGCTTCTTTATAAAGGTACAGCAATACACAATGACCTTAAGTCAAAGGGCAAGGTCATTGTACCCTTGGTAAAATCTTTGTTTTTTTCAACGTTAACATTTTCTCTTTGGCTCAACTACCAGTTCATATCTCAACTTTGATTAATTTTACTGGACCCAAAATTAAACACATGCTTCCTTCCATATGATGAGAGAACTTAACATAATGACATTGGGCTCAAAAGGTCACTGTTAGTGTGCCATTGGTGAAAATTGTGCTTTTTAAATCTTGACATTTTACATTTAGCTCAACTTATAGTCCGGGAGCCAATTTTCAAAAGGGGTCTAGAAGAATGGTTTCGTAGCACACCCAGTATTCAGAAGGTTTGTCTCTATATTATGCTAGACCGATGTCTTGGGTATATTCTGAGCCATGTTGTACAAGAAAATTGTGGTATCACTAACCCGTGAGAAGCCCATTTGAATGTAGCTCTCAAACAATTTTCACAATGGTAAATTTTTCACAAACTTAAGCGCATGTTATATCAATACAATCTTAACCAAAATGGAAAGGAGTGATCGTATATCGCAGATTTATACATAATCAACCTCGTTTAAGACACCCGTATGTTGCTTTGTACATATTGGGGCACTTAGGTCTTCTTGTGACTAGCAATACCTTAGCTACAACAATGCCCATGTTTTCTACATTTTTCATAATTAAACTTTTAACTGACATGCAGTGCATGTCTACACAAGCTGGCAGGACATATTTATCACGTGAGCAAATGAGAGAATGTTACTCATCCGTGTCAGAGTCATCTTCGACAATTGTATGCTGAACATTGTCACACATTTCACCTCCCATACAAAGGCATGCTTCAGTGCAGAGTAGATTGTTAGCCTTGCATTGACAGAGATCTGTTCTTTTGCAGGCAGACTTTTGACATCTACATGATGTGAGTTCAATTAATCCAAATGGAGCAGGATCCTTTGACATTAGAACAGGCTTGAGTAGACCATCCACTATACTCCAGCCATGTCCATTTGGAGATGGAAGATTCTGAACAGCTTGCAATGAACGTCTCCAAACAAGAGCTTGAAAATTGGCCCTTTCGGTGTGATGCTTTAGACTATTCGATGTAGGTGGAAGACTTTCATTTCTTTGTCTCTTGACAAAAGAGCCAATAACGGGTTTCATCAGCTGTCTTTCCCACATCCCTGGTGGTATACAACTCACAGACAAATTTCTCACATAGAATTGCAGTATTCGGTGATAAGTCAACATGTTCGCCGAGTTGGGCTAAGCTAAGCTGATGACATTCAGATGACTTTAAGAGATTGAATGCTTTTCTCTTAGCGACTCCAAATAATGCACTAGTGCTATCACAACCTGTAAGAGAATGAAACCCAGGCAAAGACAGACAGATAGCTGGGCCCAGTACTTGAGCAACTGTATGTATTGGTATATATCGCAATTTGTCCTTTGTGCCCGTACGGAACCATAGTTCAGAACAGTGGAGCGAACGATACGTATATATACTAAGTACTGCCACGTCTGTATCAGGAGACAGTATAACAACACGCATGTGGTCTTTTGAAGCGTGTAGCGCGTGCAACATCATACGCGTATCTGCTTCCTCGTGATCTGATCGAAGTTCTTCCAAATACGACGAATTGTTCGCTGAAATGACAACAACATCCATTCCATCATTAAAGCCACCAGCAAGAATGACGCAATTGTCGGCAGATAGCATATTTGGACCAGTATCACACCACCGCTTGCTGAGAAATGCAACCAGGTTACTTTTGTTGCTTGGATTGCTGATGTACTTGGCCCATTGCTTTGGAACGGGAGTATTTTCTCCAGCAATCTTTACTTCCAATGCTGTTGATGACCCACGTTTTAGCCACTCTTCCGCTTTGAGAGATTCCAGTCTATCATATCTGTCAAAAACTATATCTACTCTGTTGCAGTCTTCTTGATTCAGTGGAACTGTAAAGATGTGCCAGTATTTATCAGCCAATTCTCCAAATGTAGACGTACCTCCAGTTTTAACCATTTGCACAATTGCCATGCCATCTACTACATAAGCTGTTGCGCCTGTCTTGTCAACAGGTGGAAGCCGTCCATCAACATTTACTTCCTTTTCTAGTTCACTTAACAAAACACTTTTCACATTCTTTCTTAGAGTCCCATCCGTATGTGACAATGATAGTGGAACAGCAGACAGTTCATACGTCATCACTAGTTTTAAATCAACATCTCTGGACCTTGCGGCAATAATTAATTGACCAAATAGTTCGCGGTCAGATCTCACATTGTGAATTTTTTCATCATTTGTTTTGAGTTTTTTCTTCTGTGCTAGGCTGGCAAATGTTTTAAGTTTTAAGTGTGGCAACGTGTCCCAAAAGCTTCTCGTGTTAGTGTCCAGCCGCTCCTGAACAAAATTTTCCATAATCTCCTTACCAATGTCATAGGCGGAAACAAGTCTCTTGGCGATTTCACTAGGCAATACCACGCCAGTTGCAATGTTTACAAGCGGAAGACACTCGCTGTCGTCGTTTTCCGCAATATTAAAGGGATTGGTCATTATATCTGATGAGAACATCGAAAGTATCTTCTGCACATCGGTTTCATCCCTGTTCATTCAATTAGTCCCCATTTCCTTATGTACTCCAAACATGTGACTATCTTGTAACCCACACATTTGCTTTGTGACCGTTGTTATGGCTGCCCTCTCGTGGCTAGTTAAAAACCACCACTCCAGAGCTCCTGGCTTTTGTGTTATTCCAATAATACCACCTCGCTTTTTGGAATCCAAATTAATCGATTGCTCTAAGGCCATATCTGTCCACACTTGATTGAATGGATGGTCTGAGCAACTTACGGAATGATTTCCATTCAAGAATTGTTCATGTACCTGGGGATGTGTACTTGGAAGCATCTTCATGTCCGCAAGATATATTGGCAGCCATCTTGCATAATTGGTTCGTTCTGTCCATGCTGTAGAAATATGGCGCCATAGCAGCAGTAGCAGATAGGTGTGCCTGCCAATCTCCAGTTCTCTCAGCTCTTATGAATCCAAGCAGCAGCTCTACCATATGAATATATGAGTTCCAAAATGCGAACAGGTGTGATTTCGAGCTTGACTCAACTTTAAAGGATTTGAACAGCTGTTGAAATTTATTCACGTACATACACAGCTCTTTGAAATTTTCTTGCAGTGCGTCTAAGTCGTCAATGCTGCTTCGGCACATCTTAATTTTCTCATCCAGACTCTCCAATTCTGTTGGAGTAATGTGGTCTTCATGTTGTCCATTTTGTTGAACCCATTTGGAAAAAGACTGCCATTGTAATCGCAGCAGCGCTTCCATAACCAATTTGTGAGCCCTCACTCCTCGATTATATGACTTCCCTTTAAGTAGAGCAGCAGCCGTGCTGCTACCATATGTGTTGGCCTCTATGAGGAGATCTTCTAAGTCATCAAACATCTTTCCAATAACAGCTAAGTAGTTTAGCGCAATGTGGAATCCCCCCAGTCTGATCACAGTGTCACTAAACTCTTCTTTATATCACCACTGTATCTCCTTTGCCTTGACATATATGGCCAAGTCGAATGTAATGACCGAGTCATTCTGTCCTAGTGTTGTCATCATTCTTTGAACTTGTTTCATGACCGTATACACCGTATTGAATTCAGTTGGTGATCCGGAAATCATTGGACAGTAACCGATTTGTGTAAAAGGTGCGTTAGCACATGATACAAGTGCATTAAATCCACTCCAACTAGGGACTGTTTGTGTTTCTGTGGTCATCATGGGTACAAGATCTACCGCAAACAATTTTATTGGACACATTCGAACGATGGCCCATGCAAGATCCATGACTAATGCCTGTTCCTGGATTGAGCTATCACATTGGTACCAATCCTTCTTGACAGTGTCTATGAACGCGGTCACAACTGGTCTTCTACCAAACACCCCACAATCAAGAATTCTGTTTTCAGTACCTGGTGCTGTCAAAGCCCATCTCCTGACTGAGTGTTCAGCATGTATGACATGCTCTGGTCTTGAGTTATGACACGATCATGCTTATATCGTTGTGCACTGTGGATACAGCCAAAGCCTAGACCCCCTATGCAAAGAAATCAGGACAACTAATTAGTGCTACCACAATTTGTTTGTACAACAGGGCTTAAAATGTGTGGGACATGTCCCCCAAGCCACAGCAAGTGTCAGACCTTCCGAATACTGGGTGTGCTACGTCACGATTCTGACCTAGCTTTAGCTCCTGGACTATTAGCAGTGATATCTCATCTTTGGTTAAGTATACTGGACCCAACTTTAGACAGATACTTCCTTATAATTGGAGGGCACCATACAATGGTGTTGGGTCAAAATGTCAAGGTGACATTGGTAAAAACTTTTGGGTTTTTTTTTCAACATTAACATTTTGTCTTTAGCTCAACTTAGCAGTTCATATCTCATGTTTGCTTAATCTTTCTGGGTCCAATGTTGTACACATACTTATAAGGAGAGGGCGTGACATAATAACCTTTGGACTGAAAGGTAAAATGTCAATCTGATTAGCTCGCCTAGCCTGAAAGGCCAAGTGAGCTTATGCCATGCCGACCGTCTATCTGTCGTCAGTCCGTCAACTTTTTCTTTAAACAACTTCTCAAGAACCACTGGTCCGATTTCAATTATATGTGGTAGGAAGCATCCTTAGCGTATAGAGATCCACGTTTGTTTAAAGGAAACCAGTCAGCCAATTTGACCAGCAGTCATCTTGGATTTTGGCCGATTTTTAGAAACATCAAAATCTCCGAAACCGCTGGAGGATCGATTCAAAACTCATGAAACATTATCTAAGGCAAGAGGTGAACCAAGTTTGTTCAAGGGAGATTGATTGGCCCAATATTTCTGCGACCATCTTGGATGACATAGCTTTCGCAAAAACTTCCCCAGAACCACTGCAGGGATCAGGCTGACATTTGGGAGATATGATTAGGGACTAAGGACCATCAAAGTTTGTTCAAAGGAAGTTAATACAAAAAAACCCAACATGCCCGCCATGGACCAATCAAAATGTAGTGTGTTTGGCTATCATATTGGATATTTTTATGTGAAGACGAACTTGGTTTTATATAGGTTTTGGGTATTCTGATTTCAAATTTGTCATTTTTTAATCTGTCGAATAAATGGTTTGGTTTCCATCTAGAATGATTTTCCCACTGAAAGCTATTATATTAAAGCAATAGGAAATTTAAAATGTCTTCTCAAAAACCTGTGGGAAGATTTCAAATATGTTTGGCAGAAAGCATCTTTGGGCATAGAGATACAGGGGTTTTTTTAAATGAAAGCCGATCAGCCAATTTGGTTGGAGGCCATCTTGCATTTTAGCCGATATTTAGAAACATCTTTAAAAATCTCTGAACTCGCTTAACTGATTGATCTGAAACTCGGCAAACTTCGTCTAGGGCAAGAGCTGAATCAAGTTTGTTCAAGAGAACCTGATGGGTGGATTTACATGACAGCCATCTTGGATGACCTAGTTCTTCTTGCAGTGCTCGCCTTCTGATTCTGCTCATAGGCCATGGCCTTTCTAGGTGGAATGCCTATGTTCCAGGTGAGCGATACAGGCCCCTTGGCCGCTTGTTTATGTAGTCATGGATTCCCACAATGAATACTGTCTGTCTACTTGCTATATATTACAGATTATGTAGTCATGGATTCCCATGTGGTAGTCTAGTTGCTATATATTACAGATTATGTAGTCATAGATTCCCATGTGGTAGTCTAGTTGCTATATATTACAGATTATGGTACAGAAAATACACATGATGTATATTATACTACTTTGCTAACATTTCATTTCTAATAAGATAGTATTTGTCTCCTTAACATCATTTTCACATACCCTAGCTTTTGCCTGAGATCCAGAGACTTTAAATTTTTACCACGAATTGATCCTGAACCCATCATTAAGGCATTTATTCAAGATTTAGCAACTAAGGTACCTTCTGTGTGTGGACAAATATTCAGACTCCAGGAGAAATCTCAATACTGCACACTTAGCCTAAGCTCTGCAACACAGGTACAGTAAATACTGCACACTTAGCCGTAGCTCTGCAACACAGGTACAGTCAATACAGCACTCTTAGCCTAAGCTCTGCAGCATAGGTACAGTCAATACAGCACTCTTAGCCTAAGCTCTGCAGCATAGGTAAGTCAATACAGCACTCTTAGCCTAAGCTCTGCAGCACAGGTACAGTCAATACAGCACTCTTAGCCTAAGCTCTGCAGCACAGGTACAGCCAATACAGCACTCTTAGCCTAAGCTCTGCAGCACAGGTACAGTCAATACAGCACTCTTAACCTAAGCTCTGCAGCATAGGTACAGTCAATGCAGCACTCTTAGCCTAAGCTCTGCAGCATAGGTACAGTCAATACAGCACTCTTAGCCTAAGCTCTGCAGCACAGGTACAGCCAATACAGCACTCTTAGCCTAAGCTCTGCAGCACAGGTACAGTCAATACAGCACTCTTAGCCTAAGCCCTGCAGCACAGGTACAGTCAATACAGCACTCTTAGCCTAAGCTCTGCTGCATAGGTACAGTCAATACAGCACTCTTAGCCTAAGCTCTGCAGCATAGGTACAGTCAATGCAGCACTCTAAGCCTTAGCTCTGCAGCATAGGTACAGTCAATACAGCACTCTTAGCCTAAGCTCCTAAGTGTGGGATTCATCCTATGGGCAAAAATTGTTATTTTCGATGGTTTACTGTGCTTTATGGGTTTGTGAGTGCACAGAATGCGTTTTGTGGTACGCTTATATGTTTTGGGTACAGATAAGAAGAGAATTTTAGGGGTGTTCTCTTTATTAGTGCCCTTTTTTTAGGCACTCGTCTTTTGTGGTCATGAGGATTCTTTGTAGTCTCACTGGATAAATATGCGAGGAGTGATGTGTTCTCTATCATCAATAGAGATTGACGTCTGGGTTTCTGGATACTGATGCTGACCCTCAGCGAAATTAAATTACGAAACCTAGAGAGTTGGCCAGGATCAGTTTATAAGAGAAACTAAATTATGTTGAAACCCCATAAAAGAATTGAACAAAAATGTTTAAAAAAATATTTTTAGCTCACGTGGCCTGAAAGCCCTTTAGTAATCACCGCATCTGTCCATCCGTCCACAATATCTTGTAAACAGCATATGATACGGAACCGCTTCATATATTTTAGTGAAACTTGGTGTATGCCTCAGTTATGATATGCAGATGTGCCTTTTTGGAGAATTCACCTTGAGAGGTCAAATATTTTGTGTGAAATTTTTTGTCAATTTCCTCGTAAACACCATCTCATACAGAATCGCTTAAAATAATTTAATGAAGCTTGAAGATGGCTTCTTTATGATGGCTAGATGTGCCTTTTGAAAGATTCATCTTTATGGGTTCAATATTTTGGGTGAAGATTTGCTTTTTAATGCAAATACTCACAATTTTTATCAATTTCCTCATAAACAGCATATACAGAACCGCTTCCGATTTTTAATGCCTCAGTTATGAACCGCAAATGTGCCTTTTTGAAGGATTCACCTTTGTAGGTCCAAAATTTCAGGTGAAAAGAGGCTTTTTAATGAAAAACCCCCACAATTTCCTTGTTTTTAAGAAACATATATATATATATATATATATATATATATATATATATATATATATCCCCTGCTACAAGTGCTAGGCCTCAATGTAGATCTAAGATCTCTGATCTTGGATCTGGCACAGGGGTGTAACACTGTCTGGGTACCAAGCTGGGTATTTGGAGCGAGTGGCCAACCATAGCACTAAACAACTCGTCTTTCATAACAGTTAATATTATGAATATTCGTCATGGTGCTCGCCGTGTGAGTTCCCGCCAGGCATGTGCAGCACCGGGCCTCCCAGCCTCGAAGGGGTCCACCCAAGCTACTGGTGGTAAAGTGTGTAGACCTTGGAGAAAAAGGAAGACGGTTGTCCAACTAAAGAACAAGTAAGCAAACCGCTGACTATCATGCAGTGGAATGCTGAAGGAGTTTCTAACAAGAAAACAGAGCTTAGCCAAATTCTCAAGGAGAAAGGTGTAGATGTTGCGTGTATCCAAGAAACTCATCTAAATGCTAACAGAAGATTCTGTATAAGAGGATTTCAGTGCTTCAGATCTGACAGGGATGGAAGACATAAAGGAGGAGTCATAACCCTGCTACGGAATAACCTAAACGCCATTGAAGTTCAGAGAGACATGGAAGGACCTGAAATTCTCACAATCAAGATAATTCCAGAGAAACATCCTATCACTGTTGTCAACTATTACTGCCCTAATAATCAACCATTGAATCTCGGAAAAATCCCAGTTGACCCAGATTCAACTATCGTTGCTGGTGACCTCGACAGTCATTCTCAGTTATGGGGCTATCATTCTACTGATAGGAGGGGTGAGGACATTGAAAATTGGGTAGATGAGCAGAAGCTGATTCTCTTGAATAAGGCAGATGATTCCCCCCCCCCCCCCTACATCCTACGCAAGACGATGGCATAACTCAAGTTCTCCTGATCAGCATTTTCAACAGAAAATCTACATCAAGAATCTTTGCGTATTGTTGGGGAATAACTTGGAGGCAGTGATCACCGCCCTGTTTTCATTACCCCTTGATGGAACTATAAGAAAGCAGACTGGGACAGATATCAGAAAGAGTGTGACAGATTGGTAAAAGACATTGATGTCAAAAAACAAAACATCAATAAAGTTGTTAAAGAGCTTAACTCTGCTTTACTCTCTACTGCTGGCAAATGCATTCCTAGGGGATCCAGGAAAAAGTACAGACCTTACTGGAGTACATCTGCAAAAGTTACACGAAGAAATGTCCAACGCAAGGGAAATTGCAGAGAATGTCCCAACAGAAGCCACCCATGTGAGACTCCAACAATCCAAGGCAAAGTATCTAAACCAAAATCAGAGCCACCAGAGAATTGTGGAGAGAGAAAACTTCAAGCTTAAATCTTGAAAAGGATACGAACAAACTCTGGAGGCATGTGAAGCAGCTTAACGATGAAAACACCAGAGTGCCGAACATCACTTTTGAAGAGGATTGTGAAATCAAAACAGGAGAGGCTGCTGCTGAACACTTTGCTTGTATGTTTCAGAAAGTAAGCAATCTAGATGTGCCAGTGAGTTGTAAAAAAGCAAATACATGCCGCAGAAATGGATGAGCTTCTGACCATCGGCGAGTTGATGAAAAGCTCAAAAGTTCTGAAACGCAGGAAGCCTCCTGGATGGAATAACCAATGAGATGTTGAGGAATCTGGGTACTATTGGAAAGCACAAGCTTTTGGAGATTTTCAACCACAGTTGGTACACAGGAGAAGTTCCCCAGTCTTGGAGAGAGGCCAACATGATCCCTGTACTGAAGAAAGTCAAGAATAAATCCAAAGCGGCAAGTTATCGACCTATCAGCCTGGCTAGTTGCACTGTCAAAGCCATGGAAAGAATCCTCAACTAAAGACTTCTTCGACATCAACAATTTCTTAGCGGATGAACAAAATGGCTTCAGAAAGTGTAGATCTACTGGGAATCAAACAACGTATCTGATACAGTGTATTGAGGAGGCATTCAAACAGAAAAAGCATACCATCACTGTATGGGTTGATCTGCAGAAGACGTTTGATAAATTATGGAGGCATGGACTCCTCCAAAAGCTCAGGACCAGTGATATCTCTGGAAAATGTACAGCTGGATATGCCAGTATCTCAACAACTGAAAGGCATCAGTACAGCTGAATGGGACGAGCAGCAAGAAAGTCCTGCTACGACAATGTGTACCTCAGTGTGGGTGTAGTCTCCCACCCTCTTCACAATATTCATCAATGACCTGGTGAAGAACCTTCCAATGGGAGTCACAGCTGCATTGTATGCTGACGATCTTGTGATGTGGAGCAGTGAGGAGTGTGTCAACAGCCAATTACCGCATGCAACTCTCAATTGATCAACTCAATTCTCGGGTTACAAGATGGTTTGTCCAGATCAACAAATAGAAGACAGTCACAACTCTATTCACACTATCCACTAAAAAGGAACACAAGACAAGTCTGAAATTTGGTGACTCAGTTCTGTACTTTGAGGATGAAGTATCTTATGTTGGTCTGATATTTGACAAAAGACTAACCTGGAAGGCGCTAATCAGAAAAGCTGAAGGTATAGCCAAGCGAAGACTGGCAGTTATGCGGAAGCTCACTGGAACAAAATGGGGAGCTGTCATGAAAATTCTGAAACAGGTTTACTCTGGATCAGTTAGGCCCATCATCGAATACGATTCATCATCATAGATGACAGCTGCTGCAAGCACCCTTCAGACACTGGATAAGGTACAAAATCAGGCTCTTTGTATCATAACAGGGTCTATGAAGACAACTACAATAACAGCGGTGGAAGAACTTACCAATATCCAGCTACTCCAGCAGAGACGAGAAATGAAGGCTGAGATTCAATACGAGAAAGTCAAATTGATGCCTCACCATCTCATGCATATGCTGACTCACCAAATGTCTAGAAGAAGGCTCAAGAGGAATAATCTCTTATTAGCTTCAAAGAAAATTGAAAGAAACAGAGATTCGGACATCTTCCCCAGATATAGAAACAACTGCTATCTCTGAGAGGGAACCGTGGAAAACTTCTGAAATAGGAAAAACAATTTCAATCTGGTCCTCGATTCCAGGGATTGAAAGCAAGAGAGATCAAGCAGAGGTGACAAACAAATTTCTTGCATTGAGTCATATTGCAGAAAACTACCGAGGAAGAGTGGATACATGTTTATAAAGATGGATCAACTATCCAGGCTGTCAAGAATTGCTCACATTCGGTTTCCATGTGGAGATATAACAGACTCATGCTTGTCAACAGGGAAGCGTTGTAGCAATTACACTGCAGAAATCCAGGCACTGATCTTAGCTAGCCAAAAGCTGATACAACGAAAAACCAGAAATGAAAATAGTGTCTTCCTCAGTGCTCCAGGCGCTGGACAGTGGAAAGGAAAGTACAGATTTAATTCATGAAAATCGTATGCAACTGGCTAAGGAGAACAATGCCAACTTAAGTGGATCCCCTTGCATTGTGACATATTAGGAAATGAAAAGCTGATCAACTAGCTACAGAATGGTCAAATAAAGACCAATTCAACCACGAGGTTGACTTTGAAGAACTGAAGCATATCATTAAAGCCACAAGAACCACCAGCAGGCAGCATAATGATGCAATACACAGCCTCAGTAGGGAGGATCAGACATGTATCTTCAGATTGAGGACTGGTCACAGTCGTCTCAATGCACATCTTCACCGTCTCAAGATTACAGATTCTGCACTTTATGAGTGTCAGCAGGCAGAAGAAACAGCAGACCATCTCTTGCAGCACTGCCAGTGATATGAACAGGCTAGACGCTTCTGGCCTATTGAAGTATCTTTTGAAGAGAAGATCAGAGATGCGACAGAGACAGTTTGATGCCCACCAGCTTTCATCCACCAAATAAGGAAAACAGTCTAAGATTACTGTCATGAGAAAGATGAACGCAAGAAGATATATAGATATGATTGATATATATATATATATATATATATATAATTTTTAATAATATGAAGGCTTATCCAATCTCAATAAAACTTTACAAATTTCTTCTATCCCATCATTGCAGTCCTCCCTGTCGTGCTCCGTGGGCAGAAGCTGGACCCTCTTCTCCGCAGCATGCATCCGTGCATACTTCCTCCCCTCCTGGTTGCTAGGAGGAGCTTACCGTGAATAACATGTTCTCTTTGCACTAAAGTGCCATGATTTGTACGCTGCTGACCTACATGCTAGCAGCGTCTAAAACAGGGTCATTATAAAATGTATGAATAATTCTCATTTCTGTATTAATACACCGATCGGAAATATGTTTGTAATTTCCTCGAACAAAATTGTCCAAGCTTTACGAAGCTGAACACAGTTTCAGAATCGACTCGGTATCAACTGACTTATTTAAGGTTGAAGATTCTTCAATCAGCGCATGATAAAACCATGACCATTTCCAGTAAATGTTCTTGCCGCATATACGCTGGTCACGTGGTTAATCTTCCGGCCCCATCCCTCATGCACTGATTTGCTTCCTCATCTTGCGAGTCACGCCTTTTTGAGCAGTCTCCACATCACCATGTGCCAATTTTAAACTTTCTATACAAACCGTTAGCCTTTCTGAGTCTAAAACCTTCAAATCCTCGTAACACCTGCCCTCTTCGTGGACTTTTGTTGGCCACCAGTCTCATCAGAGTTTTAAGAATTAAATAATCAGCATTCTCATTCTTCCCCACTTCCAGTTATTCAATAATTGTTAAAAGATGTCTAGGTCAGACTTTCTATTATCAAAAGAACTCTATTAGTCCAGTCAGTTCATCACAGAACATGGCATTGTTAGCTTAACAGGCCAGGAGTCCATCGTCTGTCCGTCTGTCAAATCGCATCTCATTTATGCTTTGACCGATTTCAACAAAATTTGGGTGGATGAATCCTATGGTGGTAGGTGCCATAAGAATTTTGATTGGTCAATTTTTCTGGTGGCCATCTTGGATTTTGCACCAAAAAATTCAGAAATCATTTAAAATGCTACTCCAATATAAATGGCCCGACTTCAACGAAACTTGGGTGGACTAATTCTATCCTCATAGGCGTCAACATTTCTAATGAGAATTCTGATTGGTTAATCTTTTCGGCGGCTATCTTGGATTTTCTGAAAAGCATTTAAAAGCCTACTCATTAACCGCTTGGCCGATTTCAAGCAAACTCGATTGGAAGGACCCTAGAGTGGAATGCTTCAGAACTTGCATACAGAATTTTGATTGATCAATTTTATTGGCAGCCACATTGAATCTTTAAAATAAAAATGGTGGGAAATTAGTTAAAATACTACACCTCATTAACTACTTGGGTAATTTCAACCAGACTTGGCTGGAAGGAGACTAGCCAGGAGCCTGTTCCGTAGGAAAAGCAATCCAGACCGCTCTGCTAGATTAGCGTGGCGGAAAAAAGCCTCTCCTATGGAACGAGACGTTTTGTTAGAGCGCTCTGCTATTTTGCAAAACATGACTCGAAAAGCAAAACATGTTTTCAATCTGTGATGTAATTGCACGCGAAACAACGTCATACGTCACAGAGGCATATATTGCATCATAAGCATGTCGCACAAAGGATGTTGGGATACCGTTTTCTTATCAAACATTCTTATCCCGTATAGAATAGTTTCATAGCAGAGCACTCTGTTAGAGCAACCTATTGAAACTATTTTTTGCACCTCCTATGGAACATAAGGCTGGTAGGTTTCAGAACATGCACACCAAATTTGGATTGGTTAATTTGGCCGGTGGCCATCTTAGATTTTATGGAAATCAGTTAAGAGCCTACTCGTTAACCATTGCGCCAATACCAAGAAAAATCAGCTGGAAGGACCCTAGAGTGGTATGGTTCAGAACTTGTATACGGAATTTTGATTGTCCAATTTGTTCGGGGGGCATTTTGAATTTTCTGAAAAATGTCTGGAAATCATTTAAAACTCCTCATGAACTGCTTGTTCCAGTGGCCAACTTGTTTCCAAAATCACATCTCCGGAACTGCGGTACGGATCAGGGTGAAACTCATTAGATTTGGCTTCATTGATAACTAAGGGTGATTAAGGTTTGTTCAAGAGAACATGAGCGTTGATAAAACATAGTTGTCATGGACCAATCAAAATTTTTTTTGTCTTTGTTGGATGGAAACTAAGGGAAGTATGAGTTTCCATATGAACTGTATCGTCTTCTGTGTATAGCGTCGGGAGAAACTCGCCAATATTATCACTGTAGTTCCAGTTTCATTATTTGTTGTCAAGATTCAGAATTCAGCATTGTGCTTATTGTGTCAACGTCAAACAACAGACACACAAGTCATGTACCAACAAGAGGCCAACCATGGGGAAATAAATGACAGTCCCCACACAAGTCAATCCCAAGCCACCAACTCAGACCGCGAGAGATTTCAGATGCAAGAGGCTGTTGAAGAATTTCCACCGGATACAACCACCAGACTAGGCTAGTATGCAATTCTGGCTATACCAACACAACCGCCAGCACCGACCCCCAACGTATCCCAGTTGAGTGATGCTGGATTTGCATGGCCTCAGTACAGCTTGCACATATGACATACAAATGGACAGTACCCACACTGTAATGCATGGTTTTCAAATATTAGGTACTCAGAAACATGCGTCATGTACTCCCTTGTTCCACTTTACCCCAAGCAATTTGTAGAGAAAACTTGAAGACCATTTAAAAGCAGAACCTAAGAGCACTTATGCTCAATCACAAAACCTCTATAAAAATGAAAGATACAACACGTCAGTAGCATGACACTTCAAGCCACAGGACCACAACCAAAATCACATGAGATGTCACACTCTACAAGTCCTTTCATGGGATCCAACCTACGCCAAGTCCACAACATGGAGAAATGGGAAGGAATGCCATTGGATCCACCATCTGCACACAATGGTACCAATAGGGATGAATCTTAGCAAGCTACGGGCCACCCACCACTTTTGTGTCCCCCTGAGTACTATGCCATGTAGAGATGCACGTAGTTATCACCAGTTTCATTATCGCTAGACTCAATTTGCCTCCAGATGTCGTTTAGAGTAGCAAACTCTCGACACAGAAACCTATATATTTCCGAATCTGTCCGTGGACACTAGCGACGCATAGTAAATTACTTCTACTTCCGTCACCGGAGAAATCGTACTTCCTCAAATGGAGAAGTCTTCGTGTGTGCCTGTCTTACATAAACGGCTAGCTATACTGTGGATTTCCATATTCCAGAAACCTGAATTGTTCTTCAACTTCTATTTTTAGGGACAGGGTAAACCCATCGAATTCCTTGGTTGGACCTACCAACAAGTGCTTCTTAGAAAATTGTAACATTTGTGTGGTTGAACGCGAGGTACTACTAGGATGGCTAATATTGTGTTACAAGTGTAAGATTTTTAGGTTAACAGTATTGCCCAGAGTATTTTTATCTCACCTGGCCAGAATGGCCAAGTGAGCTTATGCGATGCCGTCCATTGTCTATCTGTCCGTCCATCCATCCGTCCGTCAACTTTTGCTTAAAAACGCTACTCATTAATCGCTTGGCAGATTTAATTTGGCATGAATGATCCTGTGGGAGTAGGCGTTAGAACGTGTATACATAATTCTGAATTTTTTGGCGGGCATCTTGAGATTTCTGTAAAATGGCGTGAAATTGTTTAAAATGCTACTCATTATCTGCTTGAGCAATTTCAACCAGACGCAGCTGGAAGGATACTAGGCTGATAGGGTTCAGAACTCGTATACAGAATTTAGATTGATACATTTTTCCAGGCCCATCTTTGATTTTCTGGAAATCAGTTAAAAGGCTACTCACTAACTGCTTGAACGAGTTCAAGCAAAGTTGAATGGAAGGACCCTAAAGTGGTATGCTTCAGAGCTTGTATACAGAATTTTTATTGGTTAATTTGCTCGGTAGCCATCTTGAATTTTCCGAAAAATGTCTGAAAATCGTTTAAAATGCTACTAAAATGTTCTTTCTAGGAGCAGGAAGAAGTATTCAGAGTCCCTTTTAGAGATCTCTAGCCACTATCCTTAGAGGCTTTTTGAATTCAGTTTGTAGTTTGTTTGACTTCGTTGCCTCTAAGAGAATACATAGAAAAGCCATCCGAAGTTAATAAACTTTGTTTTGAAGTATTCTTATTACAATTCGTCCCTTTGGCCTATGATATATTTGGTCAATCATCTTCCATATTTTTAGGGCTGATTCTGTCAGTCGTAGCTCCTCCAAGGGATCTTCGTTTTCTGTG
Organism: Chaetoderma sp. LZ-2023a; assembly: GCA_034401795.1. Taxonomy (NCBI): domain Eukaryota; kingdom Metazoa; phylum Mollusca; class Caudofoveata; order Chaetodermatida; family Chaetodermatidae; genus Chaetoderma; species Chaetoderma sp. LZ-2023a. The sequence goes on along the minus strand of CM067367.1, from coordinate 13,802,506 downwards.
TAGAGAGACTCTTCTTCTTTTTAAAAAACCCTCTTTAATCCTTCCATAGAGGAAGAGTCTCAGGCCTGTTGAGTTTGGTGCTTATCTTTCTAGGATAATTACCAATTCTTCTCTGTCTTCAGGTTCTAAGCCCGATTCGAGGAGGAGGAGGATTAATCTGACCCCTTTTTTGCTCATTGTTCTAGATTCCAGGTCCGGGAGGCCTCCTCTTATCAGAAGAGAAGGGGCTTGTGGTATTTCCTGATCTAGTCTTAGAGGTTGTTCCTTTAAGGGTTTCAGAGTAAGAGAACCTGAAGGGATGGTGATAGCCTGGGTAGGCCCATCCTTTTCTCTTTATCATATTTTATCTCTTCCTCTTCCATTGCCTTAGGATCCGTTGCTCCTTCCCCCCCCCTTTTCCCAGCGGTCTAGTAGGAGGGTGCCTGTCTCTAATTTTGGGAGAATTGCTAAGCCCTCCTTCAGGTCTCCTGATTCAGAGATCATTGCTGGGGTTTTTCGCTACTATTGGATTTTCATCGTCCTTTGTCCGTCGTTTCTAGGTGGTCTCCTTTCATTCCTTCCTGGTGAAGATGGGAGCCCTAGAGGACGAGTTGGAGTTCATGATTCTAAGTAGTCCTTAGAATTTGTTCCACTTGGGAGCACCAAGAAGTTGGTGGGATGGCGTCCGATCTCAATATGAAGAGTTTTTTCCTCTTAACTTATCTTCAACATTCTAGATGGAGGACTTATCTCAGTTTTCGCCAATCTGAATCCGAGCATGTGATTCTTCTCCATAAAGATATTGGACGTTTTACTACTTGTTTTCATCCACCCTTCGTGGCGTAAATTCTGCCGTGGCAGGTTTATTTTACGGTCGTTCTATTCACCTTCACGTTTATATAAACGACTGGCTAGTATAAGCAGAGCTTTTTATTAATTCTAGCAGTTTCATTCCAGAGAACTGCAGTCTGGAATGCAGCCTAGATCGGATTGTAATTCTCTTAAAAGTCAAGTCTTCTCCTCTGGTGTTGGTTTTTCTCAGATGCTTCCCATGAGATGGTAGCAGTCTGGGATCACCTGTTCAGAGGGCCAGTTTCTAAGGTCGGTTGTCAATCGATTCTCAAGCATAGGGATTGTTCCCTCTTAGATTTTTTGCGTCCTATCTGTATGCTAAAATTTCCTCTTGCGGCCCCCATTTTTCCGGATTTCAGGCATTGGTGGTGGACGCTCTGTTTCAGTCCTTGTTAGGGTTGTTTGATTATGTGTTTCCTCCATCTTTCCTGATTCCGTTGCTCTTGAGGTAGGTCAGGGATCAGATTTGAGAAGTTCTGATATCTCCCTTTTGACCATAGTGGATCTGCGTTGCAGATTTCCTTTTTTATCCGGGTAGACTTCACTTGTCTTCTTCCAGTCTCCCCGGACCTCATGTCTAAAGTAAGAGTTTAGTGTATTCATTCAGTCTCAGGATTTTTTAGTCGGTATCTTTGGAGAGTTTCGTCTGTTTGATCCCTGAGACTAGAATTTCTGCGAGTTCTCAGGACATCAGTATTTCTGCCAGGAGGGAGTCAACTCGCAGAGTTTTCAAGGTCTGTCTTAAAACTTTAGAAGTATGGTGTGCAGACCTTAGTCTCTTGACAGATCCTGTTTTTGGCATCCGTGCCTAGGTGTTGATTCTGGGGACAGTCTAGTTTTATATCCTAGAAGGGATTTTTTATCAAAAATTCAATCTAACCGTCTCCCAGCTAAGCCAGTTATTTTTAAAATTGTGTCTTCCTTTTCACCGTCTGACTGACTTCAGTATATTGTCAGAGTTTTTTAGTTTCAATCGTTGTACTGATTTTTTATAGATCTAATCTATCCCATTTCTGGGTCCTGTATGCAAAGGAGGTAGTTAGGCCAGTCTCTAGTTTTCTATGGCCAGATGGAATTCTGAGACCGTTGTTTTGAGATGGTTTCCTCTGATCATATTAATCGTTCTCACATTTAAGCTCATGAACTTAGAGGGAAGGCTCCCTCTTTCGCTGGCTCTTCTTTATTTGAGGTTTTTAACTCTGGTTTATGAGTTACTGGTTTTTGTGTCAGTAGCCCTGTGTTTGATGTATTCTATAAACCTATGCCTATCGTACTATCATCATCAATACATGCTTTAAAAACCCGTATTACTCACTTATTTAATTCTAGTTTAATGCCTATATAAATATTCAAACGAAACTTTGTGAAATCTTTTTAAACCCAAGAAATTTGTGTTGTCGGAATTCAGCAAAGTACTTGAGGATGCTCCGCTATTCTGGAAAACTGTAACACCGTTCACAAATAGTTGAGCTCCGCTATTCTGGAAAACTAACACCATTCACAAATAGTTGACAGTCCCAAGATTTAATGAATGGAATCGAATGTCAACCCACTGGTTGAAACTTATTTAATGAATGATTTTCCCTGGTCAAATACCGAAGACTTATCCGTTATATAAATATTAGGTTGAGACTTGTGGAGTGTTATCTATATGTCTAGGTAACATCCGTAGCACTTGCCTGGATAACATATGTTATATTGTGCTTTATTGTTTATTATGTTTTATCACCATTGAATGCTTCGTTTTAGGACTTCATAATTATCCTATAAGCAAATAAATGGTAGTGGCCAATTTCCGCAATTGTTATATCGGTAAAATTGTGTTCACGCTCCTTATTCCTCGATAGGAGGGAACTCTTTGCGAGTCGGACTCAGAGGGAAGCTATCACTTCCCCAACCCCTGTTGACTACCTGTGGTCCGGCCAAAGGAGGGCATCCAGAGCATAACCTCAGAGGTTACCATCAACATAAACCCTCATGGCGCGAATGCGTGCCTGGGCCCATGGAAATGAAGTCGTTCCATCGACTCGCTATGCTGTTGACAACATTTTTTTGTAGCCGACCCAGTCCCACCACCTTGCTCTCCAAGACTGCTGGCGGGTGACGGGCAAGGGGATGGAGCACTACAAGACGTACAGGTGACAACCCCATGACTGATACTTTTAGGTGTAAAAGTACAGGTGGTGATGCCATAACTCTTACTCTGGTAGATGTTCAGGTGACGACTCCATAGCTGACGCTTGTAATAATAGAATTACCGGTACATGTGGTGTGGTATAGCCAGATTGGACTTGATAGATATGGCATGGGTGGCAGCCTGTTCAAATCACTCAAAACTTGGACGTTCATCTGAACATCTAAGAATGAGGACAGGACAATAGATGTCACAGCTCTGCCCATTAACACAATCAGAGGCAATAAAATAAGACTATAATAACAATGTTGGGAGAACTCAGTAAGCATCTGAGCGGCCCGATCACGAGGTTATGTGACCCCTGGACTATGGGGATACATATGGAAGTGAGCTCCAGCACTCAGATCATTCAGACTTTAAATTTGGATCTGACAGTAGCAGACCAAGCATCAGCAAAAATAGAATGGAAATAACATTGTTATATCAGTTAAAATAAGACTAGCATGCGAAGCTAGTGAGGTCAGTGCTAATAAGCTTTTAGTCTTCATGAAGTAGCATGAATGCAAGTTTTACAGCTCGTCACATTTAGTGTCTGATTTACTATCTAAGGTCACTTAACTCTATTTCCCTTTCTGTACAGGATCTGCAAAAAGTGAACCTAACTAGTGAAATTCCGAGATCAGTCACACAGAACTTGAGAATGAATGCCATGCCAATTCCAGCAGTGAATCAAGCAGTGCTATCACAAACAGCATCGGAATGCATCACTGTGAAGCAGCAAAGTGCCAGTATGCATGCTCATCCACAGGTAAAGGCATTTCCGGATGCCACTGGGGATCATTCAGTCACGAATAATTTCTATCCTCCGAGCAGTCTGACTGAAACAACATCAGCAGTAAATCATGTGACAATGCAACCAAGGTCGGTTCCTGTATTCAAGCAGTATCCTAAGGCAACCCATTCACATATCATCAGCAACGATTCTGCAAAGATTATCATTCCAAGATATGTGCCTTCTTTCAGGTCAAAACTACAACAACCCGTTTCTTCACAGACTGTAAGCCAAAGTCACCAAACCCAGAGATGCTCAGCTCCACCATATTATAGCATAGAACGAGCAGGTCTAGCATATAAAGCCAGGGAGGACTCCTGTCTATCAATTCAGACCAATGACTCGTTGCATAGTCTGCAATCGCATCAAGTGCACAGACCAACATTTGGAGCTTTTTCTCAAAACATAAACTTTCAGCAGCTGTCTAATAACCATGGAGAATGTAAGAATAAGAAAATTGGACGATCAAAATGTATACCTTATGAACATTCGTCTGTGCATATGATACCACAGTTTAAAAAACATGGAAGAACTAATATCAATGGTTTAAAAGCTGGTGCAAGTATGGCGCATTTAAAAACGTCAAAGATAAGTCAAAGTGCAATGTCAAAAGGGCCAGCAAAAAGACAGGTAAGCCTTTCATCATGTGTCAGTGTGTGTGAAAGTAAGAATCAGGTGTGCCTTTAGTTATATGTCAGTGTGTGTGAAAGCAAGAAACAGGTGCGTCTTTAGTTATATGTCAGTGTGCGAAAGTAAGAAACAGGTGCGCCTTTAGTTATATGTCAGTGTGTGTGAAAGTAAGAAACAGGTGCGCCTTTAGTTATATGTCAGTGTGTGTGAAAGTAAGAAACAGGTGCGCCTTTAGTTATATGTCAGTGTGTGTGAAAGTAAGAAACAAGTGCACCTTTAGTTATATGTCTGTGTGTGTGAAAGTAAGAAACAGGTGCGCCTTTAGTTATATGTCAGTGTGTGTGAAAGTAAGAAACAGGTGCACCTTTAGTTATATGTCAGTGTGTGTGAAAGTAAGAAACAGGTGCACCTTTAGTTATATGTCAGTGTGTGTGAAAGTAAGAAACAGGTGCACCTTTAGTTATATGTCAGTGTGTGTGAAAGTAAGAAACAGGTGCGCCTAGTTTTATGTCAGTGTGCGTGCAAGTAAGAAACAGGAGCGCCTTTAGCTATATGTCAGTGTGTGAAAGTAAGAAACAGGTGTGCCTTTAGTTATATGTCAGTGTGTGTGAAAGTAAGAAACAGGTGCGCCTTTAGTTATATGTCTGTGTATGAAAGTAAGAAACAGGTGTGCCTTTAGTTATATGTCAGTGTGCGAAAGTAAGAAACAGGTGCGCCTTTAGTTATATGTCAGTGTGTGTGAAAGTAAGAAACAGGTGCGCCTTTAGTTATATGTCAGTGTGTGTGAAAGTAAGAAACAGGTGCGGCTTTAGTTATATGTCAGTGTGTGTGAAAGTAAGAAACAAGTGCACCTTTAGTTATATGTCTGTGTGTGAAAGTAAGAAACAGGTGCGCCTTTAGTTATATGTCAGTGTGTGTGAAAGTAAGAAACAGGTGCACCTTTAGTTATATGTCAGTGTGTGTGAAAGTAAGAAACAGGTGCACCTTTAGTTATATGTCAGTGTGTGTGAAAGTAAGAAACAGGTGCACCTTTAGTTATATGTCAGTGTGTGTGAAAGTAAGAAACAGGAGCGCCTTTAGCTATATGTCAGTGTGTGAAAGTAAGAAACAGGTGTGCCTTTAGTTATATGTCAGTGTGTGTGAAAGTAAGAAACAGGTGCGCCTTTAATTATATGTCAGTGTGTATGAAAGTAAGAAACAGGTGTGCCTTTAGCTATATGTCAGTGTGTGAAAGTAAGAAACATGTGTGCCTTTTGTTATATGTATGTGTGTGAAAGTAAGAAACAGGTGTGCCTTTAGTTATATGTATGTGTGTGTGAAAGTAAGAAACAGGTGCACCTTTAATTATATGTCTGTGTGTGAAAGTAAGAAACAGGTGCGCCTTTAGCTGTATGTCAGTGTGCGTGAAAGTAAGAAACAGGGGTGCCTTTAGTTATATGTCAGTGTGTGTGAAAGTAAGAAACAGGTGCACCTTTAGTTTTATGTCTGTGTGTGAAAGTAAGAAACAGGTGCGCCGTTAGTTATATGTCAGTGTGTGTGAAAGTAGGACAGGTGCACCTTTAGTTATATGTCAGTGTGTGTGAAAGTAAGAAACAGGTGCCCCTTTAGTTATATGTCAGTGTGTGTATGAAAGTAAGAAACAGGTGTGCCTTTAGTTATATGTCAGTGTGTGTGAAAGTAAGAAACAGGTGCACCTTTAGTTATATGTCAGTGTGTGTGAAAGTAAGAAACAGGTGCACCTTTAGTTATATGTCTGTGTGTGTGAAAGTAAGAAACAGGTGCACCTTTAGTTATATGTCAGTGTGTGTGAAAGTAAGAAACAGGTGCGCCTTTAGTTATATGTCAGTGTGTGTGAAAGTAAGAAACAGGTGCGCTTTTCATTATATGTCAGTGTGTGTGTGAAAGTAAGAAACAGGTGCGCCTTTAGTTATATGTCAGTGTATGTGAAAGTAAGAAACTGGTGCGCCTTTAGTTATATGTATGTGTGTGAAAGTAAGAAACTTCAGGGACCCTAAGTAATACAGGGATCCGTTTCTAGCTATGTCCCACCTATTTCTAGCTATGCCCCGCCCATTTATAGATAACCTCCCATAAGTTATGCCCATTAAAACATGTAGTTCCAGAATCCCAACTTCAAGGAAACTGCATGTAAGTTGTTCAATATTTTGAAACTAATGTGACTGGGAGCTGTTGCTGCCTATTCAACAAAATGTTTCTTAAATTAAAGCTGTGACAGATTTACAAATTTTTTATTGTGATGTCAGAGAGATGAGTGACAGATTGTGACATCAGAGAGATGAGTTACAGATTGTGATGTCAGAGAGATGTGTGACAGATTCTACCATCAGAGAGATGAGTGACAGATTGTGACGTCAGAGAGATGAGTGACAGATTGTACCATCAGAGAGATGAGTTACAGATTGTGACATCAGAGAGATGAGTGACAGATTGTGATGTCAGGGAGATGAGTGAGAGATTGTGATGTCAGAGAGATGAGGGACAGATTGTGACGTCAGAGAGATGAGTGACATATTGTACCATCAGAGAGAAGAGTGACAGATTGTGACATCATGGAGATGAGTGACAGATTGTGATGTCAGAGAGATGAGTGACATATTGTGATATCAGAGAGATGAGAGAGATTGTGATGTCAGAGAGATGAGTGACAGATTCTGACGTCAGGAGATGAGTGACAGATTGTACCATCAGAGAGATGAGTGACAGATTGTGATGTCAGAGAGATGAGTGACAGATTGTGATATCAGAGAGATGAGTGACAGATTGTGATGTCACAGAGATGAGTGACAGATTGTGATGTCAGAAAGATGAGTGACAGATTGTGATGTCACAGAGATGAGTGACAGATTGGGATGTCAGAGAGATGAGTGACAGATTGTGACATCAGATATGAGTGACAGATTGTGATGTCAGAGAGATGAGTGACAGATTGTGACATCAGATAGTTGAGTGACAGATTGTGACATCAGAGAGATGGGTGACAGATTGTACCATCAGAGAGATGAGTGACAGATTGTACCATCAGAGAGATGAGTGACAGATTGTGATGTCAGAAAGATGAGTGACAGATTGTGACGTCAGAGATAAGTGACAGATTGTGATGTCAGAGAGATGAGTGACAGATTGTGATGTCAGAGAGATGAGTGACAGATTGTGACGTCGGAGAGATGAGTGACAGATTGTGAATAGCCATCTTTAATAACTCAAATACTTAGTTATGACCCTCTTTAATAGCTCAAATACTGCATTATGGCCCTCTTTAATAGCCCAAATACTGCGTTATGGCCCCCTTTAATAGCTCAAATACTGCGTTATGGCCCTCTTTAATAGCTCAAATACTGCGTTATGACCCTCTTTAATGGCCCAAGTGCTGCGTTATGGCCCTCTTTAACAGCCCAAGTGCTGCGTTATAGCCCTCTAATAGCCCAAGTGCTGCGTTATGCCTCTCTTTAATAGCCCAAATACTGCGTTATAGCTATCTTTAATAGCCCAAATACTTAGTTATGACCCTCTTTAATAGCTCAAATACTGCATTATGGCCCTCTTTAATAGCCCAAATACTGCGTTATGACCCTCTTTAATAGCCCAAGTGCTGCATTATGGCCCTCTTTAATAGCCCAAATACTGCATTATAGCCATCTTTAATAGCCCAAATACTGCGTTATAGCCATCTTTAATAGCCGTGCTGCGTTATGGCCCTCTTTAATAGCCCAAATACTGCATTATGCCATCTTTAATAGCCCAAATACTGCATTATAGCCATCTTTAATAGCCGTGCTGCGTTATGGCCCTCTTTAATAGCCCAAATACTGCGTTATAGCCATCTTTAATAGCCGTGCTGCGTTATGGCCCTCTTTAATAGCCCAAATACTGCATTATCCCATCTTTAATAGCCCAAATACTGCATTATAGCCATCTTTAATAGCCGTGCTGCGTTATGGCCCTCTTTAATAGCCCAAATACTGCATTATAGCCATCTTTAATAGCCCAAATACTGCATTATAGCCATCTTTAATAGCCCAAATACTGCATTATAGCCATCTTTAATAGCCCAAATACTGCGTTATAGCCATCTTTAATAGCCGTGCTGCGTTATGGCCCTCTTTAATAGCCCAAAAACTGCGTTATAGCTATCTTTAATAGCCCAAATACTGCATTATGCCATCTTTAATACCCCAAATACTGCATTATAGCCATCTTTAATAGCCGTGCTGCGTTATGGCCCTCTTTAATAGCCCAAATACTGCGTTATAGCTATCTTTAATAGCCCAAATACTGCGTTATAGCCATCTTTAATAGCCCAAATACTGCGTTATAGCCCTCTTTAATAGCCCAAAGGCTGCGTTATGGTTCTCTTTAGTAGCCCAAGTAATATTTTGGTTGACCTGAACTACTGTACTGTTACGTCTGCGCATCTATCAAAGTGGCCAAAGTGAAGAGCGCACCAAACTACGCCAAGAACGCAATAACATTCGGCGCCACATTAGCGAATGCTTAAAAGATCTTGCTATCCAACAAGCAGATGCCCTAGCAGATGAAATAACTGCCACGGATGACTGCCACAAAATGTTTCGGGCAGCCCGAGCCCTGAGAGTTGCTAACTACACACCACCACTAACTGTACATAACTCTGAAGGACACTTTATCGGGGTTGACCAGGGCAAAGCCGAGGCAATTCGAGAATGGTTCAAGGAACAGTTCACTGACCACGATGATGAGCCCTTGCACCCATTGTCAGGAGACCCCAGGCCATTACCCCATAACACCAATTAATACAATAGAGGTTGAGAAGGCACTTAAAGCCTTGAAAAATGGGCGTGCATCTGGACCTGATGGCATGAGCAATAAACTATTCAAATATGCAAGTGACATTATCTCAAAACCGATCACGCACAATCAATTCAGCTTTTATGCACCACCTTCTCATCGACGCTGTAGGCCAAGGCATCCTTATCGCGCTGCCCAAGAAGCCACCCACCCCCCAGCCAATCTGCAGCCCATTGTGCTCCTTAACAGCATACGGAAAATCCTATCCAATGTTATTCTATGCCGCATCCGAGACAAGATCGACGACTTCACTGTATCATGTCAAAGTGGCGTCAAACATGGATGCAGCTGCACAGACATTGTATGGGCTCAACGCATGCTTGTGTCTGTAGTCATGTCCAAACACTGAGATTTCCACAAAATGGGCATTGACATGTCACAAGCCTTCGACACAATTAAACGCTCAAAGATCCTAGATGTACTACGCCAGGCCAGTTGCAATGAAGATGAGCTACGACTAGTGAGACTACTGCTTGCAGACACCAAGCTGAGAGTCAAGTCAGTGAAGTCTGTAGAGTTTGAGACATCAATCGGCTCCCCACAGGGAGATGGTCTATCCCTTGTGCTCCTCACCTGTTACCTGGCTGCTGCATTGAAGTCCGTGCGGGGAAACTCCACAAGACCAAAAAAAACCGGTGTCAATACTGGGCATGCCGCTAGAAATGGAATATGCCGACGATGTGGACTTTATAGATGAGGAAAAGAAACCCCTTGACGAACTTCTCCCAATAGCTGCAAGCCAACTAAAAATTGAGAATCTCTTTATGAATGAATCCAAAACAGAGTTCACCCACATATACCTATCTACAAAGCATGAAACTAAAGAAAATGATTATCCACTCCGTGGCGGTGAACCATGGAGGAAAAGTAAAATCCTGGGTTCACTGCTTTGCAGTACTGCTGACATTGCTGCACGCTGCATCATGGGGAACATAGCTATCCAGTCCTTCTGGAAGCTATGTATTCGTGGATCAAAGATGCCCTTGGTAAAAAGACTACGTTTATACAATGCAACATGCATATTCTTGATGATGTATAACTGTAACAGCTGGGCAGCTCTAGACAAACTTGACGCCTGCCACCGCAAACACCTACGCACCATCACTGGACACCGATGGCCAGAGAGCATAATTTTCAATGATGCACTAGACAAGTTGTGTAATACGCCACCGCTGTCTGTGAAGGTCGCCCAGCAAAGATGGTCCATGCTTGGCCATGTGCCAAGGATGCCAGAAGACACACCAGCACAGAGAGCCTTGGAATTCGCCCTACTCGGAGCTAGCAAATACAGAGCCAGGAGAGGATGTAATTGCATAAATCTGCTAAGCGTACTACGAGGTGACCTCAAGAATACAGGATTAGGTACACTCAAGTCAAGAATGGACCTGAGCAAGCTAAGGATTTTGGCTGAGAACAAGACACAGTGGGCAAAAGCGAAGAAGGACTGATTGCAGCTGTAGGATGTTTCTACTACTACAGCCACAGAATAGAGTAATCATACATTCTTATTGTACAAACATTAATTTCCTAGGTTATAACACAACTTAGAAATGACACAACAATTGTTATCAAGAAAGCAGACAAAGGTCAAGCCACCGTGTTACAGGATTCTGAACTCTACAAGTCAGAAGCCCTGAGACAACTGAGCGATACCAAGTATTACCTCAAACAGGACATTGATCTCACCACTGAACATGCTGAAATAGTCGAAATGGCTATTACAGACATGGTCCTTAGAGGTGAAATTAGTACAGATATAGCAAACGGCATAAGAGTTGATAACCCACGCACAGCCAGGTTCTATCTTCTCCCAAAGATACATAAAAACCACCAGGACAACCGAGTTCCTGGAAGACCCATATTAAGTGGCAATGGTAGCCCGACTGACTACATCAGCAGTTTCATGGATGAACATCTCAAAATTAACCTCAACAAGGTTAAGTCTTATGTACGTGACGCCACCGATTTCATCAACAAACTTGAAAAATTTGGCAAAGTTAGCGACAATGCTATCCTTGTCACTATGGATGTCACCTCACTATACACTAATATCCCCCACAGAGAAGGTATAAGAGTGGTAGCTCAGTTTCTACAAAAAAATGGAATACCTGGGAACGTTACACCACGTTCCCTACTACGGCTACTCAAAATTGTCCTCACATGTAACAATTTTGAATTCGACAATGAACAGTACCTCCAGATAGGAGGTACAGCTATGGGTACCATAGTATCACCCAGCTACGCCATAATTTTTATGGCTAATTTAGAAGAAACCCTTCTCAAAAGCAGAACATCAGCCAGCACTCTATCTCAGATACATTGATGACATATTTATATTTATGGTTATCAGGCTTGGAAAATTTAGAAACATTCATACAACATATGAATAACTCGCATCCAACCATCAAGTTTACAGCAGAGAAATCCATCACATCCATCACTTTTCTGGACACACGCGTCTACATCAAAATGGACAAAACCATAGTGTTTGATCTACACACCAAACCCACAGACACCCATGGATATTTGCACTACTCGTCAGTCCATCCAAAATCCACCAAAAAAGCAAACCCATACGGCCAGCTTTTAAGACTAAAACGCATCTGTAGCAATGAGAAAGGACAAAACATGCCCATAACACTATCCATCACTATATGAACAGAGGCTAGCCAGCAAATGAGTTAGACGAAAGCCTGAGCAAAGCATCTAAAGTAAAACGCGGAGATCTGAAACCTAAACAATAGAAACCACAAAACAACAGGATTCCGTGCATTTTTGACTTTCACTCACACAGTGAACTTGCCAAAAAAATTATCCTATGCCACTGGGACCAACTACAAAGCAGCTCAAAGTGTAGAAGTCTCTGTTTGGCTATGGATGTAATCCGTCTCTTAAAGACACACTAGTCAACGCCAAATTTACAGACCCAAAAAGGGCCGGACAACAGGGCACAAACACAGCCAACTCAATCGAACCATGCACAAAAAGCAATTGCAACTTCTGCCACAACATGGGCCAATCGCACACATTCAGAAGCTCACACACAGGGCTTAAATATCATATCAAAACAAAAACGTTTTGTCATACAAGCAATGTTATTTATTTACTAAGATGCAACAAATGTTACAAACGGTATGTGGGAGAAACAAAACATGAATTCCAAATACGTATTAAGGAACATTTTAGGGACATTAAGAATAAGAAAGACACACCTGTCGCTATTCACTTTAATCTCACAAATCACTGTTCCTTAAACTATAGGATCATAGAAGTACTCCATCACGACCCTGATAGCATCGGAGCAACGGTTTCCCGCAAGGATTGTGAGAAATTCTGGATCCACCAACTCCACTGTCTGGATCTCATCGGTATTAATCACGCTGATTGGTAACCCTTTAAACTACTGAGGTAGTAAAACTTAATTCATTTTATAACCATCTGAATGTAGTGTCTGACTTTATAGAGCTCTATGTCACTGCTCGCTATAAATGCTGGGCATGAGGTTGATTTTCAATTAATGATGATGAATGGATGACATTGATCTGTGATTGATCATGGTGAATGAATGAGGTTGATTTTCAGTTAATCATGAATGCCCATGATGATGTTGATTTTCAGTTAATCATGAATGGATGGGATTGATTTTCAGTTAATCATGAATGGATGAGGTTGATTTTCAGTTAATCATGAATGCCCATGATGAGGTTGATTTTCAGTTAATCATGAATGGATGGGGTTGATCTTCAGTTAATCATGAATGGATAACGTTGATTTTCAGTTAATCATAAATGCCCATGATGAGGTGGATTTCCAGTTAATCATGAATGGATGGGGGTGATCTTCAGTTAATCATGAATGGATACGGTTGATTTTCAGTTAATTATGAATGCCCATGATGAGGTAGATTTCCAGTTAATCATGAATGGATGGGGTTGATCTTCAGTTAATCATGAATGGATAAGGTTGATTTTCAGTTAATCATGAATGCCCATGATGAGGTAGATTTCCAGTTAATTATGAATGGATGGGGTTGATCTTCAGTTAATCATGAATGGATAAGGTTGATTTTCAGTTAATCATGAATGCCCATGATGAGGTTGATTTTGAGTTAATCATGAATGGATGGGGTTGATCTTCAGTTAATCATGAATGGATAAGGTTGATATTCGGTTAATCGTGATGAATGGATGAGGTTGATTTTTAGTTAATCATGAATGGATGAGGTTGATCTTCAGTTAATCATGAATGGATTAGGTTGATATTCAGTTAATCATGAATGGATAAGGTTGATTTTCAGTTAATCATGAATGCCCATGATGAGGTAGATTTCCAGTTAATCATGAATGGATTAGGTTGATATTCAGTTAATCATGAATGGATAAGGTTGATTTTCAGTTAATCATGAATGCCCATGATGAGGTAGATTTCCAGTTAATCATGAATGGATGGGGTTGATCTTCAGTTAATCATGAATGGATAAGGTTGATTTTCAGTTAATCATGAATGCCCATGATGAGGTTGATTTTGAGTTAATCATGAATGGATGGGGTTGATCTTCAGTTAATCATGAATGGATAAGGTTGATATTCAGTTAATCGTGATGAATGGATGAGGTTGATTTTGAGTTAATCATGAATGGATGAGGTTGATCTTCAGTTAATCATGAATCATGAATGGATAAGGTTGATTTTCAGTTAATCGTGAATGTATAAGGCTGATTTTCAATTAATTATGAATGGATGAGATTGATCTTCATTTATTCATGGTGAATGAATGAGGCTGATATATGCCATGTACCGTACAATATTATCAAGGATATCTAGAAAGCAAATCCATATCAATTATATATTTATGCACAGTATCCACATGCGAGTGCCGGGTCAGCACAGGGGTCAGATATTCTGCCTAAGAAGCCGCGATCAAGACCAGTCATCCAGGACAATATTGATGTTGAATTATTGGCAAAATATGGAGAGGTAGGCAAATAAACTGCTATTGTTGCTATAAATCTACTCATAAACATTTTTTCCCTGAACTGTTTCTGGACAAATCTCCCCATGAGTGTAACATTTTCATGTATTCTTTCTGGCAGTTGCAATCAGATGATCTACAGGGACTGATTTACAAAAGGAGATTTGTTGCCCTCACCCATTTGGTACCCTTGTTGTCTGTCTGTATCTGTTTCTTGAAAACTATTGATCTGTCTAAAATTTGAACACAACTGCTATTCAGAATTTTTAATGATCAATTTTTTGGTGACCATCTTGGATTTTCCAGATTCCGGAAATGTCTTTAACCAAATTTGGCTGGATGGATTTTAATGTGGTGGGCTCTAGAGCTTCTATTCAGAATTTTGTTTGTCTATTTTTTCAGGGGCCATCTTGGATTTTCCAAACATTTTCTGGAAATCCTTTCAAACTACTCCTTTATCAATGGGCCAATTTCAACGAAACTTGACAAACGTAGTGTGGTTAACTTCAACACTTCTAATGCGAATTTGGGTTGGTCAGGTTTTTTGGCGGCTCTCTGGGTTTTCCAAAAATGTCTAGGTCATTTAACATATATTACTACACAAATACAAAGCCATAAATTTGTATTTAGATTTAATGCTTAAATTTGTGTTTCTGGCCAGAGCTTTTGAATTCTTTCATGCAGACACCACGAGTCTCGCAGCTTTGAGTCTTTGTGTAGGTCTATATATCACAAATATGTTCCCATTTCTCGTTCAACGTCTGATTTTCTTAATGCTTCCTCCTGGTCGTCACTGGTGGCCTTTTTGGTGTTCGAGCAATCAAACTACTAAGAATTTTTTTTGTGGCCGGGCAGTCGCCGTCCTGCGCCTCCGCATCCTAGGGGACCGGGTGGCCAGGCATCACGCAAGCTATCTCACCTTTTCCTTGAGCTCTGGATCGGGGGACCGAGGCAGAGGCTCTCTACACTCGTCAGCCACACACCCCCCCCACCCCACCCCACCGAGGTGACTCTTGGATGTCTGTCCTGGTCTCGGGGCTTGCGACGCCGTCCCATGGAGGCGCACAGGTCCTATCGGACATTTCTGACATGGCTGAATGCCGGAGTTTAACGTAACCGGAAGGCTGGCCTCTCCCCGGCGGTCGAGTGCCACCTCGTCTCCACTGTCTATGGGCAGGAGGGTGGAGCCGCCATTCTCGTCGTCATCGATGTACAGTCTGACCCTAGTCGGCTTCCTTCGGTCTGAGCGGAGAAGGTCTGAGCTGCCTGCGTTAGCGCCAAGATCTTTAAGCATCTCTCTCGGTGCTAGTGTGTTGAGGAGGGACGGGATCGAGAGAGAGAGAGATTCAAGTGTGTTCAAAGGAAGCAGATCAGCTAATTTGTCCGGCGCCCATCTAGGACCTTGGCCAATTTTTAGAAAAGTATTTACAAATTTTCTCCAAACCCACTTAGGGATTGATTGAAAACTCATGAAATATGATTTATGGCAAAAACCTGAACCACGTTTGTTCAAAGGAACATGATTGGCCAAATAGTGAGGACTGGGAGGTACTTTCCGTAGGAATTGAATGCCCAAATTGAGAGTGGTTCATTTTGCTTTATTGGGCTGTGAAATAAAGAAAAATTTTAGGCAATAATTTTTTCAACCTCTAGCGTCCAAAAAATCCAAAATGGCCACTGTCACTCATGGAATCTACAGAGAATGCCATATCTCTGGAACCACTTGACCAATTTCAATGATGTTAGAGTCATTTTATGGATTTCACATTGTAGATATTGGACATCTGAAGGAGTCATAGCTAGTTTCTTAATGTCTTTAGAAAACGGTCAGCTTCTTGGGAGGTCGTATCTTACATAGACCCTATTTAATAAAGAGAACTGATGTTTGTGTGTGAAACGATAGTAATCATACATAGCAATGTTTATCTCAATAGGCACTTAACAAGCCGGATGAAATGCAGTAGAGAAAGTAACCCATTCAAATTGAAGGATGAAATCAGTGAATCGATTAACCCTCAATAATTAGTTGTGTTGGTAAAAACTTGATAATGATATGAGTGAAAGTTGTTGCTGTCTTGGTGCTAAGTCGTTTATGAGAGATAATCTCTTTACAGTAGCATTAATGAATGCAGCAACAAACATCAATGAGTTTGACCATGGCAGTATGCAAGTTTGTACGGATATTGAATCGGTGTATAAATATGTGGACGGGAAGAGAATGTTAACCCTAAGTTAACCCCTGATGGCATAACTTGTTGCACGTTGCTTTTACCGCTGTGAATGGCAATAGCATCCAGCAAGGAGAAGCAGCTAGTGGCACTGATGACAAAGGAAGATATATAGATGATCTTATGAACAGCAGATGATATTTTGGGTCATTATTTTGAAAACTCAGATGCTGAATAATATTCAGTCGAATTGCTGAATATTAAGTTTTCATAGTCGAATGTGATATCGTTGGAAAGGTCTTGTCCTGAGTGCCATGATTCAGTAAGTCGTTTTGACTGAACGTCAGTCTATAAAAAGTTATTTTGAGTATAGAAATTCAGTCTCAAGAGTCAAGCTGACCACATAATTTGTTGTGTCGTATTAGGCATGGGTTGGAGCTGGAGATGGGAGGTAATGTGAATGTATGTGGGCATGGTTTCCCAGCACTTCGTTGCTGAATCATTCCACACACGCAATTACAATGCACAGGAATATATCGTCTCCGTACTAGATTAACATGGCTAGGCCCTCGACACAATTGAGTTAGTGTGATATCGGTAAGAATTTGATACACAACTCGGACATGTTTATCAATAATCATTCGTCAGTCTGAAGGTCGGCGACAACAGTATTTACTCAGGAATGCAAAATTATCAATAATCATTCGTCAGTCGACAGTAGTATAAACTCAGGAATGCAAAAATTGTTGTATTTATCAATAGCCATCCCTCAGTCTGAAGTTGGCGACAACGTTGCTTCCTCAGGAATGCAAAAATTGTCATAATCACTGCTGAAAATGTGTCATCAGCGCACTAGCTCGCACCCACGATTATATTAGGGCACAATCTATAGGAAGAGATAAATGGAAGTTGATTGGCCTGTAATAATGTCATCATGGGACAGACCGAATCAAAGTGTGTTTATCAGAGACCTAGAAGATTTTGCAGAATAGGTTTTTGGCCTTTATAAGCTGATGTTTTGGGATGAAACTTCACCATTTGGTCAGTGGCTCCGGCCTAACGTAAACCTCCAGTCTGTGGCATGTATGCCTAACATTGCAGACTTTGTTTAGAAGATCAGTTATAATTGTTTGCAGCCTAAGTGTTGTTAACTTTGTTGTTAGAATCGAAACCTGGTATAATAATATTCAAGTATTTGTAAGTCTACTTTGGTTAGAATCGGTCAAGCAATTGAGTAGCTAATGTGTGGTAGGCTAAGTTAGTATAGCCGTGCATGCAAGGTACATGGTGTGTTGATGTATCTTTAGAATGAGAGCGGTTAGCTCTATAGCTTAGGAAGTATTAATATTTACTTTGTAAATGTTTAGCTTAACTTTATTAGGATCCGAAAATACAACTATTATCTTACGTTCATGTAAGACAGTGTGTTTGCCATTTAACAATACCCGTAATACGCACTTAATGAGCTGGGAGAAACACCCAGTCCTTTCCTGTAGTCTTCGTGATTGATAGGTCAGATAGGCCCAGGCAATTCATAGAAATATCATCCATTTCACCATCCGTCGGATGAGGCAAGCGAATTGCTAAATTCGCTTACATCTTTCATCATGGACGTTGTTGCAGCAACCAGTAACACCTAAGTCTTGATGACAGATTTAAGTGAATGTCATATCCAGATATTATCATACAATTCTGAGAACATCAACTTTGTAAACTCACTCCGGTAAAGGTTGAAAAGTTTACATGTCTGATCATTTGAAATAGGTTCCCGGTCCCGAAAATGAGGTCAAGGTCATACAAGGTCAACACCATTTTTGTCCCCTCAGTGCATACATATGAGTGCCTCTGGAGTTAATTGATCAATTTGCATAATGTTAGATTATATTGTTAGGATTTCAGACATGCACGCTTATTGGGAATATGTTTCATGTCGATAGCAGGTAACGGTCACATGTCAAGGTCATGGTCATTTCTGGCCGCTCAGTGCAGAAATATGAACACCTTTGGAGTTACTTGATCAATTTGCATGATGTTAAACTCTATTGTAGGGTTTTCAGACATGCCTGATCATTTGGAATAGGGTTCAGATCGATAGGAAGTCATTCATAATAACACTAATTCCTGCCTATAGGATGAATTACCTATTTACCTCATCTTATATGCAGAAATTATTTTTATTATGACCTTATCAGTTTATATCAACCTGGTGATGCCCATGCCCATGGAAATTGTTACCATAGTAGCTGTCTATAGGATGCTTGTATGACGTGTTGCAATGGCAGGGGTGTTGACAATACACATGATAATATGATGAGGGCCATTTCAGATGTTCAGATTGTTATGCATGTTAAGTCATCATTTTCTAATGCTGGTTTGGTATTGAATATGGCTGAAATAAATAACATGTACGTGTCTATCCTCAAGCAAAACAATATAGAAAACTTGGAAGACAATCAGAGAAAGTATTTGAAGAGATTGCTGAGTGATTGAATTGCCAATATAATATTTATTCAGCCACCCCAGCAACATGAAAGTGAAAGGGGCCTATTATCATAATCACTTGGTGAAGCTATTCTATCATGTAGGCCCCCAAATTCTATATTGGAGAGATTGTTTGAGGTAGCAAGTACAACACGTGTTGAACTTCTAAAGCAAATCTTTGGGTGGAAGTTCTCTGGTGATAGCTCTCTAAGTTGTTCGAAAACCATCCATTCACCCATCTCTTTCTTACTCACCTCGCGTATGGGTCTTAGGCTGAGAATGTGGGATGGAAACGGTTAAAAATGTGTTTGATTGCCAATTCATAGTTTAAAACACTCACTCCGACAGGCAGGTTAATCATAAGTCCAAAGACGATACAGGATGTGTCCGCCGTATAGCGACAGCGCTCTCTGTTGCCTTACCATTCACAAGTGTGATAAAAAATCTAGTACATATGCTATCTAGTTTGTATCTTGGTACAAGGTATAAACATGTCATGGACATTACTTAGCGCATTGAGTATGAGGTGGTGCTTCGAATGACAGATACAGGTGGGTATTGTCTTCGAGATTTCATCAAGACAGGCATCACAGTTTTTTCACTGTTGATACTATTGACTTTCTGGATGACACCCCATCTGGACAGTGAATTTTACATGGTTCGCTTAGCACGGTGAATAAGGATGAGGATGAGAATACAACACCAATCAACCCACCCCTTGGAATCCCTGACAAGCCCCCATCCAGTCTGTGCAAATATCAAGTACAAGGACGAGCCAATCATAGAGTTAAAACACATCAATTGCACTTCATACACAATTGGCCATTGGGTTTCCCTCCTCAAGTCATACCACCACTATGACAAGACATGGGCACTAGCCAACCATATGGCAAACTACATTGATGATGTCACCCCACCAAGCATTGAATCAGTTGATACTGCCATGCTATCAATCCCTGACCATGCTTTGCTCCAAGCACTGAAGATGTTATCATAGCACCCATCCCTGATCATGACCTTGCCAGAAGCAGTGAGGGGTTGTCATGGCACAGGCCCTAACTAAGACCTTGCTCCAAGCAGTAACGCACATGCACCTGCTGACATCACATCTAAATAAATGGCACAAGGGCCATAGAGCTCACCTAGCTGGAGAGGACTGTAAACGTGTTTAGATTAATTAATGCACAACAAGCATCATTAATCCGTTAGGCATAACTGTTGCCAAAGACAGATTGCAATGGTCCTTATCATTATTGACCAATCCTTACCACTAATACAAGAGCTCACAAACAGGGCATAATACCATGACACGATGACAAATCAATGAATGAGAGCTAGCAGACATAGACCAGTCATCTTATGAAGTTTCAACATGATCCGCTAAACAGTCATGGAGTTATCGTCTGGAAATCAATGATGACCATTTTGGATTTCGGATCATTGTCAATTTCGAAAGACTTCCACAGACCTAGTCCAACCACCCTATGAAGTTTCAAAGTGATCTGATAAATGGTGTTATCATCCGGAACCCACTCTACCGCCTGTCCAGATGGCGCCATCACATATCTCGACAAAATATTGTTGTCCTTGACACTATTGACCAATGGAAAAGTACCATTGATCAATGGGGCAGCCAACGCTGACATTATTGGCCAAGCAGATGACATTTACCAACTGGACGATGGTCACAGTAAAAAAGATTAGATGAGGAAATGCAAGAATATTGGTGTCATTGACATTATTGACAAATGGGAACGGTACCATTGATCAATGGAGTAGCCATCCCTGACATTATTGACCCAGCCGATGACATTTAGCAATGGGTCAATGGTCACAGTAAAAGTGTGGATGAAGAAATGCAGGAATATTGGTGTCATTGACATTATTTACCAACAGGAAAAGTACCATTAATCAATGGGCAGCCATCACACACTATTGATCAATAGTTCAATTGTCACAACACTGACATTTACCAAAGGGGCAATGGTGAGGTCACAGTGACAAATTTGGATGGAAAAATGCAAGAATATTTGCATGATTGACCAACAGGAAGAGTGCCATTAATCAAGAGGGCAGCCATCCCTGCCACTATTGCCATTTGATTGAAGTGTACTAAAGAAACATTTCTGACAAACCTTGTTTTAGTCCATTACCAATTACAAAACGTGACACAGATTATTTTCCCATAGGGTTCAATACTTAAAATGCTTTAAAAAGCCTGAGTTATGGTCCTAATTTCAAGTCGTGGCTACTTCATACTCATACAGTGAATAGATATTGCCTAAAGGAACATATGTGCTAAATTTGTTTTAATCCATCAACAATTGACAAAACAAATGTATTTTAACCAAAGGATTCAACAGTTTCAAGTCTTAATGAACCAGACTTATGGCCCTTGTTTAATGGTGCGGTCTCTTTATATTCATAGTCCAAATAGATATTTGACTGAAGAAACATATCTGCTAAATTTAATTTTAATTCATCAACAATTGATGAAACAAATGGATTTTCACCATAGAGTTCAATATTTTAAGAACCAGAGTTATGACCCTTGTTTAAAGATGCATACTCTTTATATCCATAGTTCAAATAGATATTTGACTGAAGGAACATATCTGCTGAATTTGATTTTAATCTATCAACAATTGGCGAAAACATGTATTTTCCCCATATGGCTTAATACTTAAAAACATCTCAATGAACATGAGTTATGGCCCTTGTTTAAGGGCGTGGTCACTTCATATTCATAGCTCCAATAGATGTATCTACTAAATTTAGTTGTAATCCATCAATAAATGACGAAACATGCAACAAACGTATTTTCCCCATAAGCTGCAAAAACTTTGAAAATATAGCAAGGGACATAACTCTGCTATGTGGGGGAGTGGCCACTTCATATTCGTAGCCCAAATAGATATTGCCTAAAGGAACATATCTGCCGAATTGGGTTTTAATCCATCGATAAATGACGAAGCGTGCCACAAATGCATTTTCACCATAAGCTTCAATACTTAAAAACGCATTTAATGAACCAGAGTTATGGGCTCTTGATCTTACCCCAAATAGATATTGCCAAAAGGAACATAGATGCCAAATTTGGTTTTAATCCATCAACAAATGGCGAAACGTGCCACAATTGTTGACAGATGACAGACAGACAGGCAAATCATGATTGTGAGCTAAAAAGAAACAATTCTCCATGTGACAGAAAAGGAAAGAAAGAAAGAAGCTACAGAAAACTGACCTCATGCCCACATGGGCTACTACAAAACCTCTCCTGCAGTTCAGACTTGTAAATCGTAACAATAGTTAAGTGATAGTAACACTGCAAGACATCGCCAACATAGTATACAGCATTGTATAGCATCTTCACCCTCAGTCATGAGAAACTGGCTGGTGTGGTCCATCCAAAATGTCGTACCATCATTACACCTGATGTGCATAAATGAGCTCTCGAGATCCATTAGTCAGTATTGAACGCTCGCTGTGTTCTCAGAGCAGTGGAGCTACCTATTTGCTTTAATGGACTAAAGTATCTATAGGGAAGTGGACTAGATACAGTTACTGTTGAGACCAGCATTTACTCTCAACTGCCTACCATTTGTGGGATCTACACAGGAAAGGCGTTCAAGATAGGAGTTGAATATTATCTCATGAATGTCCCCGTTTCATCTTCAAGTATGAGCAGTAGTGCGGCAAATGTCTCCTGATGCATCTCTAGAAAGAGTGCGGGAAACTCAAGTCTGGCCATCACAAAGGAGTGAAAATGATGAGATGACATCCTGCTATGCTCATCAGATAGAGCCTAAGATTACTGGCATGGTTGCTGGGGAGCTGGCCTAATTCTTGATGAACTATACGATACGGCCCAGTGCCTACTGCGAATCATCGGTGCATGACATCGGGGTGGGTGGTATTGACTGGGAGGCATATCTGGCTGCACTGGACGATCAGCTACAGTACTTCTTCACTCATGATCTGTACCACTACACACGCCTGATGCTATCCACCTGGACCAACTGAACCAGCTTGAAAACGGAGACCAAACAATGTGCAAGGCACTAAAGGAGGGCAACTTCTATGTAAAAAAGTCTGACTCCCCATTCACTACACTGTTTGCAGATCAGGTTCGAGAACAGAAGATAAAAAAGTTGAAAGCGGTTGGTCATTTTTTGGGTATTACGTAAGACAAGGTCTCACTTGACCGTGTTATCAACACATTGCCACACATCACCTTTATCATCAGTGATTGGCTATGTGGATTCCCCCACTTCTCAACTGCCTCCCCCTCTTCAGGTGAGCATTATAAGCTTTCTGGTGACGTCGCTATATGCTCAACAAAGAGTGTGCTGAAGCTATATATGTCTGTGAGGGAGACAATGAAGAAGGTGAAGCTGAAGACTTTCAATACCTGGATGGTGAAGACACGTGTGAGTCATCAAGCTCCGAGAAGAGAGACAGTTTACCTGCTTCCTAGTCATCCAACAGTCATGCCTGGCTGCAACAATTGGCGATTACGAGATGTTGGTCACACCAAGATCAACGGTTACCTCAGATGGATCACTCCTCATGGCAACCGACAAATCATCTATCATACATGCTGTTGAAGAGGCAAAACCCATTCGATGTGAGAAACAGACATCACCAGAGGCAATCATCCAGGCACCAGCACAAGACGATACACACGATGGCCCTCTCAACATTCTCATCGGTGACTCCATTGATGCCCATCGCTATGTTATCATTGACAGTATGACTGTTATTCAATGTACATAAAAAAGTTAAAGCATGAAAAAGATACTCAAGGAATCATTTGTTATGAGAATTATAAGAACGCTGAAAACGTACGGTGAGGGTCACATCATATTTGACCGCTATGACATTGCTCAATTTCTGAAGCAAAACATGAGGGCCAAGAGAACACAGGAAGATAAGATTGGAGTTTGTGATCCATGACGAGACCATCGATAAGGTTACCCGTAAAGAGCTGCTTTGTGCCTCCAAGACAAAGGCGATCCTATCCAACACATTTGGTGATACTGTACATACTGGAGGCATACAAAGGGTGAAAAGAAGGTGGTGGTCGTGAAAGGTACCAGATGAATCAACCCCACTCATAATCACGAGAAGGCAGATACCATGATTCCTCTGCATGTGATCGATGCTATCCATGACTCCACTCTGAGGGAAATAGATGTATGGTTGCATGATACTGATCTTGCTGATGGCCCTTGCGGTTATTGGGTAAGAGAAGTTTAATAACGACATACTGGCCGTGTCCGTCCGTGGTGGGCGTGTTGGTCCAGGGGAGAAGCGTCCCTTATCCGGCTTGCTTTATGCCCATAGGTTCCATTGTGTGGAGCTGGTCTATCCAATGGCATTCCTTCTGTTTTCTCCATGGGGTGGAGTTTTCAGTGTATGGGTCTGATGAGAGTACTTGGATAATTCTAAACTGCATGTCAGTTCTAGAATGTCCATGTTTATTGAAATGTCTGGATACAGGTGTGTCGTATCGTTCATTCCTGTGGAGGTTTGATATCGATCTCAGATGTTCTTGGATTCTGATTTTGAAGGTGCGTATAGTTTCTCCTACATACTGTTTCTTACATTTGTTGCAAGTTAGTAGGTAGACGATGTTCCTCGTCTGGCAGTTGCATATGATCTTGGATCTATATGTTAGGCCTGTGTGTGAGCTAGAGAAGAATCTGCTTTTTTTGCATCCATTTGCAGATGTTACAGTTCTTGGTGGTGCATGCTTTTAGAGGGTTTCTGTGTTGTGTGGGGGCATTATCTGATGGAAATTTAGCCCTGACAATCATATCTTTGATTGTTTTGTTTCTTCTATAACCGAAGAGAGGAGGCTCTGGGAAAGCCTTTCTGCATTTGCTGCTAGCTTCCAGAATTGGCCAGAACTTCTTGATGGTTTTCTTCAGGAAAATGCCAGTTCGTGTGAACTCGCAGACGAAAATGGGCCTCTGTAGAGTGTTTGTGGCGGTTGTCTTTGGTGGTGGGTGGAGGATGCTGTGTCTGTCCTTTGATCTGGCTTTTGCCCTGGATTCGTTGAGAATTTTGATAGGGTAACCCCTTGCTTCAAAGTATCCTTGTAGAATGATACTATTTTTGTCGTAGTCTTGTATTTGACTACAGATGCGTCTCAACCTGAGGAATTGTCCATATGGGATGAATCCTTGCAGGAGGAGGGGTGTGCTGAATCGTAGTGGAGGTAGCCGTGGGTGTCTGTTGGTTTTGTGTAGAGGTCGAAAATGATGTCATGTTCTTCAGTTTGTTTGACTATGGTGTCAAGGAAAGAAACGTGTTTTTGAAGACTTCATTGTGAATTTGATGCTATGGTGCTCTGCATTCATGTATGTGACAAATTCATCTAGAGCGGGTTTGCCATGTTCCTAAAACATGAATATGTCATCTATGTATCTGACATAGAAGGCTGGCTTGTGAGGAGCCGCTTGTAGGGTTTTTTTCTTCTAAATCCGCCATAAAGATGCATGCAAACCAAAGGATCACTCTCTCTACGAACTTGACCTACAGAAACCCTTAGAAATTTGTCACCAAAATGACTTACAACCAGTAAAAAACTTATACCACCAAAAAGTTTTCAAAAAACTGCCAAAAACGGACACAACCGGTAAAACTTTCTCAACCGGTAAAAATTACCACAACCGGCAAAAATGGCCCAACCGCCAAAACCCACAACCGGTAAAAAATACACAACCGCCAAAATATGGACACAACCACCAAAAAGGTCCACCCGGTAAAAAAAAGTCACAACCGGTAAACTCGACCCCAACCGGCAAAATATACGTCAACCGGTAAAAATTGTTGGACCACACCGCCAAAAAATTTCAAATGACAGAACCGGCAATCTGGTTTTTCTCTGTCCATATATGGTCAAGTTCGACCCAATCCACAGGCTCGCCCAGAAAGGGTATAAAAGGGACAAAAATTTCAGTCCAGATCATTCAGACTTTTGGTCTCACATCGTGACCAAGCGTCAGGCTAAATACCTTCTAGTAGCTCATATTACTGACTACGTTGTTATTTACTACTATTGGGTAAGAGAAGCATGACATGACTTTACTGCGGCAGATTGGGGTTTGAAATTTGTTCGCATCTCAAAGAAGACTTGGATCATCTCGTACCTATCCTTGCCCAATGATAACCCCATTATCTCTGTCTTCCAACTTCTGGGTGATGGGGTCTTTATATACACTCAACTGGTGGACAGTGAGCTGACCGAAGAAGTTCAAGAGGTTCGTGATCCGTGCTGTAACTTAACACTTAGAGATGAATGCCATCAGGACATGCTAAATATTAAAACATAGTGCCCTCATTGAACTTAGGCTGCATTCTATGTCATAGAATAATTCGGTACACATACAATTTTCATTATAAAATATTGTATGAAGATCCTTTTTATCAAGATTCAAAGTGACCATCATTTTGAAATTGCATTTGATTTACACAATGGATTTATAAATATTCAAAGCACATTTTTCCAAGCACGAAAAGATTGGGGTGCTCATGAGGGCATCCGACTGTTGAGAACAACATGCCTTCAGTGATTTTCAATTGCATTTGTATCAGGACACTCACTAAGTTACAGCACTGTTCATGTGCTCAGTATACAGTTCTGGGGGTCGAACTACCATCCCAACTTTGTGCTGGGAACTGTTCTGGTCCAGAAGACTGGAGTGTGAGAAGCTTCCTCCAACCAGAGCAACACTGTTGGCCCATATCTTACGTACCAATTTTGTGACTATGAGGGACAACACCTCACCCATACCGCCCCTAGAGGCGAATGGATGGAAGCTTGTCGGGGAAGAGTATGTCCCAGTCTGGTGCTTCTACAAACCTGTGCCAATCGCTGTCTTGGAACTGATCAAATATGGTTGCCAGACATCTTGCAAGGGTCACTGCTCATGCGAGAACAACCTCCCCTGCAAATGCCACAATAGTGCAACTTTCCTGCCTACATGATGATGGAAGATGAAGACGCCGATGTATGGTTGTTGCACAAAAATGAAAGAGGACAGCTTCGGAATTGTGTCCCTGATTTACTACTAGTATTAAGAATTCCCAGTGGCATGCTTCATGATAGATACGTTGTACATGCATGCTTCAATAATCTACCCATTAAAAGTTAGATTCCAACCTACATTTAATCTTAGTAAATGTGCTGCGTGTGTGTGTATATGTATCTTTATTTTGGTGTACTACCGAACGGGACAGGTTGCTTGACATAAACATGCACTATTTGCATGGTTATTACTTGTATTTGCTTATCTGTATTCAGAGTTTTCATTGGTTTGACCTTGAAACTGGGATTCTGCATGTGTTTCCTTGATGTTTTTACTTTTGTATTCTATTCTGCTATCATTCTAAATTTTGGCACATGACGACTGTTATACATTGATTTTATCAGCATATATTTACCTGACTGCATGACTTTGATGTCCAATTGACTTGAAAGCTGTTCAGAATCATCAGGTAAAAAACAACATTGACTGGTGGATGACCTTGACCTATCAAACTGAAACCTAATCCAAATGAACAGGCATGTTTGAAGACCATACACTAAAGTCTAATATCAGATTGATCAATCCTTTCCAGAGGTCCACAGATTTCTGCACCAAAAGGATAAAAATTGCTATGAGCTTGACCTTGCTCCGTGACCTTGACCTCCTATCGAGATAAAACGTATTCCAAATGATCAGACATATAATTGTATCACTGAGAAATAAGTATGACCACATTACCCCCATTCTTCAAGATTTACACTGGCTCCCACTAGAATACAGAATCTGTTTCAAAATCCTAAGTTTAGCATATCAATGTGTCTCCGAAACTGCACCAACGTACCTATCTGAATTGTTACACACCTACACGAACCCTCAGATCTTCTGAACAAAATCTCTTGAAGATTCCCAGAGTAAACACTAAATCCTATGGCCATAAAGCCTTTTCATTCGTGGCCGCCACTCAGTGGAATAATCTGCCAACTCATATTAAATCTGCCCCGAATTTATCCGTATTTAAAACTAAAAAACTTGAAAACATTCTTGTTTAAAGAAGCTTTCCCGTAAGCTGTATGCTAAATTTCTCTCTTATTGTCAGCTCTTAGAGCATGCAATCGCATGGATTTAGCGCATTACAAATGTACTATTATTATTATTACATATTTGAGAACCCAACAATAGAGTCTAACATTATGCAAATTGATCAATTGCCTCCAGAATTACTCATATTTATGCATCGAGAGGACGAAAAATTACATTGAACTTGTTGCATGACCTTGACCCGCATGTCGACCTGAAACATTCCAAATCATCAGACATGTTTGAAAACCATAAAATGGACTCTAACATTATTGAAATTGGTCAAGTGGTTGCAGAGACATGGCATTCTCTGTAGTTCCATGAGCGACAGCAGTCATCTTGGATTTTTGGGCCCTACAGGGGTCACGGGTGTTGAAAAAATTGTTGCCTAACATTTTTTTTCATTTCTCAGCATAATGGATTGATATTAACCATTATCTCAATTTGGGCATTCAATTCCTACGGGGCTATTTTTCTAACATGATCTACAAAAACTATTTATGCTCCCTAACCTCTGAACAGATTGGGCTGAAATTTGGGAGATATGATTAGAGACTAGGGTCCGTTAAAGTTTGTTCAAGTTTAGTATGCTCATGCTGGCATGATTGCTGCAGGGTCAATGGAGCAGGCTCATACTGATTCTGCGAAGCGGCCTCGTACTAATTCAGGTTTCTCCCGATATGATCATTTGGCGGCAAATCCACATTAGCAGTCGATTTGGGCAATTGGTGGCCCAATATCCTGTATTATGACAATATAAACATTTGTCCTTGGGAGAACGAGGCTGATTTGTTAAAAAAAACATGGCCGCCATGGACCAATCAAAATGTTGCGTGTTTGGCAACCATCTTGGATTTTCTGAAAATTTCTACTATATAAAAGACTACTTATTAACCACTGGGCCTATTTTAATACAACTTGGCTAAACCTTCTTCACAGAAATTAGGACAAAATTTCCAGTGGTCATCTTCATTTTTGTTCGATTGGCCAGTGGCCAATGATTCCAGGTAAGCGATACAGGCCCTTGGGCCTCTTGTTTTACATGGAATAAAAATAATACATAAATACTAATACACCAAGGCACACATACCCACAGTAAGACTTGGATAAATATGAAAAACAAAGTGATGTTATTTCAAATTGTAACTTCATTCTAAATGTATAAAGAATTGATTTTTATATTTGGCATAAAATGGGTTTGTGGATCAAATAACCATTCACTACAAACTTTCCAATTGGGGTAGATGAGTCAGACACAATGTATTAATGCAAACTATGATAATGGGATGCATATATTTAGTCAATAAAATGCATTGTCAGCAACTTTCCATTGTTCCTATCGTGAGAATCGAATATCCATCACCACCCCACCTCACACCTAATTGTAGGGGGAGGTAAGGGGGGTAACTCCAATTTGAAGCTTCAACATCTTACGGAGGTTATGTCCCTTAACATGCGTGTAAGATTTCTATTTAGGCCATATGGAGTGGTCTCCCTTTGGTGTATTATAGGGCGTTACAGAGGATGTTCACGCTCGTCAATTTTTCATGGACTTATGTCCCCTTTCGACTTATATGAAATATGAAAAATATTTGTTTACTATACTTTCGCAGTCCTTCAAAAAATTCCACTGAGAATTGGTACAGTGCTTGTTTATGAGAGCTTACAGATCAAATTCGAGTTTCAGGTGTATGCGTCAATTTTTGATGGAGTTATGCCCCCTTTTGAAGAAATGCGAAAAATATCAGCTTTCCACACTTTTTCCAGCTATTTAAGGGAAGATCGGTACATCGCTTTACTATAGGGAGTTATAGAGCAAGTTCGAGTTTCAGACATTTGCATCAATTTTTCATGGAGTTATGCCCCCTTCGATTTATGAAATACGAAAAATATTAGTTTTCCGCACCTTTTTTTTGTGCAGTCTTTCAAGATACTCTACTGAGAATTGGTACATTGCTTTGTTATGAGAAATTACAGACCAAGTTTGAGTTTCAAGCGTATGCGTCAATTTTGTATGGAGTTCTGCCCCCTTCTTCAACTTAAGAAATACGAAAAATATCAGCCTTCCGCACTTTCGCAGTCCTTCAAGAAATTTAAGTCAAAATCAGTACATCGCTTTAGGATAAGGAGTTACAGAGCAAGTTTGAGTTTCAGTATTTTGCGTCAATTTTGATGTAGTTACGTCCCCTTTCAACTTATGAAATACGAAAAATACCTGTTTTCTGCCGGGGTTTTTCGCACTCCTTCCCTTCAAGGGATTCAAATGAGAATTGGTTGGGTCCTTTATTATAGGGA
Source organism: Chaetoderma sp. LZ-2023a (assembly GCA_034401795.1). Lineage (NCBI taxonomy): Eukaryota > Metazoa > Mollusca > Caudofoveata > Chaetodermatida > Chaetodermatidae > Chaetoderma > Chaetoderma sp. LZ-2023a. Next base: position 13,772,206 of record CM067367.1, on the reverse strand, counting down.
GTTATAGAGCAGGTTTGACTTTCAGATGTTTTTATCGATTTTCCATGTAGTTATGCCCCCTTTCGACATGAAATACAAAAAAAAATATTAGTTTTCCACAATTTTTTTGGCATCCCTTCAAGATATCCAACTGGCAATTGGTAAATTGCTTTGTTATGAGAAATTACCGCAAGTTCGAGATTCAGTCATTCGCGTCAATTTCTGATAGATGTCCCCTTTCGACTTATGAAATACAAACATTAGCTTTCAAAACTTTTTCGTTCTCCTTCACCATATATAACTGAAACTTGGTATATTACTTTGTTATGAGAAGTTACAGATCATTGAGAACAAGTTCAAGTTTCAGCCGCTTCTGTCAATTTTTAATAGAGTTTTTGACTGTCAATCTCTAAAGATTTATATCACCAGGTAGGGTACATGTATTGCATCTACCGCTTAACCACTTTTGTTTGAGAGCTGGCATGGTTACCACCCATGGCCCTTATTCCAAGTACAGTTTCGCTTTACCATCTTTTAAGTCATGTGGTGGACTAGCCGGGATGACCACCTAAGTTTTGCGGGTGCCGTGGTTGCTTCGCCTGTTATGTACTACACATAAACTCATAAGTCAAAAGGGTGCATAACTCCATTTTAAATTGACGAACATGTCTGAAACTCAGACCTGCTCTATATCTCCTTATAATAAAGTATTGTACTGATTTTCAGTAGTATATCTTTTAGGGGTATGTAAAAGTACTGAAAACCAATTGTGATAGACAGATGGATGGACAGACAGAGAGCAAACCTATAGTTCATACACACACACGCATGCACACAGTTTAACCAGTAGGGGACTAATATGCATCTAATAGGTGCAACAGTTATGGCATCTGATTATTGCATGCTGGGTAAATTCAGATTGGACAGAAATTAACAAATATCTCTTGTTCTCTATTTCTCAGTGCATGATAACTGTGTTAAACTATTCTCTATATATTACTTTGCAAATCATGTTTGAAGTTTATCTCTCAGGTTGTCACCTTGTTTTTCTTCATACAGCTGGGTAAGGCTAACAGCAGCACACTGAGCTCATGGTTAAAAGGTCACGGAGTTCTAATCAAGGCTAAAGACAAGAAGACGGATCTGATTCTCAAAGTACAATGTGCATTAAGCATCACACAGAATGAACAATAACTGTTGTTACCATCTGACAAAACTCCTTATTATCATACAATTGCAAGTATAGGATAAATTATCATTAGCTTGAGTCTATGTTGTTATAAAATGAATTACAGATAGATAGATTTTATTAATAGTCAAGTTTGTTCTAATAAAATGAATTGAATAAAATATTGTATGAATCGTTGAGTCTATGTTCTAATAAAATGATCCCACTCTTTGTAAGCCTCAGTTCTACTCTTGATAATTAAACATATCTTTGTAGGCATCAGTTCTATGCTTGATAATTAAACATATCTCTCATTAACATTACCACTAATGCTAGTCATTCTTCTGCTGGCTTCCAAGGTGGGCGCATAGTAAGTGCATAGCGTAGATCAATACTATTTGTATATTTCCTAAGGTACATGTGACAACAAATAGATCTATTACAAGTTTACTGAAAACTGTTGCTGCGTATGGCTACGATTTTCAATCAAATTGTTCTCAAAACAAGGGGCTTGTATTGCTCACCTGGAACATAGGCATTTCAACTAGAAAGGCAGTCGGCTATAAGTAGACCCCTAAGAAGTTGACCAACCTTGTGTTCCATAGGGAAAACACAACAAAATGTTCTGCTAAAATACCTCTGCAGGAAACATGTTTCTTCTATGGAACGATACGTTTTGTTAGAGCACTCTGCTATTTTGCGAAACATGTTTGGAGGTGACGCGCGAAAAGCAAAACATGTTTTTAATCGGTGACGTTATTGCACGCGAAACAATGTCATACATCATATTATGTCATAAGCGTGTCGCGCAAAAGATTTTGGGATACAGTTTTCTTAGCAAACATCATTCCGTATAAGTTTTATTCCAGAGCACTCTACAGAGTGGCCCTATTGCACCTCCTAAGGCACGATTGTCGCAGGATCCCCGGAGGCCATGTTTCTTTAAGTATCAACTTCCCTTGCTCAAACCATAATGGCCCTTAGTCCTTAATCATATCTTGGAAATTTCAACCCGATCCGTTAAACGGTTTTGGAGAAGTCATTTTCATGAAAACTATGTAGTCCAAGACGGCCACCAAACTATATGGCCAATCAAGTTTCCTTGAACAAACTTGGTTCAGCTCTTGCCCTAGATGATATTTCATGAGTTTTGAATCAATTCCTCATGTGGTTTTGGAGAACACTTAGCTTACCTGGTCCAGTGAGCTTATGCCATGGCGGCTGTCCGTCATCCGTCCATCAAATCACATCTCCTCATTTATGCTTTGACCGATTTCAACTAAATTTGGCTGCAAGGATTCTATCTATGGTGGTAGGCTCCAGAACTTCTATACAGAATTTTGATTGGTCAATTCTTCTGGTGGCCATCTTGGATTTTCCGAAAATCATTTAAAATGCTACTCCAATATAAATGGTCCGACCAACGAAACTGATCTAGGTCAATTTTTCTGGGGGCCATCTTGGATTTTCCAGAAATCATTTTAAATGCTACTCCTCCAATATAAATGGCCCGACTTCAATGACTGTTAGGCTTCAACACTGCCAACGAGAATTCTGATTGGTCAATTTTTCCGGGTGATCATCTTTGATTTTCCGAAAATTTCTGCAAATTAGGTAGCCTACTTCTCTTTAACCACTTGGCCGATTCCAAGAAATCTCAGTTGGAAGGACCCTAGAGTGATATGCAGAATTTTGATTTTTGCTATCCAGAATTGAATTTTCCGAAAAATGGCGGAAAATTGTTTAAAATGCCACTCCTCATTATCTACTTGGGAAATTTCAATTAGACTTGGCTGAAAGGATACTAAGCGGGTAGGTTTCAGACCATGTATACAGAATTTTGATTGGTTAATTCTCCTGGTGGGCGTCTTGGATTTTCTGAACATTTCTGGAAATTAGTTAAAATGCTACTCATTAACAGATTGAACGATTTCAAGCAAACTCGGTTGGGAGGACCCTAGACTGGTATGCTTCAGAACTTGTCTATATAATTTTGATTGATCAATTTTTTTGCAGTCATCTTGAATTTTCCGAAAAATGGTGGGAAATCGTTTAAAATGCTACTCCTCATTAACTGCTTGGGCAATATCAGCCATGCATGGCTGGAAAGGTACTAAGCTTGTAGGTTTCAGAACTTGTGTACAGAATTTTTATTGGTCAATTTTTTCGGCGCCCATTATAAATTTTCTGAAAATTTCTGCAAATCATTTAAACGCCTACTCCTCCATTTGACCGATTTCAAGCAAACTCGGCTGGAAGGACCCTAGGTTGGTGTGCTTCAGACCTTGTATACAGAATTTGTTCGGCGCCCATTTTGAATTTTCTGAAAGATAGCTGGAAATTGTTTAAAATGCTACTCATCATTAACCGCTTGTTTCAGTAGCCATCTTGTTCGCCACAATGATATCTCAGGAACTGCTGTACGGATGAGGCTGAAACTCATTAGATTTAATTTCATCGGTAACTAAGCGGGATTCAAGTTTGTTCTAGGGAGCTTGGTCCTTGATAAAACATGGTTGTCATAGACCAAACACAATTTTGGGTTTGATGGCCATATTGGATTTTTTTTATTGGCTGGATGGAACCTAAGGTTCAATCTGATTGTGTGCTCAGCGTTCATCATTAATTTCCTGCTAAATATTGATTGTACTGAAATCCCAATTTTGTATTTTATGTCCTGTTACTACTGAATTAAAAATATGTCCATACAAATGCTAATGGTCCAGGTGAGCGTTAAGGCCCTTGGGCCTCTTGTTAGATGTTTCTAAAAAATGTCAAATTCTAAAATGGCCGCCGGCCACATTGGACGATCGGCTTGCTGTGAACAAATTCATATCCATATGCCATAAGGATGTATCCTTCCAAATATATTTGAAATCTCGAGAAGAATACATGTTAAATTTCCCATTGCTTTTAGTATGGGAGCTTTTGGACAAAAAATGATCCAAGATGTTCACCAAACCGTTTATTCAGCAGTTTCGAAAGTGGCAAATTTGAAATCAGAATATTCATAAACCTCTCTAAAACCAATTTCGACTTCAAAACCCATCAATTAGAAAAATCCAAAATGCCCACCAAATGTGCTCCATTTTGATTTGTCCATGACAGCCATATGTCTTTTGACGTATCAACTTCCCTTGAACAAACTCTAATGGCCCTTAGTCCCTAATCATATCTCCCAAAGTTTGGTCTGATCTCTTTAGTGGTTCTCGAGAAGAACTCATTATCGGGAAGAATAGGTCATCCAAGTTGGCCCCCGAACCATTTGGTCAATCAAGTCCTCTTGAACAAAGAGGCTTACCTCTTGCCCTAGATGATGTTTCATGTGTTTTGAATCGAAACCCCAAACGGTTTCGGAGAAGATTTTTAGAGGTTTCCTAAAATCGGGCTAAATCCAAAATGGCCGCCTGCCAAATTGGCCGATCGGGTTCATTTGAACAAACTTGGATCCCTATGCCGTAAGGATGTTTTCTGGCAAATATAATTGAAATCGGCCTAGTAATTCTCGAGAATAAGGCATTTTAATTTTTCTATTGCTTTAGTATGGGAGATTTTGGCGGGAAAATGATCCAAGATGGCTGCCAAACAGTTTGTCTGACAGTTTTGAACGAGGCAGATTTGAGATCAGAATGCCCAAAAACATGTATAAAACTAATTTCGGCTTCAAAATCCATCAAATAAAAAAAATAAAAAATGGCCGCCAAACGTGCCACATTTTGATTGATCCTGGGTGGCCATGTTTTTCGACAGATTAAGTTCTCTTAAACAAGCTTTAATACCCCTTAGTCCCTAATCATATCTGCCAAATTTTGGCCTTATCCATTTGCCGGTTCTGGAGAAGTCGTTTTCAGGAAAACTAGGTTATCCAAGATGGCTGCCAAACTATTTGACCGATTAATTTCTCTTGAACAAACTTGGTTCAGCTCTTGCTCTAGATGATATTTCATCAGTCTTGAATTGATCCCCCAAGTGGTTTCAGAGATTTTAAAATACATTTCTCAGTCAGCCAAAATCCAAGATGGCTACCAGCCAAATTGGCCGATCGTCTTCGTTTGAACAAACTTAGATCCCCCATGCCCTAAGGATGCTTCTTGCCAAATATAATTGAAATCGGCCCAGTGGTTCTTGAGAATTTGTTTAAAGAAAAAGTTGACGGATGGCAGACGGTCGCCACGGTATAAGCTCACTTAGCCATTCTGGCCAGGTGAGTTAAAAACTAAACAGAAATTGTCAGAACGCTACTCCTCATTAACCTCGCGGCGGATTTTAACCTAATTTCGCTGGTAGGACCCTAATGTTTTCCGCTTCAGATCTTGTATACAGAATTTTAAAATTTACCAGAAATTATCAAAACGCTACTCCTTACTAACCGCTTGGCAGATATCACGTTATTTTGGCTGGAAGGACCCTATGGGGCTGGACTTCAGAACATATTTACAGAATTTTGACTGGTCAAGTTTTTGGGTGAAAACCTTAGATTTTATGAAAAATTTACCGGAAATTGTCAAAGCACTTTGTCTGGAATGACTGGGATTAGGCTTCAGAACCTTTCTATACAAAATATTGATTGGTCAATTTTTGGGGGTGAATCGCTTGCCGGATTTCAACATACTTTGGCTGGAAGGACCTTATGGGGCTATGCTTCTGAACTTATACACAATTTTAGCTGCTCAATTTTTGGGGGTTAAAAACCGTAGATTTTATGAACATTTACCGGAAATTGTCAAAGGACTTTGGGTGAAAAACAGAAATTGTTGAAACGCTACTCATCATTAACCGCTTGACAGATTTCAACCCCAGTTGGCTGGACAGACCATATTGCGGTAGGCTCCAGAACATCTATTTAGAATTTTAATGGGTCAATTTCTTTGGTGAAAACCATAAATTTTATGAAAAATTTAATGGAAATTGTTAAAATGATCTCCATAACCGCTATGTGGATCTTATCCCAATTTGGCTGGAACGATTCTATAGTGGTAGGCTTTTATATATTCTATTCAAAATTTTGGTTGGTCACATTTTTTTACGGTGGTCATTTGGATTTTTTGAAAACCTTTCAGGACAATTTAAAATGCTACTATTTAATTATTAGCCCCATTTTAACAAAACATTGGTGGAACGATCCTATGGCGGTAGGCTTCAACATAGCAAACAAGAATTTTGATTGGTCAATTTCTTTGGTGGATATCTTGAATTTTTTATGCTCCCGAAACAAATTTTACGAGAGCATATAGTCGCCGATTTGTCCGTTCGTTCGTTCATCCATCCGTCTGTCCGTTCACCATATATAAGTTTGTCCGTGCCATAGTTTCAAGACTTTTGCACATGTACTCACCAAACTTGGTATGTGGATGCATTTTGGGGAGGTGTGCAGCGTATCAAAAGTAGGTCATGCTCACATACTTTTGACCTACTTTTCATACTCTGCACACCTCCCTAAGATGCATCCACATACCAAGTTTGGTGACCATGGACGAAAATTAAAAGACAGAATGTAATGGTAAGCTATCTTAATGTTATAATATTTTCTTTCCTGTGGCTGCATGTTTCTTCATTTCCATTACTAATTGATGCACTTTTGTCATAGAAATCTGCATGCATCTTATTTATTACTATAACTAATTGTCACGCTTTTGTATGTATGATCATGAAATTTGATATGTATTAAATGCATCCTAGAGAGAAGGTGGACATTTATACAAACTAGATCAGTCCATCCATGCATCTGTATGTTCTTTTATCATGAATGCATGTTAGGTTATCCATTCACCAATTCGTCCATGCCTCCATCTGTTCGTTTCTGTGTCTGGGCCACAGTTCCAAACCTTTCCCTGAAGCATATGCCTTCAGGGGTTATCCATTCAGTTTCTCTGCAGAGTATGCCTTCGGGGAGCATACATCATTTTATTGATTTGCCTTGTTTTAAGTTATCAGTCATGCCTACCGGTATTTAAATTCAAATGCTAATGGTCCAAGTTACGGTTACAGAACCTTGGACCTCTTGTTGATGACGGTATTGATAAGCCTTCTATATTTATTTTATGTTTGAAGTAAAGCTTCATAGTTCATTGTAAAGTCGTAAATTGTTGATGGATTAAAACCAAATTTAGCAGATATGTTCCTTCAGTCAAATATCTATTTGAACTATGAATATAAAGAGTTTGCACCTTTAAACAAAGGCTATAACTCTGGTTCATTAGATCATAAACTATTCAACCCTATGGTTAAAATACATTTGTTTCCTCAATTGTTGATGGATTCAAACCAAATTTAGCAAATGTTCTTTCAAGCAATATCTATTTATCCTATGAATACGAAGAGGTCATGACTTGAAATAACAACCATAACTCAGTCTCTAAGTTGTTTTAAGTATTGGGAAAATAGTCTGTGTCACATTTCGTAAATTGTTAATGGATTAAAACAAGATTTGGCAGAAATGTTCCTTTAGTGATTTGACAAATGGTCTCAGGGATGGCTGCCCCATTGGTCAATGGAACTTTTCCCATTGGTCAATAGTGTTAAGGACACCACTATTATTGTATTAGTGATAAGGATGATTACCACATTGATCAGTAATGATAAGGACTATTGCTGTCTGTCTATGGCAACAGTTATGGTTGCCTGATGGACCAATGATGTGTGTTGTGCATTAATTAATGTAAACAAGAGGCCCACCAAACACGCTAAATTTTGATTGATCCACGACGACAATTTTTTTTTTTACATATCAACTTTCAATGGACAGATTTTAATGGCATTTCGTCCCTAATCATATCTGCCAAATTTCGACCCGATCCGTTCAGCGGTTGTGGAGAAGTCGTTTCGCGAAAATTAGGTCATCTAAGATGGGCGCCGAACCACTTAAATCAAGTTCCCTTTAACAAACTTGGTTCAGCTCTTGCCCTAGATCATATTTCATGAGATTTTTAAAGACATTTCTAAAAGTCGGCCAAAATCCAAGCTGGCCACTGGCCAAATGGGGCGATAGACTTCCTTTCAACAAAATTGTATCCCTATGCCATAAGGATGCTTCCTGTCAAATATACTTGAAATTGGCCGAGCGGTTCTCGAGGAGACATTTTAAATTAATTATCATTAGCTTGAGTCTATGTTGTTATAAAATGAATTACAGATAGATAGATTTTTATTAATAGTCAAGTTTGTTCTAATAAAATGAATTGAATAAAATATTGTATGAATCGTTGAGTCTATGTTCTAATAAAATGATCCCACTCTTTGTAAGCCTCAGTTCTACTCTTGATAATTAAACATATCTTTGTAGGCATCAGTTCTATGCTTGATAATTAAACATATCTCTCATTAACATTACCACTAATGCTAGTCATTCTTCTGCTGGCTTCCAAGGTGGGCGCATAGTAAGTGCATAGCGTAGATCAATACTATTTGTATATTTCCTAAGGTACATGTGACAACAAATAGATCTATTACAAGTTTACTGAAAACTGTTGCTGCGTATGGCTACGATTTTCAATCAAATTGTTCTCAAAACAAGGGGCTTGTATTGCTCACCTGGAACATAGGCATTTCAACTAGAAAGGCAGTCGGCTATAAGTAGACCCCTAAGAAGTTGACCAACCTTGTGTTCCATAGGGAAAACACAACAAAATGTTCTGCTAAAATACCTCTGCAGGAAACATGTTTCTTCTATGGAACGATACGTTTTGTTAGAGCGCTCTGCTATTTCGCGAAACATGTTTGGAGGTGACGCGCGAAAAGCAAAACATGTTTTTAATCGGTGACGTTATTGCACGCGAAACAATGTCATACATCATATTATGTCATAAGCGTCGCGCAAAAGATTTTGGGATACAGTTTTCTTAGCAAACATCATTCCGTATAAGTTTTATTCCAGAGCACTCTACAGAGTGGACATATTGCACCTCCTAAGGCACGATTGTCGCAGGATCCCCGGAGGCCATGTTTCTTTAAGTATCAACTTCCCTTGCTCAAACCATAATGGCCCTTAGTCCTTAATCATATCTTGGAAATTTCAACCCGATCCGTTAAACGGTTTTGGAGAAGTCATTTTCATGAAAACTATGTAGTCCAAGACGGCCACCAAACTATATGGCCAATCAAGTTTCCTTGAACAAACTTGGTTCAGCTCTTGCCCTAGATGATATTTCATGAGTTTTGAATCAATTCCTCACGTGGTTTTGGAGAACACTTAGCTTACCTGGTCCAGTGAGCTTATGCCATGGCGGCTGTCCGTCATCCGTCCATCAAATCACATCTCCTCATTTATGCTTTGACCGATTTCAACTAAATTTGGCTGCAAGGATTCTATCTATGGTGGTAGGCTCCAGAACTTCTATACAGAATTTTGATTGGTCAATTCTTCTGGTGGCCATCTTGGATTTTCCGAAAATCATTTAAAATGCTACTCCAATATAAATGGTCCGACCAACGAAACTGATCTAGGTCAATTTTTCTGGGGGCCATCTTGGATTTTCCAGAAATCATTTTAAATGCTACTCCTCCAATATAAATGGCCCGACTTCAATGACTGTTAGGCTTCAACACTGCCAACGAGAATTCTGATTGGTCAATTTTTCCGGGTGATCATCTTTGATTTTCCGAAAATTTCTGCAAATTAGGTAGCCTACTTCTCTTTAACCACTTGGCCGATTCCAAGAAATCTCAGTTGGAAGGACCCTAGAGTGATATGCAGAATTTTGATTTTTGCTATCCAGAATTGAATTTTCCGAAAAATGGCGGGAAATTGTTTAAAATGCCACTCCTCATTATCTACTTGGGAAATTTCAATTAGACTTGGCTGAAAGGATACTAAGCGGGTAGGTTTCAGACCATGTATACAGAATTTTGATTGGTTAATTCTCCTGGTGGGCGTCTTGGATTTTCTGAACATTTCTGGAAATTAGTTAAAATGCTACTCATTAACAGATTGAACGATTTCAAGCAAACTCGGTTGGGAGGACCCTAGACTGGTATGCTTCAGAACTTGTCTATATAATTTTGATTGATCAATTTTTTTGCAGTCATCTTGAATTTTCCGAAAAATGGCGGGAAATCGTTTAAAATGCTACTCCTCATTAACTGCTTGGGCAATTTCAGCCATGCATGGCTGGAAAGGTACTAAGCTTGTAGGTTTCAGAACTTGTGTACAGAACTTTTATTGGTCAATTTTTCCGGCGGCCATTATGAATTTTCTGAAAATTTCTGCAAATCATTTAAACGCCTACTCCTCCATTTGACCGATTTCAAGCAAACTCGGCTGGAAGGACCCTAGATTGGTGTGCTTCAGACCTTGTATACAGAATTTGTTCGGCGGCCATTTTGAATTTTCTGAAAGATAGCTGGAAATTGTTTAAAATGCTACTCGTCATTAACCGCTTGTTTCAGTAGCCATCTTGTTCGCCACAATGATATCTCAGGAACTGCTGTACGGATGAGGCTGAAACTCATTAGATTTAATTTCATCGGTAACTAAGCGGGATTCAAGTTTGTTCTAGGGAGCTTGGTCCTTGATAAAACATGGTTGTCATAGACCAAACACAATTTTGGGTTTGATGGCCATATTGGATTTTTTTTATTGGCTGGATGGAACCTAAGGTTCAATCTGATTGTGTGCTCAGCGTTCATCATTAATTTCCAGCTAAATATTGATTGTACTGAATTCCCCAATTTTGTATTTTATGTCCTGTTACTACTGAATTAAAAATATGTCCATACAAATGCTAATGGTCCAGGTGAGCGTTAAGGCCCTTGGGCCTCTTGTTAGATGTTTCTAAAAAATGTAAAATTCTAAAATGGCCGCCGGCCACATTGGACGATCGGCTTGCTGTGAACAAATTCATATCCATATGCCATAAGGATGTATCCTTCCAAATATATTTGAAATCTCGAGAAGAATACATGTTAAATTTCCCATTGCTTTTAGTATGGGAGCTTTTGGACAAAAAATGATCCAAGATGTTCACCAAACCGTTTATTCAGCAGTTTCGAAAGTGGCAAATTTGAAATCAGAATATTCATAAACCTCTCTAAAACCAATTTCGACTTCAAAACCCATCAATTAGAAAAATCCAAAATGCCCACCAAATGTGCTCCATTTTGATTTGTCCATGACAGCCATATGTCTTTTGACGTATCAACTTCCCTTGAACAAACTCTAATGGCCCTTAGTCCCTAATCATATCTCCCAAAGTTTGGTCTGATCTCTTTAGTGGTTCTCGAGAAGAACTCATTATCGGGAAGAATAGGTCATCCAAGTTGGCCCCCGAACCATTTGGTCAATCAAGTCCTCTTGAACAAAGAGGCTTACCTCTTGCCCTAGATGATGTTTCATGTGTTTTGAATCGAAACCCCAAACGGTTTCGGAGAAGATTTTTAGAGGTTTCCTAAAATCGGGCTAAATCCAAAATGGCCGCCTGCCAAATTGGCCGATCGGGTTCATTTGAACAAACTTGGATCCCTATGCCGTAAGGATGTTTTCTGGCAAATATAATTGAAATCGGCCTAGTAATTCTCGAGAATAAGACATTTTAATTTTTCTATTGCTTTAGTATGGGAGATTTTGGCGGGAAAATGATCCAAGATGGCTACCAAACAGTTTGTCTGACAGTTTTGAACGAGGCAGATTTGAGATCAGAATGCCCAAAAACATGTATAAAACTAATTTCGGCTTCAAAATCCATCAAATAAAAAAAATAAAAAATGGCCGCCAAACGTGCCACATTTTGATTGATCCTGGGTGGCCATGTTTTTCGACAGATTAACTTCTCTTAAACAAGCTTTAATACCCCTTAGTCCCTAATCATATCTGCCAAATTTTGGCCTTATCCATTTGCCGGTTCTGGAGAAGTCGTTTTCAGGAAAACTAGGTTATCCAAGATGGCTGCCAAACTATTTGACCGATTAATTTCTCTTGAACAAACTTGGTTCAGCTCTTGCTCTAGATGATATTTCATCAGTCTTGAATTGATCCCCCAAGTGGTTTCGGAGATTTTAAAATACATTTCTCAGTCAGCCAAAATCCAAGATGGCTACCAGCCAAATTGGCCGATCGTCTTCGTTTGAACAAACTTAGATCCCCCATGCCCTAAGGATGCTTCTTGCCAAATATAATTGAAATCGGCCCAGTGGTTCTTGAGAATTTGTTTAAAGAAAAAGTTGACGGATGGCAGACGGTCGCCACGGTATAAGCTCACTTAGCCATTCTGGCCAGGTGAGTTAAAAACTAAACAGAAATTGTCAGAACGCTACTCCTCATTAACCTCGCGGCGGATTTTAACCTAATTTCGCTGGTAGGACCCTAATGTTTTCCGCTTCAGATCTTGTATATAGAATTTTAAAATTTACCAGAAATTATCAAAACGCTACTCCTTACTAACCGCTTGGCAGATATCACGTTATTTTGGCTGGAAGGACCCTATGGGGCTGGACTTCAGAAAATATTTACAGAATTTTGACTGGTCAAGTTTTTTGGTGAAAACCTTAGATTTTATGAAAAATTTACCGGAAATTGTCAAAGCACTTTGTCTGGAATGACTGGGATTAGGCTTCAGAACCTTTCTATACAAAATATTGATTGGTCAATTTTTGGGTGTGAATCGCTTGCCGGATTTCAACATACTTTGGCTGGAAGGACCTTATGGGGCTATGCTTCTGAACTTATACACAATTTTAGCTGCTCAATTTTTGGGGGTTAAAAACCGTAGATTTTATGAACATTTACCGGAAATTGTCAAAGGACTTTGGGTGAAAAACAGAAATTGTTGAAACGCTACTCATCATTAACCGCTTGACAGATTTCAACCCCAGTTGGCTGGACAGACCATATTGCGGTAGGCTCCAGAACATCTATTTAGAATTTTAATGGGTCAATTTCTTTGGTGAAAACCAAAAATTTTATGAAAAATTTAATGGAAATTGTTAAAATGATCTCCATAACCGCTATGTGGATCTTATCCCAATTTGGCTGGAACGATTCTATAGTGGTAGGCTTTTATATATTCTATTCAAAATTTTGGTTGGTCACATTTTTTTACGGTGGTCATTTGGATTTTTTGAAAACCTTTCAGGACAATTTAAAATGCTACTATTTAATTATTAGCCCCATTTTAACAAAACATTGGTGGAACGATCCTATGGCGGTAGGCTTCAACATAGCAAACAAGAATTTTGATTGGTCAATTTCTTTGGTGGATATCTTGAATTTTTTATGCTCCCCGAAACAAATTTTGCGAGAGCATATAGTCGCCGATTTGTCCGTTCGTTCGTTCATCCATCCGTCTGTCCGTTCACCATATATAAGTTTGTCCGTGCCATAGTTTCAAGACTTTTGCACATGTACTCACCAAACTTGGTATGTGGATGCATTTTGGGGAGGTGTGCAGCGTATCAAAAGTAGGTCATGCTCACATACTTTTGACATACTTTTCATACTCTGCACACCTCCCTAAGATGCATCCACATACCAAGTTTGGTGACCAAGTTTGAAAATTAAAAGACAGAATGTAATGGTAAGCTATCTTAATGTTATAATATTTTCTTTCCTGTGGCTGCATGTTTCCTCATTTCCATTACTAATTGATGCACTTTTGTCATAGAAATCTGTATGCATCTTAGTTATTACTATAACTAATTGTCACACTTTTGTATGTATGATCATGAAATTTGATATGTATTAAATGCATCCTAGAGAAGGTGGACATTTATACAAACTAGATCAGTCCATCCATGCATCTGTCTGTTCTTTTATCTTGAATGCATGTTAGGTTATCCATTCACCAATTCGTCCATGCCTCCATCTGTTCGTTTCTGTGTCTGAGCCACAGTTCCACACCTTTCCCTGAAGCATATGCCTTCAGGGGTTATCCATTCAGTTTCTCTGCAGAGTATGCCTTCGGGGAGCATACATCAATTTATTGATTTGCCTTGTTTTAAGTTATCAGTCATGCCTACCGGTATTTAAATTCAAATGCTAATGGTCCAAGTTACGGTTACAGAACCTTGGACCTCTTGTTGATGACGGTATTGATAAGCCTTCTATATTTATTTTATGTTTGAAGTAAAGCTTCATAGTTCATTGTAAAGTCGTAAATTGTTGATGGATTAAAAACAAATTTAGCAGATATGTTCCTTCAGTCAAATATCTATTTGAACTATGAATATAAAGAGTTTGCACCTTTAAACAAAGGCTATAACTCTGGTTCATTAGATCTTAAACTATTCAACCCTATGGTTAAAATACATTTGTTTCCTCAATTGTTTATGGATTCAAACCAAATTTAGCAAATGTTCTTTCAAGCAATATCTATTTATCCTATGAATACGAAGAGGTCATGACTTGAAATAACAACCATAACTCAGTCTCTAAGTTGTTTTAAGTATTGGGAAAATAGTCTGTGTCACATTTCGTAAATTGTTAATGGATTAAAACAAGATTTGGCAGAAATGTTCCTTTAGTGATTTGACAAATGGTCTCAGGGATGGCTGCCCCATTGGTCAATGGAACTTTTCCCATTGGTCAATAGTGTTAAGGACACCACTATTATTGTATTAGTGATAAGGATGATTACCACATTGATCAGTAATGATAAGGACTATTGCTGTCTGTCTATGGCAACAGTTATGGTTGCCTGATGGACCAATGATGTGTGTTGTGCATTAATTAATGTAAACAAGAGGCCCACCAAACACGCTAAATTTTGATTGATCCACGACGACAATTTTTTTACATATCAACTTTCAATGGACAAATTTTAATGGCATTTCGTCCCTAATCATATCTGCCAAATTTCGACCCGATCCGTTCAGCGGTTGTGGAGAAGTCGTTTCGCGAAAATTAGGTCATCTAAGATGGGCGCCGAACCACTTAAATCAAGTTCCCTTTAACAAACTTGGTTCAGCTCTTGCCCTAGATCATATTTCATGAGATTTTTAAAGACATTTCTAAAAGTCAGCCAAAATCCAAGCTGGCCACTGGCCAAATGGGGCGATAGACTTCCTTTCAACAAAATTGTATCCCTATGCCATAAGGATGCTTCCTGTCAAATATACTTGAAATTGGCCGAGCGGTTCTCGAGGAGACATTTTAAATTTCCCATTACTTTAGTATGGGAGTTTTTCTGGAGAAGTCCTTTTCATGAAAACTAGTTCATCCAAGATGGCCACCAAACTATTTGGCCAATCACGTTCCCTTGAACAAACTTGGTTCAGCGCTTTCACAAGATTTCATGAGTTTTGAATGGATGCCCCAAACGATTTCGGAGAAGATTTTTAAAGATATTTTTTAAAAATTGGCAAAAATCCAAGATGACCGCCGGCCAAATTGGCCGATCGGCTTCATTTCGACAAACTTGAATCTCTATGTCCTAATGATCGTTCCTGCCAAACATAATTGAAATCAGATGTTTTCGAAGACATTTTAAATTTCCCATTGCTTTATTATGGAAGCTTTTGGCGGGAAAATGATCCAAGATGGCCACCAAACCATTTATCCGACAGTTTCAAAAATGGCAAATTGAGATCAGAATACACAAAAACATATACAAAACCAATTTCGGCCTCAAAATCCATCAAATCCAAAAATCCAATATGGCCGGCAAACGCTACATTTTGATTGGCACGTTGGTGGCCATGTTTTTTGACAGGTCAACGTCCCTTGAACAAACTTTAATGGTCCTTAGTCGCTAATCGTATCTCCCAAATTTCGTCCTGAGCCCTTCAGTGGTTCTGGAGAAATTGTTTTTGGGAAAACTAGGTCATCCAAGATGGCCACCAAACTATTTGGCCAATCAAGTTCTCGTGAACAAACTTGGTTCAGCTCTTGCCCTAGATGATAGATATTTCATTAGTTCTGACTCGATCCATGAAGCGAGAAATTTGTTTAAAATATTTCTAAAATTGGCCGATCAGCTTCGTTTGAGCAAACTTGAATCACTATGCCCTAAGAATTCTTTCTGCCAAATATAATTGAAATCGGCCCAGTGGTTCTTGAGAAGACGTCATTTAAAGAAAAGGTTGCGGGACGATGGACGGACTCCATGGCATAAGCTCATTTGGCCATTCTGGCCAAGTGAGCTAAAGATGTCTACAGATCCTCATTAGCTAGGTGAGCACTATGGCCCTTGGGCATTTATTATTTTTCCTAGTAAGCTAATGTTCACAGACATAGTTTCTACGTATAGACTGTTTTTTTTTATTAATTCCCAGATCACATGTTCATATATCCTGTACACACATGCATGGCATCGAAAGATGGATGGATAGGCAAAATCTATTTAAAAACTGTCTACTGATATGATATAACTGTCCATGAAAAGTCTTCATTTCCCCTGTGCAAATGGACTGCTTAGGTAAAGTAGTTATTTCCCTTGTCATAGATGTACCGGTAATGTG
Organism: Chaetoderma sp. LZ-2023a; assembly: GCA_034401795.1. Lineage (NCBI taxonomy): Eukaryota > Metazoa > Mollusca > Caudofoveata > Chaetodermatida > Chaetodermatidae > Chaetoderma > Chaetoderma sp. LZ-2023a. The sequence continues at coordinate 13,755,672 of CM067367.1, read as the reverse complement.
TGGGTGGTGGTGGTGGTATCATGCGGGTGGTGGTGGTAAGATGCGGGTGGTGGTGGTAAGATGTGGGTGGTGCTGGTGATATGTGGGTGGTGTTGGTGTGTGGGTGGTAATGGTAACGTGTGGGTGTAGTGATATATATTGGTGGTGGCAACATGTGGGCAGTGGTGGTAACTTGGATCATGCCCAAAGTTATGGACTCCTAGTCTATGGTCGCACAGATGAATCCTAGTCTATGGTCGCACAGATGAACCCTAGTCTATGGTCATACAGATGAACCCTAGTCTATGGTAACACAGATGAATCCTATTCTATGGTCACACAGATGAACCCTAGTCTATGGTCGCACAGATGAACCCTAGTCTATTGGCGCACAGATGAACCCTAGTCTATTGTCATACAGATGAACCCTAGTCTATGGTAACACAGATGAATCATATTCTATGGTCGCACAGATGAACCCTAGTCTATGGTCATAAAGATGAACCCTAGTCTATGGTAACAGATGAACCCTAGTCTATGGTCACACAGATGAACCCTAGTCTATGGTAACACAGATGAACCCTAGTCAATGGTCACACAGATGAACCCTAGTCTATGGTCACACAGATGAACCCTAGTCAATGGTCACACAGATGAACCCTAGTCTATGGTAACACAGATGAACCCTAGTCAATGGTCACACAGATGAACCCTAGTCTATGGTCACACAGATGAACCCTAGTCTATGGTCACACAGATGAACCTGATATGGTCACACAGATGAACCTGATTGCAATATCCTCTTCCCCTTATGGATTGAGGGTAACTATACTAAGTCAAAACTAGTAAAGAGAAATATAAATTTTATCACAGAAAATATACATATGCAGAAAGCTTAACACTAGAATAATAGGTTCGATTACGGAGACATTTATTTCAGCACTTGTAAATTATACGTATTCTCCTTGTTTGCAAATGGTTATCTCCCAGAGCAACTCCAGATGCCTAAGAAGCTTAATCTGGATAAACAAGATGTGTATCCATGGTAATAATTGTGAGTGGAGGTCAGGCTGATAAGCTTCAAGGCAGAGCTCAATATTATGACATGGTTATAAATAAATTAATACACAAAAAGTAATTTATTAAATTAAATTTTATAATTATAAACACTTCTAATTTGTTCTACACAATCTTCTAAAGATATCAATTATTGCACATTATTAAATGTAACAGTACACCAGTTAATACACGAGTGTGAGCTTCAAGTGAAGGCTTACCACAGAAGAGCCTTCAGAGGTCCTTTAAGGCAAGTGACATCATTGGTGGCATAATACATGACATCGCTAGAGAGCTCAAACAAGTGATACATAATGCTCAAATAGATAATATAGTGCATACAAACCTATGATATATCGATGTTATTACATGCTTAATGGCATATTTGAATGAGTATTTCGCCTGCTATTCTATATCAATTTCAATATTTGCCCGAGTGAAGCATATCATAACGTATTTATTTCATACATTACATCTTTAAAGTTTAGCTCTAACATTAGACTCGCGTTGTTCTTGGTTGTCATGTACAGTACAAACAATATCCAGGCATAAGGTAGATACAGGTATAACGTAGATTTGGGAGCGGAATCCTGTTTAGGTGTTTAGCAATCACATAATATAAACGAGCGGGTGAGTAAGTCATCAATGAATGAGAACTTCAAATTTAATGTTAAAATATCAATATCCAAACCTGTTCCTATTATCAAAGCACTCCATACGCACAAGAACCGATTATTATAATACATGCACAGTGTTATGTGAAATATATAAATAATGATGGTGCGATTAATTCTGGTAGCTTCAAATAGCAGCTGGATTGGAGATTTAGATGATCCCATTGCTTTAAGATACAGAATGGAGTAATGAAGTCTTTTACACATTTTGTAAATTCCCTCACTTTCACTGTAGAGGACATTGTGCGCCGTCTTTGTCCTGATGCGGTAAGTTTTACCAGCCATGGAAGAGCATTAATAGATAATATAAATGGCATGTAGTCATAGTAGCATACAATACAAACACGATCACAAGATACTAAATATCCAGCCATCTTATGTGGCCCCCGCAGGACCTGGACTAAATATTCTGTGAAAATATAATGTCCAAGCCATGTACATATACCGATATATAGAACTATGCATCTTATTCATGAAATAGCTTACGCATTTCATAATTTACACCCTAGAGTTAGCTCTCTTAGTTATGTTGTATTCACGAAAAAATAAACGCCTCACTCTATAATGCATGGAGGCGAGAAATTGTTGGTTATGTGAGCCACTTATCACGTAGTAAACACGGAAATACAGAGGCCTGTCTGCATCTGGCAGCTGTCAAAATTTGTAGAAATTTCAAAGGAAAACCATCTTTTTACTAAAATGCTGTAGACAAGATGGGGGGGGGGGGGCGCCATGTTTTTATGTTTATATACATCATTAACATTTAACTAGACCTAAAGCACACAAAACTAATTGGACTAGGCCTACCATCAACTTATTTATAATAAATAAATAAACGCTCACCTGGACCATTAGCATTTGAAATATTTACATTTAAATATACATGTTTCTTTAACTTAAACAAGATGGCCACCGGAAAAATTCTGAATGGAAGTTCTAGAGTCTACCATTGAAGGATCACCAAAGTCAAATTTGGTTAAAATCTTCCAAACTGTTGAGATGCATTTTGACAATTTCCACTAAATATTTCACCCAAAAGATTGGCCAATCAAAATTCTGAATAGAGGTTCTGGAGCCTACCACTATGTTCCTTCCAGCCAAATTTGGTTGAAATCCATGAAGCGGTTAAGGAGATGTGCTTTGACAATTTCCGGTAAATTCTTCTTAAATTTCTCATTAAAAAAATTGATCAATGACAATTCTGAATAGAAGTTCTGGATTCTACCATGATAGGGTCACTCTAGAATAGATGTTCTAGAACCTACCACGATAGAATCGGTCTAGCCAAATTTTGTTGAAATATGTCAAATAGCTAAGAAGGATCATTTTGACAATTTCTCGTAAATTTGTCATAAAATCTAAGATTTTCACCCCAAAAAATTTACCAATCAACATTCTGAAAAAAATATCTGGATGGTACCGGCATAGGATCCTTACAGCCAAATCGGTCAAACCATTAAGAAGTCATTTGACAGACGGACGGCCGCCATGGCATAAGCTCACATGGCCTTTCAGGTGAGCTAATAAATAATATTCAGATGTTCTACGCAGTCTGACAAGTTTAGTAGCCGAAATTAACTCCATAAATCAGCATGAAGATGATTCAAGCAGCTGGTTTTACCTTCATAAATCAGCATGAAGATGATTCAAGCAGCTGGTATTACCTCCATAAATCAGCATGAAGATGATTCAAGCAGCCGGTATCACCTCCATAAATCAGCATGTAGATGATTCAAGCAGCTGGTTTTACCTTCATACATGGGAATTTCTTCGCTGATCAATTTAGAGCTGTAAAATTAGATATGTATGTAGTAGAGTACTGGCCTTCTCAAAATTTGTCGGTCTTGCAAATCGTTGATTTGTAGCTCGACATTTTACTGACATGTCTTTGCACATCTCCACCTACATAACCAGTTCATTACTAAAAATACTTGTCATTGCAAAAAAATAAGTGCTGCCCAAACATGTAAACCTTTTTGAAAAAAATTGACTTGGGCGCATCAGGACATTCAGACTGTTCATGTGCACTTCAACTCCAATGATATATGCGACTATTAGCCGCAAGGAGATATATGTCGAGGACGAGTAATGCGCATGCTATGTACAATGCTGTGCCAATTAAAAACCCTACAGGCTATGTCTGGATGGTGATTTTCTGGACGGCACATTGAATGCGTCCACACTTCGCACTGTTATTGCCACAGCCAGTTCTACAAAGGTGTTGCTCTTGAGTGTTTATTAAGCATCAATTGATGTTTAATGGGTTAAAATTTTCCGTTGTCATGCAGCAACAATACACAGTTACTTGGGGTTGGATGGTATGATTGTGGTATCGCTACTAATCCGTTCACTATCTTATACATTAATATTATGTCAGTTCTCGCTCTGCGTTGTTGTAGTGAGTCCCATTGCAATCGTTGTAACATTAGTGCAATGCTGCCAGGTTGTCTGGTGTTGTATGGCTGGTTCAGTACATAACGTGACACGTTTCTTTAACCTGCTCTATTTGCTTGATCTGAGTTATCTGTTGTGAGTTCCATATTGCCATATCGCTTGTTACCAGCAATGACGTAGCACTCAACTGTATTTACCAAATTTGTTCACCTACACATTGAGCGCACCATGATGCTTTGAATATAGAAATAAGAAAAGTATTCAGCTCAAATATTAAAACAGCGGTGGCTATGGCTTCACATTAAATAACACTTATTTACAGAATAATTTGTATTTATCATGCATGTATGTTCGTGTAAGGGTCCATGGTACATAGGCCATTTCCTCTAGCAGACTGTTTCTGTGTATACTGTATATTGTACATATCATTGAGGCCAAGAAATGTATATTGTACATATCATTCAGTCCTGGAAATGTAAATTCAATTTTAAAAATCCATATGTTGGATACTTGACTAAATAAAAGTCGACAAAATTTAAGACCACGTCAAATATGTGCTTCACTTTAGCTCAATTTTTTATGCGTTCATTTGAAATTTATAGATAAGATTTTTTACATGCTCCTTTGATGTGTCGTAAAGACTGTTCTACTTTGTCCAACCTCACTCAATGAGTCCCACTCATTGGCATTAAGCGTTTAGATTGTCAACATTTGAGACCGTGAGATGACTTTTTAAATTATCAATTCTCTGGAAAAATTTGTATTTAGGTCAATCAATTGGTTGCCGACAAAAGATGGAGCACTCATTTTATTGTGTTTCTAGTACAATGAATCTATGATGTAATCACGGTTCCACCAATCTTGTACAATGAATCTATGACCTAAAAGCTGGAAATAATGGCTTACATCTTGTAGCTGGATGGTATATGTTATGTAAGCTCCACTCTTCATGAATACTGATTTATGCCGCTTGGGAGGCTTAAGCCCTAGTTACACCTCTTCTAGGGAATAATCGCTCTTCGTGAACACGACCCTCTGAGCTATGAGATGATAACATATAGCTGTAAATATTAATTGTCATAGGATATGATTGACCACCAGTCTGATTTTAAAATTTGACAAAACTTGTCGAATCAAAATATCCATGGTACTACCCAACAGTGAAGCATAGCTTTAAGACTGAACTATAAAGCCTTGCTGCCTGGTAATAACCCGCAGTACAATAACTACTGGCACACCAAGTCTGACCGAAAGGCAAATGGTCCAAACATAAGTAAAATTCACCTGAAAAAAGTAGAAACATTCTCAAAATGAAGTACATTAATATGATACAGACTACATTTAAGCAGCCTATATAGCAAATCAAGACATTTGATCTAAATCAGATACGTCTCAGCTGATTAAATTGTCATTTAAATAATACTTAACTACAGCATAATAATCATAACCTGTACGTAAATCAGGCCTAAAATTATCAAAGTTAAAACGTAGTAAAAATATATCAGGATTTCAAAATGTATTTATTTATCATGCAAAATAGATATAATCATCGCATAGAATAAATTTGTGAAGTTTTAATCAAATTGTTTAAATCCTTGTTCACTAGATGGTCATTTTAAAAAACCTTCAAACGCTGAAAAAGGAAAGAAGTTTTGAAAATCGATTTCCTTTCAATGTAAAATAGGTCTAATCATTGTGTGGAATCTGTAGTTTTCTTCAAATTGAATAACACTTGATTGATGAAAATGTTGTTTGAAAAACCTCAACCACAGCAAAAATCCTGAAACTGATGGCATAAAATTATCTAAGTTTAAAAGTAAGGAAAGCCTTTGAAAGTCAATTTCTTTTTTAAATATCCTAGTCGTAATGATTGTATGGAACACATCCGTGAAGTTTTATTGAAATCTGATAAATCTTTGTTGAGTAAATTGTCATTTGAACACGAACGCTAAAGCGTGATATGTCTCAGCCCTGATATTATTGACCACTGGGTACATATTTTGATACTTAATAAACGAAATAACAGATTTCTTTTTTCACAAGAGAGTTGATACTTACCTCCTTAACACTCTACGATATTTCCTAAATATCGACCATCACTCAATAAACCTCAGATTAAAAAAGGTAGGTACCCCTACTGGGCAGGGAGTCAGTTGACAGCATGGCGGATGCCAGCTCCAACCTCACGCATGCGCAGACTGACACTTCCTCGACTAGTACTATTGGCCGACACAATGCAACTTACGAGACTGAAGACCGAGCCTCTGTGGGGTGGAGAGGCCAGGTCCATGTTAGGGAGGTAAGTATTACTCTATGATATTGCCAGAATTTGTAAGTGGAGCATAGTGAGGGAGGTGAGGTCAACAGACCAGCTCTTCCCATGCGCAAACATCTGAAATTGTGTATAACACAACCAGGAAATGATTTGAACATTGGGTAACACAACCGATGGTTGAGAGTAATCACCATTTGTCAAATGTGCTCCCCCCCCCCCATCTTGGGAAAGGAGAAGTTATGACCTCAATGTCCCATACGCTATCTATATACTTGTGCTAAAGTACTATAGGACATCAGACGAAAGGCTTCATTTTTGTATACTCCCAGGAAATGAACCACATAAAACATGAACCATCACCATATTAGAAAAAGGGTAACGTGACACTGACAAACAAGAGCTCCGCAAACAGCGCATAATACGCCGCCATGATAACAAACCAATGAATGAGCGCTATCAGAAAATATTTCTTCCTCAGCCCATCAGATCAGTCATCCTTTTGAAGCGCCCAAGCGATCTGTTAAACGGTCAAGGCGGTATCATCCGGAAACCAATTTTCAAGATGGTCACCGGTGGCTGGCAACCATCTTGGAGTTTGTATCATTGTCAATCTCGATAGGTTTCTTCCGCAGAGGTAGTCGAACCACCCTATGAAATTTCATAGCGATCCGATAAACGATAACGGAGTTATCATCTGGACACCAATTTTCAAGATGGCCACCGGTGGCTGCCGGCCATCTTGGACTTTGGATCATTGTCAATCTCGATATGTTTCTTCTCCAGAGGTAGTCCTACCACCCTATGAAATTTCATAGTGATCCGATAAACGATAACAGAGTTATCATCTGGAAACCAATTTTCAAGATGCCCACAGGTGGCTGGTGGCCATCTTGGATTTCGGATCATTGTCAATTTCGATAACTTTCTTCCTCAGACCTAGTCCAACCACTCTATGAAGTTTCAAAGCGATCCGATAAACGGTAACAGAGTTATCATCCAGAAACCAATTTTCAAGATGGCCGCCTGTGGCTGGCGGCCAGCTTGGATTTCGGATCATCGTCGATTTCGATAGGTTTCTTCCCAAGACCTAGTCCAACCACCCTATGAAGTTTCAATGCGATCCGAAAAACGGTAACGGAGTTATCATCCGGAAACCACTCTGCCGCCCATATGCCCGCCCGCCCAGACGGACGGCGCCATTACATAATACCCCGCCAAATTTGTTGGTGGGGTATAAAAATGAAACAACACAATACAAGACTAACCTTGAAATCTTTGCCGATGCCATCAACTTCCCCTTGGTGAAGAATGATGTTGCACAGTCAAGTGGTTGTTTCCCTTTATTAAATGTGCTGTCTACAGACAGCGAGAAAACCGTATCAATGCCACTACACCACGGACACTATGAGCCTTGGCCATATCAACTTATTTACCAGTGGCAGATTTGTGGCAAAACTGAATACATTCCACAATCCACCTGGAAATGGTATCTTTGGACGCCCTTCCATGGGGTTCAATGTACGACAACCATAATGAAGTAGGGGCCATCCGCAATTCCTTGGTACGCTGTTTGCACCGGTTTAATGCATGGACTAGACACCATGTGTTTGAAGTAGGGTCATATCTAATTAAAGCTGGTAAAATTATAGGTTGACCTGGGTATTTCAATGACTGATTCTTAGCCATGAAATTAATCCTAGGTACGAGCCTACGGCCTTTTCCTGTAACCACATAATGGTCTGCCTCAGCGGATAAGGCATGAATTTTGCTTTTCCTGCTTGCCGAGGCTGCAGCAATTAAAAATAGTTTTAAGTATCTACAATTTCACTGAAATGGAACTATAGTGGTACAAAGAGATTATCAGCTAGAACTTGAAGCACTAGAGATAAACTCTGAGATGGAATCGCTGGAGGATTTCTCGGTCTTGGATTACCCATGCCTTTAATTAAAGTATTTAAACTACTTACTTCATCCCTTCCCCTGTTACCTAAGCAAGGGATAACAGATTAATGCAAAATTAATAGATTTTATAATTATATGCTCTGGAGGTTGACCCACTTCTGGTATTTGCCATAAACATGGCTGCTTGCTCAGAAAAGTCCTTAATTGCGGATTCCTTGACAACATCCATGCAGTCAATCTGAACATTGACGGATTGTTGTGAAGGGACGTGCCCTGGAAAATAATATTGTCCATCAGAGGCAGAGGAACCGGATTGCAGACCAGAATTGCCAGCAGATCCGTATACCATGATCGGCTTGGCCAACTTCGGGGCGATCAGAAGCACTTGGCACTCCTGTCCAAATTTCTGGAGAATTTTTGGAATCAGCATTGCTGGCGGGTATGCGTATACATACATTCTGTCCCAGCTGATAGCTAGCACATCTGTTGCAATGGCACTGGAATCGGAGACGTGAGTCGTCATCTTCGCATTCTTCGTTGTGAATAAATCTATGTTGGGTTTCCCCCCAGTGGTTGAACAGACGATCCGCCACACATTGATTTAGTTGCCATTCTGTAGCTAAAACACTCATCCTTCGGCTCAATGAGTCTGCTAGCAGATTTAGCCATCCCGGAATATGAACTTCTTTCAAAGTGATCATGTGATCTAGGCACCTACAAAGCAATTTCAATGTCATCATACAGAGACTAGGTGACTTCGTTCCACCCCGGCCATTTATGTAAGTCACTACAGTTGAATTGTCTGATCGGACTGGAACTATCTTGCCCTGTACTTTTTCCACAAAATGTTCCAGGCCCAGAATTACCCCCCGTAATTCCAGTAGATTGATATGTTCCTATGCCTAATCCAGATTCCAAAGCCCTGATACTGTGGCTTCTTCCAGGCATGCTCCCCATCCCACCATGGATGCATCCATATACATCGGCATTTGAGGGTGGGGAGGGGTAAGCATTACCTATGCCAGGAGATTCTCCCTCCTCACCCACCATTGGAAGTGGTGAGTAAGAGGTTCCAATACTGACACATTTGTGTCCAGTGATCATGTACTCTGGGTCCACTGTGTTAAGAGAAATAAATGTACAGGCCGCCTGTGGAATGACTGGTTCCAGAGAAACCATCAACCCCAGCATTCGCAAGTAAACCCGTGCCAGAACACAACGACTGTTGCACACTGACTGTATTACTGAGATGAGTATTTCTACTTTCTCCTGAGTAGGATAAACATATCCTATCTCCATATAGAAGAACATGCCCAGGTAAACAAACTTCTGGGATGGAGTCAGCTCGAATTTCTGAAAGTTGTTTATCCAGCCTAAGTTTATCCAGCCTAAGTCTGTGAGAGTTTTCAAAACTATCTCCAGATTTGCTGATAGGTTTTCTTGATTGTGTGCTTTTAATAGCCAGTCGTCTATGTACGTGTGAACTGCTTCCAAAAGGAAGAACCTTGAATTCCCACTGTCAGCCCTGAAATGCGAATCCCAGATACTGATGCAAACTCCTCGCAATCAGCATGTGGAAATACGCATCTTTCAGCTCTATTGATGCTGTTCACATTCCCTTCCCCAACCCCACAAACACAGTTTTGATTAATTCCATCTTGAACCACAAGTGTTTCTATGAAATTGTTCAATGGCTTGAGGTTGAGAATTGGTCTCCACCATCCAGTTCTTTTTGTTACTAGAAACACCATTGAATAGAAGTCCAGACAATTTTGCGCTGTTTGAATTTCACCTTTTTGTATGAGGGAATTTATTTCTTCACAAACATTGATCTGGGTCTCTTGGAATTTGAGCCCCGATCGGGACCATAGATGGATGCGATTGCGGTCCTATTATCCAGTCGGGATTGTATCCGACTGAAAGCCATCGCAAAACTAAGCCATCCTGAGTCAACCGCTCCCACTCATGCTTCTTAAAAGTCAAACGACACCCCCACCCCCCACCCCCCCCCCCACGGGTCCACCTAGGCAGAGAGGTGGACATCAGCAATGCAAGAGTAGCACTGTCTCTGGCTCTAGTAGCACTGGTGTGGTGCCTGTGGAAACTGGCCTATCAGGCACAGTTACCACGACCAGATCCTTGCGTGCCATGGCCCGCACCGCGCGCACACCTCAGTGTGGCTGGCTGCACTTGAAGAGCCTACGCCCCCCCCCCCCCCCACAGCAGGTCAGTGCTGACGTAGCCGCTGCCTACGCTGCGCCGATGGCTGGCCTCTGACCTGGCCACCGCCACCTCGGGCCTGCTGAGGATGGAATGCAGGGAATCTCTAGCTCTCCTCTACATCGCGCAATGCAATATTTGCACTGGCCGCATGTCTTCGCCTAGCACAGCATGATCATCCGCACTTGGCTTCGGCACCACACCGTATTGCTGGTATTGACCAGCTATGATACGACATCGCCTTGCCACCTCGCGAGGTGCCTTCGCGAGATGTCCATTAGGCTTAATGGATGGCTCTGCCAACATGAATATACCAACAATATGCTCTGCTAGCGGCAGGGATGGCATGGTGCACATCGTCGGCTACCCAAAAAACCGCGTGCACTAGTCCAGCTGGGAAGCCTGGATAATTTTTGGCCGCTCCTGGATCAACTGGCAAGGCAAGCCTCAAGCTGGGTTCTACTGGAGCAACCTCTAGCGAAAACTGGCAAACCTCTGGAAACTAGATTCAGAGGTGGGGACCATCCGCCCTCGGGCAGATGAAGAAGACAATGAATTACCTGGACCAGGATGTATGCCGCGAAGCAACTCCGGTACCCGGTCCTTGATTATCTTCTTCATCTCCCCCATCATCTCAAGCCAGAAGGCCTCCATGTCCATGGACATTGAGGCCTTCCTTTTACCCTTACCACTTACACTCTCACAGTCTTTCTTCACCCACTTCTCATCATCCTCCCCCCCACCCCGACCCCTGTTTACAGACATCACATCTAGGCAATGGACCACACAGTGGGGGGGGGGGGTGAAGTTGGGCTTGAGGAAACGTCCACAGAACACACAACTGGATTTCTGAATGGCCACAGGACGAAGATAATGAGTTTTTTAGTTAATAAGTTAGTAAACTTAAACCCAAATAAAAATGGAGCAACAACATATGGACCTATAAAGGACAGTTGTTAAGAAAGATAAATCAGCAAAATAGAGTGTTAATCTTAATAACAAGGCTGATTATGATCTCCAAAAACCAGAAGACAATCCGACAGAAAACATCATCCAGGTGTAAGGATGAATTGTATTCAACACACAAGAGAATAATCATTAGTGAAGAACAAAGTAATATCCTATGCCAACCAGAGAAACAGAGAATAATGGCAGCAAATATTTTTTAAATTTATAAATAAGTGCCCTTCTACATAATAGTGCGGTATGGAGTGTAATTCCGTAGGATTTGTGTGCTAAAATTGATTTTTTTGCACTTTTGCACGTTTGGGTTGATTAGGGGTTAAAATATAGGAAAATGGTGGGGTTCAAATTTTTTTACCCCTGTGACCCCAATGGGGGGGGGGTCCTTCCTCACCCCTTGAACCCCTGGGATAACCTCACACCTATTTCTGCTAACAATGAACTGATATTCGTGATTTTAGTGTCGTTTTATGGGTTTTCGGTGATGCCGAGTCCATACATGACACTTTCGAAGCGACCGGAAGGGGCTATCACTGACTTCCTGCCACCATAGAAGGAAATTTCAAGGTCAAGAGGTCATTATCACACTAGCAATAAACCTAGTCATGTAATATCTCTTTCTAGGGGTTCTTAGGCACGGAACGATGATTGGATCAGTTATTTTTGTGATCAGACTGTCATGATATAAAAGCACTTTGATGAATATTGTTAAAATCTGAAAAAGACCTTTGATGAAGGAGAAATCAAATAGTTTACATGAGCATACAAATCGTATGGGACTACAATTCATAGTGCGCTAGAAGAAGCCACAGCTTCACATTAATTTCGAAAATGTAGTTTCCAAATATTCAACAGAATATTTCTTACATTATAAATGCTTTTCCGTACCTGGCCTTGCAGGTTTAAGAGTTAATATATGAGTCAATCCTGATTTAAACGTCACATGTAAAGAGGTCACTAAAGACATGCAGTTATTTAATTTTAAGGTAGTAGGCAAAGTAAATACATTCGAGGTGTGGAACAGGGTTATGTCTCCTTTCAGACAGGTAAACATTCTTGGAGAACCACACATTTGTGCCCAATAGGCAGATAGTCTGTCTAACCGGTTTTGCTACTATTATTATTATTATTATTATTATTATTATTATTGTTGTTGTTGTTGGACAGATCGCTCCACAATCTAGTAGTCATGTTTGAGAAGAACAGTGTCTGCATCATCTGTAATGAGGGCGCCACTTCAAGCAAAAGACTGATAATCAATCCTGAAATGATTGACAAACTTATTTCTTGTTGTAACGAGCGACTGTCTTTAGGCCAAAGTGATATCAAACAACTTACTGACCGCTTAGCTACCTTGAGTGAATCTGAACACAAATCTGCATGTTATCATAGCCAATGTCAAAAACCCATTGTCAACAAGAGCATGATTGAATGACTCATGATCAAGAGAGCCCGGTCTGATTCTCCTACTCGTCTTGCGCAAGGGCCGGGGTGCCCTTCCAGTGCGGTTGACTCTGTCCGGCCAAAAAGAATGAAAACTATCCCGAAGGTAGAGGTGTGTCTTTTCTCAAACTGTAGCTTTTGTCCTAACAACACTTCAGAACCTCTCCATCACGTTATCTCAGACAAGATGGGTGAGAACTTTCTCGAGATAAAACTTAAGACCCAGGATGACTGTGTCAGAACTTGTGTGTCAGAGTTAGGTGTTGGGGATGCTTCCGCTCTGGAGAAATACTATCATAGGAAATGCTTGCGGTATGCTCAGCGCACCTTTACTCCTGTAGATTGCAGTAATGTCCAGCTCATTCACTCTGTATGTGATGAACAGATACTCATCTCCGTTAAAAACACTCTTAGTGATGCTGATGTTACCCTGACTATGGCCGAGGTGAATGATGTGTATTTGTCGATTTTGAAGAGGTACTAGGTTACGGTTAATGAGACAGCAAACTACCGCAAATATCTGAAAAAGCTTATTACTGAACGGCTTCCAATTGTCCAGTTTGTCAAATCGTTGCGCAAAAATTAGCCTGACAACCTTGTCCTCCCAACAACAGTTAGCCAGGCGATGGAACTTAGGTATGCGATGCTGGATAACGACACAATTGACCACTTAAAGAACATTGCTAACATTATACGAGAGGGAATGATGCAGCACTGAAACTGGTCACATAACGGCAGCTTTGAAAACTTTGATAATCCTCCTCTACTTCGGTTCTTCCTCACCCAACTCCTCTTTGGCAGTTATGTTCTAAAAAGTTTCTGGAATGCGCAATGAAGAAGTGGATAAAACTGTTGATGTTGCTTGGCAGTTTCTCGTTCAGAATACTCGGAGTGATCGGTAAGTGAAGCATGAGCCAAAGAAGAATTACGGGTTTCAGCAAACTGTCCAAACACCCCTCTCAATTGGCCTTCCCCTCACCATCCATTCCAGAGTGCATGACAAGAACCTTGTGAACAACCTTTCAGAAGTCTACATTGGGAGCGACTACCAGCGAATCCTTAACCTTGAAAAATGTGTAGAGCTAGGTGTTCTTCAGCGGATGAAGGAAACTGGTAGATTTTGTCTGCCTGATTTCGTTAAGAAAGAGGTGAACTTCTGGTTTGCTATCGATAATATCGATCTCTTAGAAGACACACCGACTGGACAGAACACATTCCACGGCACAGTGATCGTGATCAACCAGCGAGCAGAAGATGGAGAGCCTGTCAACCAAGCTCTTATCATCCCAGAGAAGCTTATCCCACCACCACCACTCACGTTTGATGTCAAGTACCTGGAAGAGCCAATCATTAAAACCAAACCAATTCGATTTGAGGCCTCCCAGCTGGCTATCGGAAAGCGGAGCCCGATTTCAAAAGACTTCACTCACACATGGGCGCTTGCCAACTACTTCAATAATGATGATCACAGTGAAAACCAAACTGAGCGGCAAATTGAGAATGACGAGCAGCAGGATATTGATGTGCACCAACAACTAGTCAGCGGTCAAAATACCCCGAATCCAGATGACGTGGGGAAAGAACGAATCAGTAAAGGTGAAAAGTTAGCAAAGAGGGCAGTTATGCCAACTTGGGCTGCTACTAAATCTCTGCTGTTATCGCGTTCCTCTCTGAGTCACGGTCGGACGAATTACAGAGGTTATTGCTCCACTGTTCAAGACCTCGCCCACAGATTACGCGACCCTGCATACTGTTCTGATGTTGACTCAGGGTATCTCTGCTTTCGTGATCAGTCCTGAGAGAAGAACACTCATAACACTTGATCTTTACAACCGTGCCCTCCAGATGCAGGAGTCAATGGGTAACACAAACGGGATTCTACGAGCAGGTGTTCTGCATATTGCATTTGCTGCTCTGCATGCTCTTGGGAAAACGATTGATGGAAGTGGCATCGACACATGTGCTATTGAATGTGGCACATAGTTCTGCAGCACTCCGTGGGATCTATTGTGGCAAGGCATACAAGCGTATAGAGTACCACATCACGACAAGCCCGACTATCATGATGATGAAGTTTGATGCCATTTTCTCTACCCTTCCACCTGGTCCTCTTCCTGTTCGTTGTGCCGCTCTCAAGAAGACTCCACGAACGCAGTTCAGACATGGTTGAAATCTACAACGACATCCAGTCCCAGTATTCAGGGGATATCAAGCCGCATGAAGAAGGAGAAAACATCAGAGAGCTCGCTCAATTTCTCATGCAGTACCTTGAACAGGTGGAAAGCCTTCTGCATCTCATCAGCGTCTGCCAATCCGCTTACTGGGAAGGTTACTTGGCTGCATTAGAGAACCTCATTTCTTTGCGCACGACATCCTGAACTATGCTCGCCTGATGCCAGTCCACCTCGTACAAATGAACGCTCTGGAACAGGACGATCCAGCTACATGGGATGCACTGAAGTCCGGAGACTTCGTTGTGGCCAAATCGGACATTCCATTCACCCACCTGTTCACCGACCAAACCCTAGAGCAGGAGATCAAAGGGTTGAAACATCATGGTGGGATGGTTGGATTGAGCCAAGATGAATCTGCTCTGGACAGACTTGTTACCACCACACCTCATCTCGCTCGAATGGTGAAGCAGTACCTCAGCAGCTTCCCTCAAGCCTCTAAATTCTCTGAGCGAAGGGAACACTACCAGCTCCTTGGGGAAGTTGCTGTGAGGACTAGATCAAACGCGCTGAAGCTATGTCACTCTAACGAGTTGCATTGTATGGGCAAGCCATTCATAGTGACGTCTCCTTTAAAAAGCCTGGTTTCATCAGCTCTTGTACCAGAAAATGCAAAGAATGACATTCTGCACTCTGCAGAGAAGGGTCAAACATGTTTTGACGAGTTCGTTCATGACAGATTCCTGCCTACATCAACTCTCACAGTTTGGGACTCAATGAAGAAACTCAAACTGAAAACGTCAAACTGGATGTAGAAAACTAAAATCCATGTCGGTGACAAGGTCATCAAATTGCGTGAGGAGCTGGAACTACTCGGCAGATTTCTCATCATCCAAGGAAGCCGACCTGAGCTGGTGCCAAAACCAGAGGAGACGATTGGCGAGTATGAAATGTCAGTGGTGTACCGGTCTCTGTACACTGTTGACGGATCTCTCTCTATATTCCATCAGACAAGGCCAGTCTGATGCACGCGATTGAAGGAGCGAAGGCTCACCCACTGCAATCTGACACCCTTCTCGATATTGCACCACTCGACAATCCACCACGAGTTCTCATTGTTGACGCAATGGTTGTGCTTCAGAGCATGAAGAAAACGCAGTCCATCCGAAAGCTTTCTGATCTTCAAGAGGCATTTACCAAGCACATTGAGTATATGATGGCTGGCTACAATGAGGGTTGAGTGGTCTTTGACCGTTATCTGGATCAGTCACTGAAGGATAAGACACGTCAGAAAAGAGCATCGACATCCAGAGAATTTGAGATCCATCCAGAAATGAAGCTCACAATGTCTCTCAAGGAGATTCTATCTACCTCAAGGACTAAGAATAGCCTGACATCTATGTTCGCTCAGGGCTTGCTGAAACATTTCTCCAGTAACAGTCCCTTCAAGCTCGTTATCGTCTATGACACGAAGATCAAGGGTCACGATTTTGAAGAAGATCATTCACACGAAGAGGCGGATACCCTGATCCCTCATCAAGTCCTGGCATCTATTGCGGAATGTGACTGGCGAGAAATCTGTTTGGTCACCCAACACAGACGTCCTCACGATTCTGCTTGACCTGGCCTCTTGTGGTTGGCTTGGAGCTCAAACATGTCTCAAGGTTTTAACTGGTAAGGGCACAAAATATCGAGAAATTGATGTGATCGAGCGAATGCAAGTGATTGGACGTCATAAGTGTCACGGGCTAATTGGACTCCACAATTTCTTAGGTGCTGACTGGGGAGGTAAATTTGTGAGTATCACCAAGACCCAGGTTGATGCTTACATGAAGCTTGAAGCAGATGACCCAGCCATCAACTGCTTCCGGGAGCTTGGTGAAGGCCCTATCTCGGCTGAGCTAGTCAACGGTGAACTGCCACTGCATGTCAAGGGTTTAGAGCGGTTCGTTTGCCATATGTACTCATCGACAGGTCCCAAAACACTGCCAGCATTGAGGTGGATGGTGTTTCGCCCCAAGAACTTGGAGGGCGAGATGTTACCGCCTACTCGTGCTGCATTATTACCACATAACATGTGCAAATTACATCGCCATGCATGATAAATCATACCCTACCAAGTGCCCATCACTTCCACCTATTGAACAAAATGGCTGGAGTGTAAAGGATGGAGTATATATTCCTGTAAGGTGTCTCACCCTTCCTGCCCCTCGAGCTGTGATTGAACTGACCAGATGCGCGTGTAAAGCAGGCTGCAAAGGAAGGTGCAGCTGTTACAAGAACGGCCTTGTAAATGCTACGTGAGTGATTGTGCAAATGTGATCAAGAATGATGTACATGAAGATGACATTGATGTATAAATCATCATGTTGTCATAGGCTTCAGTCTATTTCGTTCTCTTAATTGGAGTAATGGCGGATCCCCAATCTTCTCCCATTGAATGTCATGACCAGATTCGAGGCTGAGTCATCTCTTGCAGAATGACAGTCATGTTCTTCAAGTGGTCATTTGGGCTGTATGTAAATCAGCTTGCAAGGGAACGTGTAGTTGTTGCAAGAACGGTCTTCCTTAGAAAACTCTCTGTAATACATATATGGCATTGCAACTGATACCAAGAATGATGTACATAATAAGGAAGCGGTTAATGAATAACACATCCTACAGCCTTAGTTTTAAAGTTATTAAGTCTGAATTGTTTTACATATGGTGCTCTATTTCTCCATCTTGCTGTGAATTTTATGTTATAGTATTAAATATATTTGTAGTTCAAAATAGTTTGTGTTTATATATAGGTTAAGCTCACAAAGTCATATACAGATAGGTGTAATCCATAGCATGTGCGTGCTAAAAACAATTTTTTCTAATTTTATTTGGTAGATTCGGGATGCCCTTATCTCGCGCGAGGATAGGTTGATTACGAAAATGACTACGCCAAACGTTTTCCCGTACCTGAAAACCCCAAGAATGAGGTACTGCATGACTAGGGTTCTTGATACCATGATAATGACCTTGACCTCGA
The DNA here is from genome assembly GCA_034401795.1 of Chaetoderma sp. LZ-2023a. Taxonomy (NCBI): domain Eukaryota; kingdom Metazoa; phylum Mollusca; class Caudofoveata; order Chaetodermatida; family Chaetodermatidae; genus Chaetoderma; species Chaetoderma sp. LZ-2023a. The sequence goes on along the minus strand of CM067367.1, from coordinate 13,737,576 downwards.
TGTCGATCCCAACCGGAAGTAGGTCATGCGCACTTCCGATCACATGGAAAATGTCATAAATGAACTCGACATCACTGACAATCCATAAAACGACCCTAAGATTGTGAGTCGATTCTTTATGAGGAGATAAAAGTGTGAGGTTATCCCGTGGTGTCACATGATGGAAAGAGACCCCCCCAATGGGAGTCAAGGGGTCAGAAAATTTGAACCCCATCATTTTCGAATATTTCAAACCCCCCCCCCCCAATAAACCCAAAACTACCAAAAAAAACAATTTTAGCACGCAAATCCTACACGAGCTGCTTTCATGACACTTCATACCGCACTATAACTCTAGAGTACCTGCATCTTTAGCATAGGCATACTACCATATCCAGCGCTCTTGAGTAATCCACCATCACCACCATGCCTCTCCACCATAATACTATTGGGACCATGGGGCAGAATGAAGCGCTCGCTCTTATGGGAGCTCGTAATCATCCTGGGCATAGACTTTTCCTAACATAAAAAGGGGACAATTGTGGAGAAAAATGATCTCACATGTGAACCATATTCATAATATGAACCTGTGGACACAAAAACAAAGAGAGATTAGTATTTCATGGCACCAACCTAAGATTTTACCAGTTTTCTAGGCGCCTATCATGTCTAAATCGTGTCGCGGAAATACATGCCAACGTGCATTTAATGACAAAATTAGATTAAAATTTAATATAAATCACCTGATGGCTTGATCCCGCCATGGCCCCAGGTGACTTAGCATGATCTCACATCATAAATACTACTCTACTACACTTAATAAAGATATATAAAAGCAAAATGGAGCTTCAAAAGAAACAAGCATGTGTCTGGCCAATATACTGGAAACACGAAGTGTCAGTCTGCGCATGCGCGAGGTTGGGGCTGGCATCCGCTGGACTGTCAACTGACTCCCTGCCAGTAGGGGCACCTACCTTTTTTAATCTTAGGTTTATTGAGTGAAGGTCGATATTTAGGAAATATCATAGAGTGTTAGGGAGGTAAGTATACTCTTGAAGGGAAAAGGCAAACTACTTGCATAATCTTTATAATTATGAACTAAAGAGGGATGTGGTGGAAGAATTTTGGTAATGTCCATACACTGCCTCCTATGATCGCATATTTTGTAATTCTTTAGAGTCCTTATTCCCTATAACACCAAGCTATTATCAATTTTAAAATGTTAAAATAATCACCTAAGTCCAAAACCGTAATTATGCGAATTGCATCTCTGAATTGATGATAAGCAATATGTTAATTATAAGGAAATTGAGTTAATTTTGCATATTTTATCTAAATGAAGTTAAATATTAGGATCTGTTAAACTACTATTCCATTTACACAGTCACGATATTGGCAAAAATCAAACATATTGAATTACACTGGAATGATTGCATATGTGTGGTAGCAGTATGTCATCCGAACTTATGTGCATTAAATCAGATGGGACCATGTAGTGATTCGTCCTGATTGCATATGTGTGGTAGCAGTAGCAACATGTCATCCAAACTTATGTGCATTAAATCTGATCGGACCATGTAGTGATTCATCCATCAAATCAAATAACATCCGATAAGGAAGTGGTTGCTTAACTCTTTAAACGATAATGACCATAAGTGGCAAATTCTTTAGGATAGAACCAGTCAGTAAAGTTTCATTAATATCTGATGAGCCATTTTTGACTAGTAAGGCTAATGAAAAACGTTAATGCAAAAATCACCGCGAAAAAAACATTAGAAATTCCCCAAAATCTGCTTAATAATGATGAAGATCGCATCCGTGCATTGAATAGAACCAGTCTGTAAAGTTTCATTGAAATTTGATGGGCCATTCTTGACTAACAAGTCTAATGAAAAACTTTAACGCAAATACCATCCAAAATATTCCAAATCCAAAACCGCTAAAAAACATGAGAAATTCCCCAAAAATCTACTTAGTAATGCTGAGGATTGCATCCCTACATTGGATAGAACCAGTCAGTAGTTTTATTAAAATCTAGAATAGGATGGCTAATGAAACAACGCACAAATCATTCAAAATATTCTAAGTTTCACTGAAATCTGATGAGCCAGTGTTGAACAATAAAAACAATTAAAAACTTTAACACAAATGACACGGACACGATGACGCAAGAATTTGTAATCCCTATGTCTCGCTTTTCCCTTCGGGGTGACAAAAACCATTACCGCAGCAAAAAGTCTTAACCTGAAGGCATACAATTGTCTAAGTGCAAACGTTGAAAAAAATATGGGGAAAATTCTTTTTTATGTGTACTAGTCTTACGCATCCTATAGAACAAATCTGTGAAGTTTTATTCAAATTGGATAATCCCTTGTTTATGTAAAAAAGCGTAACACAGCAAAAACCTTAACCTGGTGCTAACCTGCATGCAAATCAGGCATAAAATAATAAAAGTTTAAACGGCGAAAAATTTTGAAAAAACTTATTCCAGTGCTTCAGTGACTGTGTGCTTCTGTTAAGGAGTCAGTCATTGCAGTGCTTCTGTTAAGGAGTCCGTCATTCCAGTGCTTCAGTGACTGTGTGCTTCTGTTAAGGAGTCAGTCATTGCAGTGCTTCTGTTAAGGAGTCCGTCATTCCAGTGCTTCAGTCACTGTGCTTCTGTTAAGGAGTCCGTCATTCCATTGCTTCAGTCACTGTGTGCTTCCATTATGTGAGCCAGGAATTCCAGTGCTTCAGTCACAGTGTGCTTCTGTTAAGGAGTCAGTCATTCCAGTGCTTCAGTCACTGTGTGCTTCTGTTAAGGAGTCAGTCATTCCAGTGCTTCAATCACTGTGTGCTTCGTTAAGGAGCCAGTCATTCCAGTGCTTCAGTCACTGTGTGCTTCTGTTAAGGAGCCAGTCATTCCAGTGCTTCAGACACTGTGTGCTTCTGTTAAGGAGCCAGTCATTCCTGTGCTTCAGTCACTGTGTGCTTCTGTTAAGGAGCCAGTCATTCCAGTGCTTCAGTCACTGTGTGCTTCTGTTAAGGAGTAAGTCATTCCAGTGCTTCAGTCACTGTGTGCTTCTGTTAAGGAGCCAGTCATTCCAGTGCTTCAGTCACTGTGTGCTTCTGTTAAGGAGCCAGTCATTCCAGTGCTTCAGTCACTGTGTGCTTCTGTTAAGGAGCCAGTCATTCCAGTGCTTCAGTCACTGTGTGCTTCTGTTAAGGAGCCAGTCATTCCAGTGCTTCAGTCACTGTGTGCTTCTGTTAAGGAGCCAGTCATTCCAGTGCTTCAGTCACTGTGTGCTTCTGTTAAGGAGCCAGTCATTCCAGTGCTTCAGTCACAGTGGTATGTTTTCTAGATTATTTTTGTGTTGTCTCTTTGAGTGTAGCTTGACCATTAATAGGTTAAATACAATAATGCTCTTAAATAGATAACAAATTATTAATATGGCATGATTAATATACGACTAGATTCAGGAATGTTCAAATGGTGACAGTATCAGCTCCTGCCAATCATTTCATCATGCAATAGCTGTCAGTCATCACACAGCAGATGTCAATCATTGTCCAGAAGCTGACCAATATTGCATGATAATATTAGTAGTCATGTAGTAAACTCATTGCTTCAGCTGCCTTGATACGAACATCGGCTGAGGAATCCTTGAGCAGCAAAATCAATGCTGGCAATAAAATAAAATATTTAAGCATCAGTTGATAGCCCAATTCTGTGATGTCCTAAAGATAAATGAAGTGAATTTCACTTCTACGCCTAGCCTGTAGCAATAAGAAATACAGTTTTAATTGTAAACAATTTCATTGCAATGGAGCCTAGTGGTTCAAAGGGTTTATCAGCTACCACTTGAAGTACCAGAGATAAACTCCAAGATGGAATCGCTAGTGGAAACCTTGGTCTTAGATTACCCATGTATGATTACTGTATTCTGTGGCTGTAGTAGTATAAACATCCTACACTGGCTACAGTTGCCATCAGTCCTTCTTCGCTTTTGCCCACTGTGTCTTGTCCTCAGCCGAAATCCTTAGCTTCCTCAGGTCCATTCTTGACTTGAGTGTACAGAGTCCTGCTTTCTTGAGGTCACCTCATAAGTACACTTAGCAGATTTATGCAATGACGTCCTCTCCTGGCTTTGTATTTGCTGGCTCCGAGTAGCGCGAATTCCAAGGCTCTTTGTGCTGGTGTGTCTTCTGGCATCCTTAGCATATGGCCAAACATAGACCATCTTTGCTGGGTGACTTTTACAGAAAGTGGCGACGTATTACACATCTTGTATATTGGATCATTGGAAATTATGCTGTCTGGCTATCGGTGTCCAGTGATGGTGCATAGGTGTAGATTACTCATGCCTTTGATCAAAGTATTAAGATAACATATTTCATCACTTCCCCTATTAGCCAGCAATAGTTAGGCTTGAGCACCATTCTGCAAATCTGTTGATTTTATAGTTATATGCTCTGGAGGTTGATCCCCTTCGCCTAAACATGGATGCTTGCTCAGAAAAGCCCTCCTTAATTACGGATTCCTTCATAACATCCATGCAGTCAATTGGAACATTGACGGATTGTTGTGCAGGGTCTTGCCCTGGAAAATTATATTGTCCACCAGAGACAGAGAAACCGGATTGCAGACCAGAAGGTCCAGCAGATATGTATACCATGATCGGCTTGAAATCTCATTGGAATGACGGATTTGGCTGGAGAGATTTGATGTGACTTGATGATGTCCAATTCTGCATTATACTATCCAGTTAAATACTACAGGATTCAAATGCCATGATATGGGAAAGCCACCCTGAGGGTAATCATATGTTTCACGTTTTATGGCTTTGAAACGTGACTCATTATAACACTTGCGCAAGATATTCTCTTCCTTTATAGGAGTCTGACTGGATTGTATAGCGTGGAATCGACTTTAGGAGTCTGACTGGATTTTATAGTGTGGAATCGACTTTAGGAGTCGGACTCAATTGTATAGTGTGGAACCAAGTTTAAGAGTCTTGACTTGATTGTATAGTGTGGAATCGACTTTAGGAGTCTGACTGGATTGTATAGTGTGGAATCAACTTTAGGAGTCTGACTGGATTGTATCGTGTGGAATCAACTTTAGGAGTCTGACTGGATTGTATAGTGTGGAATCAACTTTAGGAGTCTGACTGGATTGTATAGTGTGGAATCGCCTTTAGAAGTCTTGACTCGATTGCATAGTGTGGAATTGGAGTCTCGCCAATTAACATGTATCAATGTGTCAGTGTCAGTACATTCAGTAATTAGCGTGAATCAATGTCTGTGTCAGTACATTCAGTAATTACCATGGATTAATGCGTCAGTGTGAGTACATTCAGTAATTAGCATGAATCATTGCGTCAGTGCATTCATCATGTACGTGCGTATGTGTGTGCATGCGTGCGTGCTCCAATACATTCAGTAATTTCCACCAGAAGACGGTGGCAGCATTCATACCTGAACAGACATGCTCCTTAGAGATCTGCATCTGTTTCTCACGAGGAAGATTACCCAATAAGAACCCTGAAATGTTAACAAGACAGTGTTACACAGATCACAATGACCTTGACCTAAAAAATATGAATGTCTGTGATGCTCCTCCTGGTTGAGGTAACTATATGACGATGTTTAGTTCCAATAATTTGGGCAATTCTGAAATAAAGGCAAGGCGAGCTAACCAGAATCAAACTGTTAAATTCTGGATTTTATACAAATGTTACAATGACCTTGACCTCTGACCTCAATATCATTGTACTTCATATAGATAAAAGTTAAATTCAAGTAGGGTGCTATGTTGAATTACACAGAAAACTTAACCGTAAAAAGTAGTTTTATACGAAAGTCAGCGACCTTGAACTTTGACATCAATATGTTCCATCCCCTTGCTATAAAGAAGCGTGCATCTAAGTTTAGTCCCAAAAGAGTGAAGCCATGTCGAGAAATAAGACAATATGTTGAGCTAAACGCAAAACTTAACCATAAAAAGTAGTTTTATACCAAGGTCATAGTGAGCTTGACCTCGCAATGTCAATATCATTGTGCTCCACACCCAAGTTTAGTCCCAATAGGGTGAAGCCATGCCGCGATATTAGCTCAAATGAGATTGGACGCTGACAGATGGCGTAACGGAACCACAAAAACTTTCATTTTAAAAACGTTTTGAGATATGGCGCGAACACACAAATCTTTTAGGCATTTTAGGCATTTCAGCGGGGATAACTCTCGCAAATATTGACGGATCTCCACCAAACAGAAACATGACAATTTGTCTCCCCTAATATATACAATTGAGAAAGAAATTCAAACGTAAATTTTTGAGACATTTTAGGCATTTCACGGTGGATAACTCACAAATATCAACGGATCTCGACGAAACGAAATCATGACACTTCGTAAAAAAATTCAAATGTAGATTAAAAACTTTTTTAGATATGCCCCAGACATAGATTTGCTAACAGACGGACAGACACCGAATTCTCCTGAATAACTGAAGAGATTGGGCCGAAATTTGGTAAATATGATTAGGGACTAAAGGGCTATTCAAGTGTGTTTAAGAGAAGTTAGTACAGTAAAACATGACCACCATCGACCAATCAGAATTCAATGCCTCGGAACCATCTAGGAATTTTTTATTAGTTGGATTTTGAAGCTAAATTTGGTTTCATATACTTATTTGAGTATGCTGATTTCAAATTTGCCACTTTCAAAATTGTCCAGTAAATGGTTTGGCAGCCATCTTGGATTTTCACACCAAAAACTACCATAATAAAGGCATAAGAAATGTAAAATGTTTTCTCGAGAACCACTGGACCGATTTTAACCAAATTTGGTAGGAAACATGCTTCCGCCATAAGGATACAAGGTTGTTCACCAAATGCAGATGATCCGTCAGTTTGGCCGGCGGATATCTTGGATTTTTGTTAATTTTTTTAAACGTCTCTGAAAGCACTTGGGGGATTGATTCAAAACTCATGAAACATCATCTAGAGCAACAGAGCTGAACTAAGTTTGTTCAAGCCAAATGATTTGGTGGGCATTTTGGATGACGTAATTTTCATGAAATGATCGAGTCGAAATTTGAGAAATATGATTAGGGATTAAGGATCTTTCAAGTTTGTTTAAGAGAAGTTGGTACATTAAAAAACATGGCCACCATCGACCAATCAAAATATAGCATTTGGTATCCATATTGGATTTTTTATTAGATGGATTTTGATGCCGAAAATGACTTCATATAGATTTATTGGCATGCGATTTCAAATCACTTTATATAGGTTTATTGGCATGTGATTTCAAATTACTTTATATAGGTTTATTGACATGTGATTTCAAATTACTTTATATAGGTTTATTGAAATGCGATTTCAAATTATTTTATCTAGGTTTATTGGCATGCGATTTCAAATTATTTTCTATAGCTTTACTGTCATGCGATTTCAAATTTGGGAAATTTAAGTGTCAGATAAATGAGTCTGTGGCCATCTGGGTGTTTTATAACCTCTGAAATGAATGGGAACAGGTTTAAATGACTTCTCAAGAACTGCCTTGCTGGTTTCAAGGATATTTGGTAGAAAGCAGCCTTTGGTGATTGAGGTCAAAAGAACCTGATTGGTCGATTTTCTTGGTGGCCATCATGGATTTTCCAAAAGTTTTCCTGAGATTATATCACATTTCTGTGATGTGACAGAAATCTCACTGGCCAATGTTCCAGCTGAGCGATGCAGGTGCAAGGGCGCCTCTTGTTATATTTTATAATCATTTTTTAAATTGTCAGTGCATGATATTGGTTTTCAATATGGTGTTTGTATATCGTCCAGCCGTAGCCCACCAACAGCTCCTCAGCGACTGCATGTGACTTCTTTATTAACCCTCTCAATACTTAAATCACACTAACTCTATTTCAAGGAAACAATACTGGAAAGGTTTTTGAAAATAAGTTGAAGGGGAAGTGACCTTATTTGAATACCCTATGATGTACACTATGACATCACCATACACTATGACATCATCATACACTATAACACATAGATATAAATATATATACCGGCTAGATTGCCCATGATCACCATCTCAAAATAATATGTTTTTGTTACTAAACCTATTATGTAGTTGAATAAAGTGTCATTATAATAGGCAATACAAATTTATTTCTGATAAGAATATGTAAATTTGCGTCTGTTCAATTTCTCTTCAAAATACCAAAGACAATTTAGTCATTCTTGAAAGCTATATATTCAGCTGATCGTCTGTGTCAGCCAGTAAGTGAATACCTGGTCATGTGTAATTGTGATGTACTAAACTCGCGTCATCCATGGTCGTGACAACTAACTATAGTGATGGTATGGATGAGCAATCGAGCCAGTACATATATGACATCTATGGTATGACATAATTAGGACAAGATCAATCAACAGGGTTGAAGTTATGTTGATAAATTGGATACATAGATTAGTGACTTGCCTGCAAACATGGCAGCATTGGCCTTGATTTCTGGCCAGTTGCTCTTGAAGAACGACACACAGCCCATCACATAGAAGTTCACTTTATCAGTAAAGTCCTGGATCTACACAGAAAATGATACATAAATAAACATTAGATACAATTACTATGATTGGCAGCCAGCTGAGAACTCCTACACACAGTGACAGGCAAAGGTAGTGAGATTTTTCCATCCATCACATGTATACATCAGACATCATACTGACACATCACACTGACACATTACACTGATACATCACACTGATACATCTCACTTATACATCACACTGAGACATCTCACCGATACATCTCACTTATACATCACACTGAGACATCGCACTGAGACATCACATAAAATCTATATTTGAGTCTTGGTATATTCATACGAAGGAATATTTGAACTACTCGCATATCTAAGATGGCTGCATAATAGAAACAAAACATCATTGTTAAGGGTATAAGACAGGGAAATCTTTTGTTGGGAAAGATTATGATTGACACCATTGCGCATAAATGGTATGAGACATATGCCAAGTTTCATGTCACTCGGACTAGTCTATCAGACAAAAAAAAATTTTGAGCCAATTTTTAAAAAGAAATGTTTGTTTGGAGTATGGAGAGTTCAAGTGGCTGGGCATGAATCATGCGATATCTTCGAATATGTATGTTGGAAAACAGCTAATTTTAATGCCATACAGGGTTAACATAACACTAAGGGGTGACCCTGACCACACAGTCTACCCGCTTTGTTTGGGATCTCCATATAGAGGTGGATGTGTGTACTGCAGCTCCCACATCGAGAGGAAGATGGATTGTACAATAGCTCCCATATAGAGAGGGAGGATGAGTGTACTATAGCTTCCACATAGAGAGCGAGGGTGAGTGTACTACAGCTCCCACATAGAGAGGAAGGATGAGTGTACTACAGCTCCCAAATAGAGGGAGGATGAGTGTACTACAGCTCCCACATAGAGGGAGGATGAGTGTACTACAGCTCCCACATAGAGGAAGGATGAGTGTACTACAGTTCCCACATAGAGGAAGGATGAGTGTACTACAGCTACCACATAGAGAGCGAGGATGAGTGTACTACAGCTACCATGTAGAGCAAGGATGAGTGTACTACACTTACCACAGAGAGCGAGGATGAGTGTACTACAGCTCCCACATAGAGAGCGAGGATGAGTATATTACAGCTACCACATAGAGGGAGGATGAGTGTACTACAGCTCCCACATAGAGGAAGGATGAGTGTACTACAGTTCCCACATAGAGGAAGGATGAGTGTACTACAGCTACCACATAGAGAGCGAGGATGAGTGTACTACAGCTACCATGTAGAGCAAGGATGAGTGTACTACACTTACCACAGAGAGCGAGGATGAGTGTACTACAGCTCCCACATAGAGAGCGAGGATGAGTATATTACAGCTACCACATAGAGTGAGGATGAGTATACTACACCTCCCACATAGTGAGGATGAGTATACTACAGCTCCCACATAGAGGAAGCATGAGTGTCCTACAGCTCCCACATAGAGAGCGAGGATGAGTGTACCACAGCTCCCACATAGAGAGCGAGGATGAGTGTACTACACCTACCACAGAGAGTGAGGATGAGTGTACTACAGCTCCCAAGCAGAGTGAGGATGAGTGTACTACACCTACCACATAGTGAGCGAGGATGAGTGTACTACAGCTCCCACACAGAGCGAGGATGAGTATACTACAGCTACCGCAGAGAGAGAGGATGAGTGTACTACAGCTCCCACGTAGAGTGTGAGGATGCGTGTACTACAGCTCCCACATAGAGGAAGCATGAGTGTACTACAGCTCCCACATAGAGAGGGAGGATGAGTACTACAGCTACCATGTAGAGGGAGGATGAGTGTACTACAGCTACCTTGTAGAGAGCGAGGATGAGTGTACTACAGCTCCCACGTAGTGAGGATGAGTATACTACAGCTCCCACATAGAGGAAGCATGAGTGTCCTACAGCTCCCACATAGAGAGCGAGGATGAGTGTACCACAGCTCCCACATAGAGAGCGAGGATGAGTGTACTACACCTACCACAGAGAGTGAGGATGAGTGTACTACAGCTCCCACATATAAAGGCAGGATAAGTGTACTACAGCTCCCAGATAGAGAGGAAGGATGCGTGTACTACAGCTACCACATAGAGAGGAAGGATATGTGTACTACAGCTCCCACATAGAGGGAGGATGGGTATACTAAGGCTCCCACATATAAAGGCAGGATAAGTGTACTATAACTACCACATGATGAGTGTACTACAGCTCCCACATAGAGAGGGAGGATGAGTGTACTACAGCTTCCACGTAAAGTGAGGATGAGTGTACTACAGCTCCCACATAGAGGAAGGATGAGTGTACTACAGCTCCCACATAGAGAGGGAGGATGAGTGTACTACAGCTCCCACATAGAGAGGGAGGATGAGTGTACTACAGCTCCCACATAGAGGAAGGATGAGTGTACTACAGCTCCCACATAGAGAGGAAGGATGCGTGTACTACAGCTACCACATAGAGAGGAAGGATATGTGTACTACAGCTCCCACATAGAGGGAGGATGAGTATACTACAGCTCCCACATAGAGAGCGAGGATGAGTGTACTACAGCTCCCACACAGAGCGAGGATGAGTATACTACAGCTACCGCAGAGAGAGGATGAGTGTACTACAGCTCCCACGTAGAGAGTGAGGATGCGTGTACTACAGCTCCCACATAGAGGAAGCATGAGTGTACTACAGCTCCCACATAGAGAGGGAGGATGAGTACTACAGCTACCATGTAGAGGGAGGATGAGTGTACTACAGCTACCTTGTAGAGAGAGAGGATGAGTGTACTACAGCTCCCACGTAGTGAGGATGAGTGTACTACAGCTCCAACATATAGGGAGGATGAGTGTACTACAGCTCCCACATAGAGGAAGGATGCGTGTACTACAGCTCCCAGATAGAGAGGAAGGATGCGTGTACTACAGCTACCACATAGAGAGGAAGGATATGTGTACTACAGCTCCCACATAGAGGGAGGATGAGTATACTAAGGCTCCCACATATAAAGGCAGGATAAGTGTACTACAGCTACCACGTAGAGAGGAAGGATGAGTGTACTACAGCTCCCACATAGAAAGGAAGGATGAGTGTACTACAGCTCCCACATAGAGAGGGAGGATGAGTGTACTACAGCTCCCACGTAAAGTGAGGATGAGTGTACTACAGCTCCCACATAGAGGAAGGATGAGTGTACTACAGCTCCCACATAGAGAGGAGGATGAGTGTACTACAGCTCCCACATAGAGAGGGAGGATGAGTGTACTACAGCTCCCACATAGAGGAAGGATGAGTGTACTACAGCTCCCACATAGAGAGGAAGGATGCGTGTACTACAGCTACCACATAGAGAGGAAGGATATGTGTACTACAGCTCCCACATAGAGGGAGGATGAGTATACTACAGCTACCACATAGAGAGCGAGGATGAGTGTACTACAGCTCCCACATAGAGAGCGAGGATGAGTGTACTACAGTTCCCACATAGAGTGGAAGGATGAGTGTACTACAGCTCCCACATAGACAGGAAGGATGAACATCCAATGTTTACATTGGTTTGTGTAATTCTGTTTGTCTAATTCTGAAAATACTACAGAAGAGGAACTTGAGAGTTGGCAATCTCTGATTACTCTTGTTTTCTACTTACTATAGCTTTAGCGAGGTCATTCATAAACTCGCCATAGAAAAGGTTAGCATCTTCAAGCAGATGTTTCTGGAATTTACTGTTCACGAGTTCCGATGCAAGAAGTGGTCCCAGTAAGCGAAGTGAGTATTTACAAGCCTAGATAATAGGAAAACAGAATACAATTTGCATTGATAATCAGAGAGCTAATTAAACCTAACAGCATAACACTATCATTCATGGATTCAGCTGAGTAACACTGTCATTCATCGATTCTGCGGTGATGGGCTTAGGTGGTCAGCCGCTTCTCTAGAATTCTCATGAATTAAAATGATATAATTACTATATCAAGAGTAGTTGGGAAAGTCAATTTAGTCTTGAAGTGAAAGGATCCTATTTCTGAATACTCACTTTGCGGACATCAACCTCTGGGTCATTTAAGTGCAGTAATACACTAATCAGGTTACTGTGGATTTGTTCAAGAAATGGCAGCTTAGATGGACCATCACCAAATCGAGACAGGTTCCCAAACAAGGTGAAAGCTTGGGCTCGGACAGATGTCTTCTCCTAGAAAGTGTAAAACTTATAATAATTAATATACTAAAACAGCACTTGTATGTCATGAGCTTGTCTTTGTTATGTCATGTCTCTGTCTCTAGTATGTCATGTCTCTGTCTCTGCTATGTCATTCTGTCTCTGGTATGTTATGTCTCTGTCTCTGGTATGTCATATCTGTCTCTGGTATGTCATGTTCTGTCTCTAGTATGTCATGAGTTTGTCTCTGGTATGTCATGAGTTTGTCTCTGCTATGCCATGTCTGTCTCTGGTATGTCATGTCTCTGTCTCTGGTATGTCATCAGTTTGTCTCTGCTATATCAGGTCTCTGGTATGTCATGAGTCTGTCACTAGTATGTCATGTGTCTGTCCCTAGTATGTCTCTTTCACTTTAGACCAAACAAAAGCAACACCTTTCCAAATAGAAGACAGTTTGGCGGAGAGGTTTCTCTGTCGCAAATTTAGCTGGAGAACAAACTCGGTCCACTGGTTCTCGAGAAGACATTTTAACTTTCCTATTGCTTTAGTATGAGAGTATTTGGCGAGAAAACAATCCATCAAGCCTTTTATCCAACTGTTTCAAAAGTAGAAAATTTTGAATCCGCATACCCAAATACATAATTATAAAACCAATTTCGACAAAATCCTTCAAATAAAAAAACACAATATGGCCATCAAACACGCTACATTTCAATTGGTCCACATCAGCCATGGTTTTTGACAGGTCAATTTCCCTTGAACAAACTTTAATCGTCCTTAGTCCCTAATCAAATCTCGTGTTTCATGAGCTTTGAATCAATCCCCGAAGCAGTTTCAGAGTAAAGGATTTTGAAAGACATTTCTAAAAATCGGCCAAAATCCAAAATGGTTGCTGGCTAAATTAGTGGATCGGCTTCGTTTGAACAGATCTCTATCCCCTAAAGATTATTCCTGCCAAATGATTCTTGCGAAGTCACTTAAACAGAAAGTTGAAAGATGGACGGATGGATAATGGACCATCTCCAAGGCATTAAGCTCATTTGACAATTCTGGCCATGTGAGCTAAAAATTCTTGAAACTACTGGCCAGACAAGTTGAATAAGCTATGATGTTCAGTGTGACCATGAAAAGTGGGTCATGCTGACCTATTTTGATACATGACACACCTTTATGATAGAATGCCACTATATACCATTTTTGGTGGCGATATGTGAAAACTTGAAAATATGGTCTGGACCAAAGATTGGGGATGGACGCAGACACACAGGCATGGACAAATCGATTACTATAGACGCCCACTTTTGTGGGGGGGTGTAAATATATCTTGCTCAAACTATGGTTGACCATAGTCATAACTAAAGAAAATATAGGATTTATCCTTTTTACGAGAGTTGATACTTACCATCCAGAATACTCTTGATATACAATATATCCAACTGGCTCAATTATACACAGAATTAAATAGAATAAAACGACCAGACGACCCGGAGGGTCTGGTCTTATGTTTTACTAATTACATATACCTCCCTCCTTGCATTACTATAGCGCTTTCCTTCTCTGAAGGGAAGCATAGTAGGATGAATTTTTACAGCCAATGTTTGATGGGTATTGTGGTTATACACAAGTGACTGAAGATTTCTTCAGGAATCTCCATACTCTCTCTAATGACGAGATCCATAGTAATTCGCTTGAATGTTATATCTCAGAATGAAGCAAGAAGAGGGTTAATCCAATACCCATAGCCACTGAGAAGGTCATTAAGCACAATGACAACCTCATTGGCTGATAACTAACACATGAACTTGTTGTAGCAACCATGATTACATTCCTTTGACGATGCCAGTCATATAACCCAGCTTTAAGCAGATCCATGAAGAGGTAGATGATCCTCTCACTACTCAACTCTGAATATCTGACTAAAACTGAAATTAAAAACTAACCTAAATAGTCCACATTATATGACGGAAATTTTCAATCTGAAATACCCAAATAGGACAAAATTGACATATTCGGGTATACCCAAAGGCTGAATGATATAATGAATATCTTAGTTGAATATAACTAATCTAACAAGATATGACCATTACAATGAAGCCTCAAGCCCCCCCCCCCCCTCCACCCCCAAAATTGACAGAGGGGAGGCTTGAGATGGGCTGTAATGCAAGGAGGTAGGTATATGTAATTAGTAAAACATAAGACCAGACCCTCCGGGTCGTCTGGTCGTTATTACTACATTACAACCTACATCCTTGCATTACTATAGCTCAAATACAGATTTCAACATTGAACAGAGCCCGGAGGGAGGCAAATTTTGTTCACCATTGATGTAAAAATAGAGACAAGTACGAAGTTAGTAATAACAAGACAAGTACGGTACTCTAAAGATAGTAAGGAATTACCCTCAAAGCATTTTAATAGAAGGAGTAGCAGAAACAGAAGAAATGAAGAGGGATCATAGTTCTTTCTTCTTCTTTTCATTCGCTGATCATACCGCCAGTCCTGTAAGTGACTATCTACATGATCATAAGCGTTAAGTGCATGGATCCATGGTTTATTAGAGTGCGCCGTGCGGCCTGGAACCTCTGTCTTCAGCACTCGAGGTTTCTGTCAGGGTTACCTCACCCTTACCTCCTTTAGTCGCCTTGTACAACACGCAGAGGATACGGAAGGTGTATTCTAAGCCCCACCTACAGGGCAGGGATCATAGTTGATCCCAGGAAGAAAATAAACATAAAGATCATGCAAGGGGAGATAACTAAAAAAGGGTGATGAAAGATATGATATGAAAAAGGGTGAAATATATTCATGAAGGGGAAGAAATGGATTCACACTCACCACTAGAACAAGACTTATATGAAAGACGATGATGAAGAGCGTAAAGAGGATGATGAAGATGACGAAGGAATACGAGTCATGTTCCCTGAAGCTACTTTATGAGTTTTCTTATAGAAAATGAAGAAAGCCCAGAGTCTTTAATATAGAGTCAATAAAATATTTGCTGATTCCCAATAAGCAACTTGAATAATGCCATCCGTAAAAAGGGCACAATAGGAGGCAAGGCCCCTAACAACATGGGCCTTAACACCCACAGTAGAATTGTCCTCAGGAGATGTCAATTAATGGCAAATTTAGATGATAACAACTATCCAGCGAGAAAGTTGTTAATGAGGAAGGACGATTCACACTTTCAACAAATGAGACCAAAGATGTCTAATGTCGGATTGTTAGCACTCAGTGTGAAGTTTATACCTATTAATGTCCCTAACTGGACACCAGACAGAATAGGCTGGGTAAAAAGAAGGAAGCTTGAGAATTACAATAGGTTTACCTAAGAATTTGAATGAGGTTTGGACAGAAAATCTGCTCTAGTATAGAGAATAATGAAATTCCCAGTAATTTGAAACCTATCTAGTTCTACCGAAAGGGTATGAATTTCCGAACGACAGATGGCTGAAGCTACTGCTTAACAGAAAAAACTGCTCTAAGTGTTAGGTATTGCAAAGAAACAGAACCCAAAGGTTCAAAGTGTTACACTGCTAGAACTAGTGGAACAAGTGAAAGGTTCCAATAAGGGAGATGTTTTCTAATGGGGGGGGGGGGGGGGGGGGGTCTAGAATAACCCATACCTCTAATAAGGACGTAAAAGTGTTCTTGAACTTACACTGAACGATCCGAAAAACACTGAACGAAAGAGTTCAAGCCAAAATGATAGGATCTGATAGTATTAGCTGTAAGATTTAAACTGATAAGAAATGAAGACCAGGAACTCAGAGGACAAGACAGAATGGTCTGAGCACCCTCTTTGAGAAACTCAAATCAGGATTTTAAATGTTTCTAATCGAAGATCTGAGAGATCTTCCAAAAGTTCCTTAGGTCTGGCAGAAAAAATTGATGAAGAAGGTGGTAACTCGACAGCTTCCAGATTGATAGGTGAAAGATTTTTGGATTGTGATGGAGAATCCTGCCTCTGTTCTGGGACAATAGATTGTGGGAGACAGGAAGTAGCAGAGGGAGATCTAGAAAAAAAGTCCAGGAGATCCAGAAACAAGACTGACGGCCAAAACGGAGCTATCAATAGGACTACACAAGGATAATGTCCGATCATTCTGAGGACTAGAGGAATGAGGATAGTCGGGGAAAAGACGTAAGTGAACATGATGTCCTAAGACTACGCTAGAGCATCCACTAACAGAGCCCTGGGTTCCGGAAAGGGAGATGAAGGTGGATATCTTTCTGTTCTGAGTGAAGCAAAATAATGGACTCTCTACAGAGAGAGAGACCAACCTGGTTCCCCCCCCTGATTATTGATGAACAAGGCCATTGTGAAATGTCTGATCTGAAAAGTATTGACCTACCGAGAATCAAGGGTTCCCAATGAACTAGTGCATGGAAAACAGCCCACAGTTCTAACAGGTAGACAAGGGAAGAAGATTCTGTGAGGGACCAGATTCCCGCAATCTACCTGAAACCCCAAATGGAACCCCACCCCTCCAGGGATGCAAATGAGAAGATAAATGCCTAAGGGGTTGGAAGCTGTAGAGGAACCCTAAACATGGACTGACAGTCTTTCCAAAGCTGGAAATGAGTGAATAGAGAGAACTTGATGAGAATTGGAAGATCCAGAGAATCTAGAGGATGATTTCAATGAGCCATAAGATAAGACTGGAAGGGTGTTCTCATCAAAGAAGCCCAAGGAATCACTATTACGACTGAAAACATGAGGCCTATGGTTCTAAGAAGGATCTGGCTATAACTAATTGGCCAACCATGAAAGCTTGAATTGTGTACATCAACGTCTGAAGATTGGGAAGGAAGGTGAATAACTTCCCCTGAGAGAGAAAACTGCGGAAATGTACCAATGAAGAAACAATCAGAGATGCTCGACAGATATAGATTCTAGACCAACCTGGACACACACACACGATGCCCCCCACCCCTCCTCCTGATGAAAGAAAAATGAGCCTACTGAGAAAGTATGATCGGATAAGATAGAAAGACAGAGAATCAGGGAATCTCAATGAACTAGGGCATGGAAAAAACACCCACAGATCTGAAAGGTTGACATGAAAGAAAGATTCTGTGAGGGACCAGGAACCTGAAATTTATATAGGAGACCCAACCTAGCATAGATGGATCTGTGAAAAGGATGGCCTGAGGAGATGATGGAAGAAGAGGGACCCCAAATAACAGAATTGACTGATATTCCAAAACTTGATATTCCAAAACTGGCAATGGTTCATGAGTTGAAAGATGATAATCCAATGATTAAGAAATCTACAGCTGATTCCAGTGGGATAAAAGATAGAACTGGAAAGGTCTTGTCATCAGAGGAGCCCAAGGAATCACTTCCTATACCTAAAGGACGAGGCCTATGAAACTGAGGAAATAACTAGCCGAAACTAACTGGCTTATCTTGAGAGGTTGAAATGAGAATACCATTATCTACCCATTGGGAGGTAGGGAAATAACCTCCCCTGAGAGAGGTCGATGAGACCTCCAGGGGGTAAAAACACAGATCAGAGTGACCCTTTCATATTATGATATCAGAACAAAAGCAAACTTAGCAACCAGCAAGACAAAATGTGGAAAGCCCCCCCACCCCCCCACCCCACCCATAAAAGAAGATTATAAACGATCCTGATGATAAAAAGAAAGTGTACATCTGTCATACACATAACACAGTAAAATAAATAGAGAAGACCTAATAACAAAAGGAGATAAGAAGCCTATCAACAGAAGATATACTAGAGTGATACCTAATATCTGAATAAAAGAAAGCTATAACTTAAAAATAAATGCTAAAAAGCCTCAATATTCCAATTAGGACTAGGCTGAAATAGATAGGATGTTGATAGATAAGATATTTCTTGAGTTATCTAAGTATAAGTCCAAAGTGATCAAGAATCTATTTAGAGAATTTTTGAATGATACAATAAGAATAGAAAGTAATGTTACTTGAATCAAGTGAAAGGCGATGTATCATAGATATAAGAGCTATATCCTTATTCTAACCCCTTCCTGAGAGAGGTAACTAGCTTTGATTTCTACTATTCAATCTCTACCACCATCAACGGATAGAGAAATAAGCATCATAGAAGTATAGCCAAGCTTATTAAAGTTGTAGACATTGAAACAATATAGATAAAAATTAATTAGTTTTTAAACTATATTAGTGACAAGTAAAAATCCCATAGAAACCTATGGGAGGGGTGAGAATACAGCTATAGTTAAATAGAATTAGCTAAAATAAACTGAACTATGTAAAGGATCTACATAGAAACCAAAATAAAACTTCATGTAAACAAAAGAGGGAACAAACTATATACAGGGCGAATTGTCATTGACCTATATCAAAAGTGACGGAAACGATGATGACAATCTGACAGCTACCGGAAGTAGATAAGAAGGGAATGAAAGGTGATCAATTTTGAGCCCAAAATCACCAATCCCGAACTGATGGGAAAAAACATGACTCTAAATAAAAGGTTTTAGCTAAACATAAGAAAATAGCCTCGAAAAGAGGGGGAAATAGAAGAGAAACAGCGATAATGTCGCCGAGATTAAATGAGACTAGGACGAATCGACTGCCGAAATGAGGAGTGATGATGATCAATTGACGGCTACTGAACGAACGACGAAATACGGCAAAGAAACTGCGATTAAAGAAAATCGCCAAATACCATGAGAGCAAATCTAATCTGACTTACAGGAAAGATTATTTTTAAAACAAAAGGGTGATAAATGTGGTAAAATAGTCATAAACGAACAAAATATTCATGATAAATATAGAATGACATCTATAAGTATAAAACTATATATATAAGTATAGAACTGCGTCTCTAACTCGGGACGAAAAAATTACCAAAACATAGCTAATTAGAATTGCGCAGTAATCTGACAGATAGGAAAGAGTGCAAGAAGAACAGGTTGAGAACGCATAAAAAATACTATAACTTAAATTGTGAGAATGCAGGGAGAGATAATACACACAAAAGGTGGGGAGAAAGAAGCCTGAACTACCAAGATATAGAACGAGAGTACTGCTAGATAAGATAATAATATGCATAAATGTAATAAGGTGAAAAAAAAGATCCCATTGACCGGGGAAACATGAGAAAAAATGTCAAAACTAATGAAAGAAATGATTAAAATTTTGATTTTGACACTCCGGAATGACCGGCTCCGACTCGGGCCGGGCCTAGGCCGGGGTGGGAAACCCGGAAGAAAAAACAAATTTATGCCAGAATGACCAGTCCCGATTCGGGCTGGGGCCCCAAGCCAGGACGGGGAAACCGGGAGAAAATTCAAAATTGATTTTGACACGCCGGAATGACCGGTCCCGAGCCGGGCCTGGGCACAATCCGGGGCAGGACAGCCGGCATAAAAACAGCTAAGGAGAGTCATTAAAATTTTAATCTTGACACACCGGAATGACTGGTCCCAACTCGGGCCAGAGCCCGAGCCGGGGCGGGGAAACCGGGAAAAAAATTCTAAACTGATTCTGAAAAGCTGGAATGACCGGTCCCGAGCCGGGCCTGGCTGGGGATGTGGTCGGGGCCCAAGGAAATCAGAATCCGAAGAATCCCTAACAGCCAGACCTGGGTAGAAACCTGTGTCCGGACCCAAGGATGAGATCGGCAACTTGAGCTGGCCGACATCCCAACCTGGGGCCCGGGGCCTGCACAGCCTCTAAACCCGACATCACCCCGGAGGCCGGACCCTGACCACAAGCCGGGTCTGGCCCCCCGATGGAATCGGTAACATCCGGGGCCGGATGTCTAACCGGAGTAATAACAGATACAATATGTGAATATGCGATTGGGTTAGTAGCAGATAGCGAATGTGTGACGACCCTTGAAGACACAGTAGTGACAGGCCGGACTGACTTATGACCTGATAAGGCCCGAGACCTTCAGCGGTCTGCACGGGCGTAGGCTGCGGAATGTTGAATGAGTCGGACCGACTTATAACCTGATTAGGCCCGAGACCTTCATCAGTCTGCAAGGGCACAGGCTGCGGAATGTTGAATGAAAATGATGAAATCTGTGGAGGCGTGACTGGCTCATGAACAGGCGGTGAACGAGGCGTATACCAAGATTTGGTGCCCTTGTTCTTCAGGTTCTTCTTAGTGGTACTTCTGAAAGAGTGCAAACTGTTTAAAAGAAATTATTAGTTTTAGAAACCAAGAATTTTCTAGGAACAGCCAGTTCCAATGCTTCACCCTCAATTATGTCAGGAGATGAAGCATTGGAAACTGACTGGTCCATGATAATCTTGTTAATCCTTTTATCAATGGATGAATCAGTGCTGCTCACCTGTTTTTTTGAAGACGTTCCTGTGATAACCGATTTTCCCCAGAATAATCGATGACTCAGACTTGATCTTGGATTTGGCCTCTATTAACCACCGACCATAAGGTAAAACAATTTGCCTGGTTTCAGAGGTCGATGGAGAAATAGGTTTTAACAAAAGACATTCAAATAGCTAGCGACCATGACCTGCAAATAAGGCAGGAAGACTCAAGGGTACGCGAAGTGCACTTGGAACACCGTGTCCAACGTGGTCTGATTTTATAAATCTCTGAAAGCTGCCATTAGAACATCGTATAGAGTGATTCACATTCTTCTCTTTAAATTTAACCTATGACCTCTTCGGAGACATTCTCGGATCTGAATCGTAAAACAGTAAGACCTGATAGAGTAAAGCTCCGAGTATGACTCAGAATTAGCCGCACTAATCTCAAGATTTACAAAAAGGGACCTTACCGATCTCAACAAATTTTTTAATATTTTCTTTTTGAGAGAGTATGTTAGCGAGATTATATCAGGATTCATGCTCAATACCATTCAAGCATGTCAATACAATAGCTTTACAAGCCACTGTTAATAAAGAAGCACAAATAGACAACTCATATGTCAAAACACTCTAGACGCAAATAACTAAAACTGGTAATGCGCCTACCATGAAAATAGAAATGATCATAAAATCATTTTTATAACACCATAACCTACAACCACTTATCTTGGGAGGTTTCTTCCTCTTATCAGACATCTTGATGATCTTTATCCATGACTTTCAAATCCACAAGCTGATTTCAATAAGTAATAAACTTATAAATTAGCTGCAAAAAATGTGTACGCCCTTTCCCATCTAGAGTAGGAAAAGGAATGAAATCATGGTTGCTACAACAAGGTCATGTGATAGCTATCAGCCAATGAGGTTGTCATTGTGCTTAATGACCTCAGTGGATATGGGTATTGGATTAACCCTCTTCTTGCCTCATTCTGAGACATAGCATTCAGCGAATTACTATGGATCTCATCATTAGAGAGTATGGCGATTCCTGAAGAAGCCTTCAGTCACTCTGTAACCACAATACCCACCAAACATTGGCTGTAAAAAATTCATCCTACTACGCTTACCTTCAGAGAAGGAAAGAGCTATAGTAATGCAAGGATACTTCCTTGGTTTGATTGACGGTTGTAATGTAGTAAAAAGTAGGTTGTTTTATCAGCTGTTAGATCTGATCATCCGGGATCCCAGCCACACATGTGCCGATCTGAACATGTCAACATGAATGTTGTGCAATGAACATGACTCTGTGGGGTGGATAGCCTGGGTAGTATTGTAAGTATCAACTCCTAGAAATCCTAGACGCCATCCCAAATACTCTTTGATATACCCAGAATTAATAAGAGAAGTCTGTGGAAAGGGAGGCATGGTCAGAGTTAATTTTCTTTTGCTTTTTGATGGCACAAAAGTCAACTTGCGTTTGAATTGGAAACAGGAAGTAATCAGATGACACAACTGATGCAGAGAGATAACCGCTTTGCAAAATATACACCCCTCCCTCTTTGTAACAGATGGAAGCGATAGTTGCATCAAAGTCAGTAACATGCTCTCTATACTAGTGCCAAAGTATTATATAGACGTTCTACTCATTAGAATACTCTCCATAATTAAGACTGATAACTAAAAACTTGAACCATCACCATTTTAATTACATAAAGACTAATACATGACATAATGGCACAAACAAAACATCGGACTGACCTTGTTTCAGGAATAATGGCATCTTGCATGTTTGATGAGATGTGTAGCACATTTGTGTGAATTCTCCCTAATCTGAGGTCTAACACAGGTGATCAGTCGCAAGATTAAAAAAAAAATTGTCAATGTTTCAAAATGGCTAGAGCAAGAGGGTTAGAGTATGTATGATTACTGTATTCTGCGGCTGTAGTAGTAGAAACATCCTACAGTTTCAATCAGTCCTTCTTTGCTTTTTCCCACTATGTCTTGTCCTCAGCCGAAATCCTTAGCTTCCTCAGGTCCATTCTTGACTTGAGTGTACAGAGTCCTGCTTTCTTGAGGTCACCTCATAGCACGCTTAGCAGATTTATGCAATGAGGTCCTCTCTTGGCTTTGTATTTGGCGGATGGATGCCAGTTCACTATGGCTATCCTATATTTAACCCCAGGACTTCCAGGGATACCATTTCAAGGTGGATTGTAAGCATATATTCACAGTGCCACTGGCCTACCGTCATAATATCTCCTACTGACACTCCATGGAAGAGAGCCTTGGAACCTACTATGCCATGGACACAGTGAGCATTGGCCAAATCAATTTGCCTACCCGTGGCAGATTTGTGACAAAATTTAATAGTTTCTACAATCCACCTTCAAATGGTATCCCTGGAAGTCCTGGGGTTCAATGTAGGATAGCCATAGTCAACTGGCATCCATCCGCCATTCACTCAGGACTACACCGGCCATAGCCGGCCCATTCACTCAGGACTACACAGCCATAGCCAGCCCATTCACCCAGGACACCGGCCATAGCCAGCCCATTCACTCAGGACTACACTGGCCGAGGACGGCCTACAAGTTAAGATGTCATTAGTAGCAAATTTTTTACATAAATAGTTGTCTCCCTTTAGCTGCACACAATAACGGGCCTAATTTCTGCCATGTATCACATCAGCAGTATATGCATATGTGCTATTTTAAGAAAGTACACCCCATCCCCATGGGTCCAATTGTGCAGAATTCCAGTGACCCCAGCCACATCACGGCAACGGCATAGTATATAGCGTTATCAGAAATTGTATTGCTAATGCATGGGCCATCTACTGTCAGTGTAGTCCTGTGTGAACAGTTTGTTTTTAAGTTTAAATAGGCATTTGAAAGTAACTAATTATTCTGTTGAAATATGTCAAATTTATGAAAATTATGGGGGAAAAAATGTAGTCCCCGGGGTAACATTTACATTAAAAAACATAGTCAGGAAAGGGTTAAAAGACATGTTTTTAGCCATAAAGTTAAGTCTAGTTAGAATCCTGAGGCCTTCCCCTGTAAGCACAAAGCGGTCTGATTCAGCCGACAAAACATGGATTTCACTTCTTCATCTGGTTGAAGCTGCAGCTACTAAAAATACCATCTTAAGTGTTTGCTCTCATGTAATCCTATTATCTAGGCACCAGCAAAACAGTTTCCATGTCATCATACAGTGACTGGGCGACTTCATTCCACCCTGCCGGTTTATGCAAGTTACTACTGTTGAGTTGTGTGATCAAACCAGAACAATCTTGCCCAGTACTTTCCTGAGGAAGTCTTCCAGGGATAAGATTACTACTCACATATCCATCCCTCTATTGATGCATCAGTATATACCGTGATTTGAGGGTGTGGATGAAACAGCTTCAAACTTCCATGGAGATTTCTCGTCTCCAGCCACCATTGAAGGTTGTGAATAAGAGGTTCCAACACTGTCACCTTTGAGTACAGACAGCCTGTACTGTGAGTCCACCGTATCACGACAAACAACTGCATCGGGCGCCTTCTTACGGCTGCCTGTGGAATAAATGACTTGAGAGAGACCATCAATCCCAGCCTTCTCAAGTAGACCTGTGCCCGCACATAGGGACTGTTGCAGGCACTAGCTGAATATCCACTCTTTCCTGACATGGACAAAACTATCCTGTCTTTACTCTCTGGATCGAAGAACAAGCTCAGGTAAACAAACTTCTTGGATGGAACTAGATCTGATTTCTGGCAATTTGTTATCCGGCCTAGATTTGACAGAATTTTGACAACTATGTCCAGATTGGCAGATAAACTCTATCTTGTGTGTGCCTTTAACAGCCAGGCGTCTATTTTGTGTTGCTACATTTCTCCTATGAGGGTATGCTGTAATAGCACAGACCACTCTAGTGAAGACCTAAGGTGCTGTCGAAATACTGAATGTGAGGACCTTGAACTCCCATTCATGGTCATGGAATGTGGATCTCAGGTACCATCAGTAATTCTTCTATTGGAATATGGAAATAAGCATCTTTCAGATCTATGGATGCCATCCACATTCCATTTCTCAACCCTGCTAACACCAATTTGACCGTTTCCATTTTGAAACTCTGTATAAGAATGAATTTGTTGAGTGTCTTCAGACTGAGAATTGGTCTCCACCCATCAGTGTTCATCGTCACCAGGAACACGGTTGATAGAATCACAGTAGATTGTGTGAGTGGCATGTTTTGCGATGTATATTATTTTGTGACATTTTATTGCAGTAATTTTAAGTGACTAAGGTTCTTTTGAGACTGTTTGAGTGTCCAAATTAAATGTGATGATAGTAATTCATTATGGAATCAAGAAAAGCTGAAAGTTAACATTGTTCTGATTTATTTTCTTGTAATATTCATAAGCATGGCGAGTAATAAAAGTTTATGTGCACCATTTGCTTTGTTCAGATTTTGATTTATGGCTACGCGAGATAGAAATCTGGCAATGCATTACTGATCTTAACTTAGCAAGGGGCGGAGATTTATTTGTCTTTAGAAAAGTGTGCGTTGACAAGCGAGATAACAGAGCTCAATAGTGAAGTTAGTGTACAAACTTTGTTAACAAAACTTAAAACTTTGTATTCCAAAGATGTCCATCTGATATGAGTATAATAGACCATATAAATGAATTTGAGACTGTTTTCTAAAATAGACTTGCAAAATGGATCTTCCTGATGGAGTGGTGGCATATCATTTGCTCAAAAGCGCAAACATCTCCTGACAAACAACAAACTTGTTATAATAAATGATTTGACATATGAAAATATGAAAAATACCTAAAAGGCAATTTTGTATCATTCTAGTGTTTGAGCATACAGCAAAATTTGACAATAAAAGTAGAACAAACTTACCATGTGACACCATCTGAACCAGAACAATCTGTTATGTATAATAACTTTAATAGAGGACGTACTCATGGAAGGTTACGGTTTAATCATGGGAGAGGTCATAGTCAACAGTATAATAAAACATCGAATAATGAACCATCTATAAGGTGTAAAAATCCATTAGATTCTTCAGCTATACCTTCTACATGTGCAGTTTGCAAATCCATTAGATTCTTCAGCTTTGCCTTTACATATGCAGTTTGCAAATCCATTAGTTTGCAGTTTGCAAATTGATCAGTCATTGAGATTTCTAATTGCTACATGGAATAATTTGTAGGAGAGACAATTGGTAACACATGGACAGAAGACTTTCTCCTTCACCACTGCTTCTGAATGGAACAATCTTCCTTTAGATATCAAAACATGTCATACTCTACAGTCTTTCAAATCAAGTCTCATAACATTTCTATTCCATAGATCTTCAAGCGCTTAGAGCATGCTATTGCATGGAGTTTTGCGCTATATAAATGTACTTATTATTATTATTATTATTATTATTATTATTATTTATTAATTCTGCTGTACTGGACAGAACAGCAGAACAGGACTGCTGGCTGGAGTGATTAGCTCATGGTAGTCGTATTATTACACACAGAATAGCAGCAGTAGTTCATCAGAATTATCATTATTAAAATTATTATTAAAATCATTATTATCAAAAGTATTATCAAAATTACCATTATCAACATTATTATTGAAATTATGAAAATTATTATAAAAATTATTATCAAAATTTATTAAAATCATTATAAAAATTATTATCCAAATTATTATCCAAATTATTATTATTATTATTATTATTATTATTATTATTATTATTATTATTTGTTGCTATGGTGACTAGCCACATGATTTTAGTACACAATTATTATTTACACTATTTCAGTCCATAACACAAGGAATTTAATCAAAAGTAAATAAACCATATCAGCATGAAAATTATTCAACTAGTTTAATAATCATTTGCAAATTGTACGTAATTATTCAACCACTGGGTCCTCTAAATTAAAATATTTCATTAGCCCTTTTCATCCAGCATATCTTAATCATTTTAGCAAGAAATTAATATGCTGGTTACTTTGAAGACAAATCAGTAAAACTGTTGCTAACACCATTTGCAACATCTCTCACAATTTGTATTCAAACCAATAAGTTTGGAAGGCCTACTGAAGACTGATTATCATGAATTCTATTTCATATAAGACAAAAAATATGACTAATAAAACTGTTGCTATGAGCGGTAAACCTGTTGCTAGTAGCACCAGCTGAGACAGTTTGCATTTAGCCCAACCACAGGCAATGGTAATGGAGGATATCGTCGTTATGAATTATAAAACACAGGACAAAATTTGGACCAGAAAAGCTGTTGCTAATAGACCAGTAAAGCTGTTGCTAATGACCACAGCTCAGAGAATTTGTATTTGTGACCCATTTACTGGCATGGTAAGAAGTAGTAGTGTCAGAATTAAAATGATACCTCCTCCCTCAACTGGCCGCCGTTCAGTGATCCGTGGCCCCAACCGCCCTCTCAATTCCTGGGGCATAGGTTGGTGAGACATGTGGTTGGTGTATGCCTCTAGATGGAGGCCAAGGGTTGTTGAGACAGGTGGTTGGTATGGCTCTAGATGGATGCCCCAGGGAATAAGAGGGCGGTGGGGGCCACGGATCGCCGAATGGCGGCCAGTTGAGGGAGGTTGTATCATTTTAATTATGACACTACTACCAGGCAAATGATACCACCGCCCTCTCAATCCCTGGGGCATAGGTTGCGGGGGCCACCACGGATCGCCGAACGGCTGCCAGGAAGGTAGTATCACACTACTACTACCGGGGTCTGAACCACCATTTAGAGACAAGCCTCCACAATGATATACACCACTGATTGCCATCAACTACAGGGCCGGCCTCTCTATTCTGTGTAGGCTCAGACAAACACGTAGTCTCTGCCAGAGTCGCATCGGCATGATGGGACCACCCATAGGGGCATCCATCTACCATGACAACATTCACCTCGGAGGAGGCTAAAGTGAATAGCATGTGAACCACGGCAGAACTGGCATGTTCACATGTTATGCAGAGAATCTGGTGCTGAGCAGGGGTCTCCAGCAGACAACCACGTCCTACCTGCTCCACCCCATAGAAGTGGCAGACAGACTTGATCTCTTCACGTGGGTGAAAGCGGTCGTAAATGTTTCTCTGCCAGCACGAGCTGTATGATGAGAATCATGGCTATATATGAAGAGTTAAACTGAACAGAGTGAACCCCTCGAGAAATATCTGTGCCAGATTGAGCACTGTTCCATCCGGATCGATAGTGATCTTCATCCCCTCAGGGGCAGGGGCTAGCTGCTTCACTCTGCCGCCGGCTAAGAAACGTAGCTCTAGGACTATATGAGTCGTTTGTGGGCTAGTGAGGCCGACTCGCTGAAGCAGTTTAACAGCACCCTTGACTTTGGAGACATGTGACACACCATCTACCCGTAGGGTGCCCTCCTGGATGTTAACAGCTTCTTCTGGTCCATCAAATAGATGACGCAGCAGGAGCTTTCCGCCTGTAACCCCGATCCGATGACCCACCCTTGTCACGGAGACACCTTCACCTATGTAGGTGAGGAAGGATGATCCCCGATTGTAGAGCTTTCGAACTGTCCCATCCTTTTTCACAACAGTGGAGAGGGGAGTAACCTCCATGTCAATGACTGTGGGAGGCCTATATAGGGGCAACCATGTTTGCCAGTCACCCCCAGGTCCAGCGCGGTACCACACTTCATTCTTCTCAAATATAAACTGCAGGTTTTTTGCCAGGGTCAATAGCAGGCCATCATGGGCCATCAGCGGGGCACCGCTCTAATATGGTTCGACCAGATGAAAGCTGAGGTCGTTATTTAGGGTGTTGATGTCTGCCACCTCTGTATCCGAGAGCTCAATCAACGGCTCGAGGATGTACTTCCTCTTCGGGAAATCGTACTGAAACACGATCTTTTGGCCATCTATGTTGCGACCCAGGCACTCCGTCGTCACATCCTTGAGGTCTGTGAACAGCTCCACCCCATCACCACCAATGGGGTGGAGGGAGACTGCCTTTGAGCTTGCTTCGTACTGTAGGGCGAATGACTTGCCATCGCTCTCTTCTACCCTGGCAGCATCAACTGCGTACACATCTGCCAGGTCAGCACGACCAGTCGAGTGAGCAAATATGGCTTCCATAGCATGCTACAGGAGGGGTTTAAACAAGACATATAACCATGCCGATTGTCCGACTGCTGCTCTCCGGTGGTGAGAACGTGATCTCACCCTCTTTAGAGGGGAGACGGGTGGTACAGTACCGTGTAGAATGGGTCCTCTCGAGGTGCCCCAGCGGGGCACAACATATATACATGCCGATGTGCTACATCAACCTCCGGGCAGTGCACACAGCAGCTCACTGGTAGAAGTCGGTCGGGACGTGATAGAGTATCTCCCAGGTGCCAACAGCAACCTATGGCAAGCTATCAGTCCTAGCCTGTTCACACCTGTAAATCACCTATTTGACAGCCCTCCATTAACATATATGCCAGCACGGATGGGATATCGGACGCCCATTTATAGTTTACACTCTTATTACTCATTGACCTGATGACATCATGATATCACACCAGGAATATCTGACCTTTGCCGAGATGATGAAGAGCCTGCTACAGGGTTGCCCCTTCATGACCCCTGCACAGATAAAGGCCTTAAACGAACAGATGCTCGCACTGCAACACGAAGGAGAGCGACTACAGCGGGAGAGCTGGTATCAACAGAACGCGAGCCTTGCAAGGAGGCGAAGGAACAGTGAAGGTTCCAGATACTGGCAGGCCCTACTGGAGGAGAGTAAGCGGGACGATGTCTTCACATACGACGATGAGCCAGATGTAGTGGAGACCTCGGATGATGCAGCGGAGACTGCGGATGAGGATGAGCCAGAGTTAGCGGGACGATGAGCCAGATGTCTTCACATACGACGATGAGCCAGCTGTCTTCACAGAGCCAGATGTCATACAGTGGGAAGAGGAGATGGCACAGAAGTGTAAGGCCAAGAAAAATATCCAGCATCTTGGTCATAAGGTGAAGTTCCAGATGTCACGTCTCAGAAAGCTACTGGCACCTGACATAGTGCTGGATGACCTCTGTCTAAGAGACGTCTGTCTCGAAACCAGCTAGCTGGCACAGTTCGCCAGGCTCTCCAAAATGTACCATTCTAGGACTCATGAGCAGATTCTGCAGGTTTAATCTCCAGGTATACCATGACAAAATCAGAGTGGCGGAAGCAACCAGATATATACCCCTCAATGACGGCTGATGAGGGCGGTACCATCCACGGCTGGCGACTCCAGCAGATAGATACGATCAGACAGAATCTCGGCCATGAGGCAGAAAAGTACAGCAGAACGCGCAGGCGATATAAGACAGCCTACAACGTCCTCGCGCATACAACCACTGCTGCGGGTGTGATTGGAGCCAGTGCTGGGGTGGCAGCTGTGGCCACTCTCGCTACAGGGGTGGGGGTCATCTTCGCCATCCCGCTGGGTGGCATCACTGTCTTGGCTACGGGCTTGGGGGTGGGGCAGCGGCAGATCACAAGGAGGCTGGAGAAGCATGCTAAGTACGTGGCACTGGCACAGAGTATGCCACGGACTATCTGTCAGCAAAGCTCTCGAGGATGGCCAGGTCACCGATGAAGAGTACCACCATATATTGAAGGTCCAAGCCCTGTACCGCACGGAGAAACCTAAAGTGCGACAGCATTCCTCAAAGACTCCAGCGGGTGGGTTGATATGGAGGAGTTAAAAAACGAGATGTTACGGCGAGGCCACCTCGCTGGTCGAGTCGAGACGACTACAAATAGTGTGCTGCCTGTACGGTAGCTTTAAGAACACCAGTATAAATGGCCTTCCCACTGAACCTCATGACAGTCATCTGGAGCCAACCACCCCTCCTGGGTACACCCTTGACTGGCCTGAGAGGTCAACTGGATGATATACCAGAGCTAACACCGTTCTCCATCACAGTGGATGGACGGTCCCGAACCAGCTTCTCCATCAACCCACGACCACTGACCAACCGCCCCATCACCATCAAGGATGCGAAGCAAGCTCATACTTGGATGGCTGCTCCAAGCCTCTCATACTGGAATCAGCAGCTGAACTTTGCCGTGTGGTGTGCCACGGCAGGATGCGGAGTAAGTTCCACCCTGCTTTACTCCTATTCTGGTACTCCTGAAGCTGTGCTCATCGCCAGCTGTCTCAGATTCCACGTGTACTTCACGGTGCGACGAATCCTCCATGAGCTGGGTGCAAGCCTCACTGATACAAACGTCTTCGACCCACAGCTCAACAGTCATAGCGTCTCAGCAGCCAGCAGACTACAGAGAGAATTCAGCGCTCAACCAGACTATCGGTGGCATGGTGGTGACAACCGCGGTCTAAGGGTTATGTACGGTGACCCGAGACGTGACTACTCAGGATTCCCCTATCGAACCCCCCGACGAGTAGGCCATCGGAAGAGAGCGACATTCTCGTTCGATCCAGACTCCGACCATGGAGCGCTGATGCAAAATATGCACATCACTGGCTTGCGGCAGGACTATCCAGATGTGTGGAAGTACTTTGTCCCACACACCACCTCAGGCCTCAAACCAGCAGGGATCATTCGGATCAACCAGTCCCTGGAAGCACTGTGCTACTGCCTCCTTACGGCACAGACCCAGCTGCGGCATTCCATAGATGGTGTCAGCGGAGCAGAGGTCCAGGCCATGTTCATCAGTCTCGAGGATATGATCATCGTGGCAGACCCCAGTAGTCGTATTGCTAAGTTCCAGCAGGGGTTGCAGAAGGCCCGTCGCAAACTTGACTTTGCTATTTCGCCACACCTATGGTTGATTCCGAGCAACATGATCGTGAACATCGAGGACCTCCAAGTCAGGGGCTATAACAACATGATAGTCGAGGGGAGTTCCCCCGGTGTCCACTTCGGCTTCAACACTGGCATCAACTTACCTACGCGTAGGACGAGCCATAGTCGTTCCGACACGGACACTGCAGCCAGTCGACACGGCAGCTCCAGGCGCCCTGACACTGCAGCCAGTCGACACGACACCGCTTCCCGTGGTAGCTCTACATGTGGTGTCAAGCCTAGCTATCGTGGCGCTCGGGATCAGCCCACTCCGCCGCTAGCTAGCAAATCATCTATAAGACTATCTTGACTCTCTACAGTAGCAGTGGGGACCATGGTGAGACACTGAACCAGCTTGGCATGCCCTACAGCCCCTATACCCATTGCCAACATGCATATCCAAGGGCTGGAGGGTTCGGCAGCACATCCTTTTCCAAGCTTGTAGTATCGCAGAGCCTTGTTCAGCTCTGAGTCCGGTGACGCCACGGCGGTTTGCAACTGCTGGAACACATCTGACAGATACTCCTGATCCTTGTAGAAACCTTTAGCTCGCAGGAGCTGCTCGACGATACTCCCGCCCATGATAAGGTATTCGAGGAAGCAGATCTGTCCCTTGCCAAATCCTAGATAGAGCTTCACAGCTGTCAGCTCAGCACCGGAGAGCTGAGCAAGCTCATCTGGTGTCTTCTTCTTGTAGTCCTTCAATTCCCTCCGGAAGACACCATAGTACTTCTCACATAGCATGAGCCTGGACAAGTTTAATATGTCTCAATAGAGAGATGAATATTCCTGAGTACCAATCCAGCCAACTGGCAGATGCAGACTGGGAAGATCTTATTAGCTCTCTCGACAGCGGACGCAGACGTTTAACCGCGTTGTATACTCAGTGCTTAAACAATGACGTCAACGGTACAGATCATAGGGCAACTGCCCGAGAGCCAGGCGAGTCTTCAGAAGGTGGAGAACCTGCTGGGAACCAAGACACAGAAGTTACTGACCAAAGCAAAACATCTGGCAGTCCATGTCGCCAGTAATGTGGCGGCGAATGTGGCCGTGATGAAGATGACAGGGGGAAACGAGGATCTTCCTGCCACCACTGCAGCTGTCCTCGCTACAGTGGTGAGTGGGGTGGCCGGGCACCGTCACGGAATAACTCACCCCATCCCAAAGATCGCCCTCAGTGGTGCCTCCTACACTTGCCGCCAAGATCATGGGTGAAGATGTTTTACTAATGGAGGCCGCGGTTCTAGGGCTAGCAACGAGTGCAATGGCTGAGATCATCGTCGCCTACATTTAACCCCTCTGAATAGTGAGAGATGGATCACGAGACCCGTGCAGCATATGAGGCATGGCGTGCCGGAGGGCGGTGTGTAGCCCATAGTTGAGCACACGGACTGAGGATCGCCAATGCCCGGGAATGGTGGATCGCCCACAAGGCGTGCCCCTGCAGAGAGGGCCAGTACCCTGAGCACTGCTACCTATTCCCTTGGCCGACTGCGTGGTCCTCCTATGCCCAACTATTTCACTGGGGGTATGACTAGTAGGTTTAAACCATCTGTATATGACTATGACTCTGTCACTCACAGACCTGGAAAGCAAAGAGCTAGGCGATCTTGTTCACTTGGGCGAGGTAAGCCTCAGTTCAGATGACACTGTTGCCCATATCTCCTTCCTAGACTTCGATGAGAAGGGATACCTGCGGGAGATCCGAGGTACCATCCCAGCCCGAGATCTCATTGGGAACACTGTTACGGTATGACAATCGACCATTAACAAGGCCAAGACTGTATACAAGGGGATGGGCATCAAGGAGAGGGCGACGATGCGAGGTATGCTCAGAGTCGATGAGGCTGGAGCCATCAAGCTTATGGCCGAGTCCTATGCACAGGACCTGGTGAAGGATCTCATGAAACCACGGAGCTCATTCCAATAGGATGGAGAGAATCTCAAGATAGGCACCCTCAGCCTGAACAATATCACTGTCGATGGCCAAACAGGTGCTACCACCAGCCTCCGGCTACCAAAGGCGAAGAAGTCAAGGTTCTTAGGTTTGCCGTTTAAAGAGTAATACTGTCATGAAACAAATAAATAAAAAAAATATGCAGGTACAGTGAAAGTCACTAAGAAGGCTAGTCAGACCATGTTCCTCATAACACCTGAGCTAAGGTTTCTCGATGTGCACCTCAGCCCAGGTATGGGTTAAAGCTTACGGGTGTACACAGGTTTAAGACCACAGGATAGTCATGGCTTCCCGTGTATGTATCATACAGTTATGATGTACTAGACACTGTGGGTGCTGACACAGGCCCTCTACGCCATCTTCTCAGCTGCTGCTGGGATTTCATGCTTGATCCGCCGGAGGTGCAGGATTCCCTGCTCTGCAGGCGAAAGAGCTGGTGCAGGAAGTACTGTCGTTTAGTCTCCCAGATATAGACTAGGCTACCGCCGACCAAGTGCTAACCATCCTCCGCACGCATGGCTGTACCATTCGACAGTAGGCCAGCCGATGCTGGCCAGGTGGTGCGGGCTCTCCTGGCCGAACATCTACACTCTCAATACATCCTTCTTGTGTCTGACCCCGCCGCTGAGGCGGTTGACAGTAATGATCAATGGTACAATGGCCCAATCACCAAGACGCAAAACCTGCAAGCACTGATGGAGAAGCTGCTGGCAGCCCGACTGACAGAACCACTTGTTCTAGTTATCAATGACCCTGCAATGGACCAGAAGACAGTCACCTACCTCAGCAACATCACCAGGCGCATCCGGCACACAAAGATAACTGTCTTCATCCTCTTTCAGAAGTACACCCGCGAGATCTCACCAGACATCCGCCACAATGCCTGGTTGCTATACTTCAGCTCCAAGTGCGGACATGCCCTGCTCGAGACCATATACGACAGCCTAACCCTCAAGGAGACCAAAGGGGACTTTATCGCAGGTGTACAGAGGGCAGCTGAGCTGTACCGCTTCATCTTCAACAACAAGGAGACAGGTGAGCTGTCACACTTCAAGCCATCTCTGGAAAAGGCGCAGACCTTCACCTACAAGCTGAATCCAGCCAGGAAACTAGCCTGGTATAAGCGTCATCGCTGACAGGCTGTCACAGCTGGCGCAACCTTTTTTTCATTCATCAGACGGCTGCGCAGTCTCCGCTACTTCGTCTGCAGTCTCTGCTACTTCGTCAGATGCTTGAGCCCTAGCGGCAGAAGCTTGAGGAACTTCATCAGAAGCTTGAGGAACTTCGTCAGTTTGGTCAGAAGCCTGTCACTTAAGTTCTACCCACTGAAGGTCAGAGCCTAGGGCTCTCTTCTTCTGGAACTTCTCATTGAAGATCCACTTTGTCCATGCGCGATGAGCATGTGATTTGCAAGTGGATTTGATGAGGTAGTCCTGGTAGTTATCTGGGAATATCAGAAATGCTGCCAGATCACTGGGCAATCTCCTGCGCCCTTCTTCGTTGAAGATGTGCTCAACAGCCTCCTTGCAGCCAACAGTGAACCCCTCTTGAGTACCTTCTGCATGACCGGTGTCATGGCTCTCCGCTAAAGCGGCACTGACTTCCTCCCTGAAGTAGTTATTTGCTCCAGACTGGAGGCTATCCATGATATCTCGCTCTTCCTGGCTATGGAGGCTAGATACGGCAGCCAACTTCCCGACCATTAGTAGATCTTTGGGGTCGACGCTCACCCTTTGGAGAGCTAGAATAACAGGACTGTTGGTTTGGGCCACAGGAGTTAGGTCGAGTGTCCTGCTCTGGGTGCTGTCAAACTTCCGGTAGAGTATCCGAGTCAGGAGTTCTTTTGTACTACGAGCTGGCGCTCCTTCCTCTATGGCAGCCAGTATCTCCGCAACAGATGGAGGTGTGACCTTGGTTCGCTCGTGGATAATGTTGATGTCACGAAGCAGTCCTCGGACACTGTCACAGTGGGACAGTGCACGCCATGGCTGTCGTGCTGACTGTGACTTGTCCTGCTGCCTGTAGACAATCTGCTGGAGAACTTTACCAAACATGGCAGCCGTTTAACCCCTCTATATACCCAGACCCTAAAAATGCTGCAGTATGTGCAACATACAGATGGGGCCATTGAACCCGCGACATCGCACCGCACTGATCCTCGGAAGGACTGCCTGACGGTCATTCGACCCAGTATACATGATGAGAACCCGTTGTCCGCTGCTGGAAGAACATTGACTTTGCAATCTCGGCACAGATCCATGAGATCAAGAGCATGACACTCGAGTTCAAGCTTCAGAGCACAATAGAACAGATGGTAGCGCTCACGCAGGTTCTGAACAGGTGGGAGATCGTGCAGAGCAACAGCACCGTGGACACCACCTATGTGAACAATGAGTACCGAGTCCTAGGTCCGCTGACTCGTGGCCCAACCTTCTATGTGAAAGGAAAGGGGTACTACACTGTGGGGTTCACAGAATTTGAACTACGGGCAGGTGTCGAGAAGCCTGTGGCAGTACCACTCTTAACCCTCCTCGAGAACACACACATGAATCCGGCTGCCATGCACGATAGGCTGTTCCTCCGGATGTACACTGAGCAGCTCGCAGATGCGACGATGAATGCTCCAAGACTTCATGTCTGCCATGACGAGAATGACCAGGAGCTGAAGCAAACGGGTTCCAAACAGCGGATCGTGAACACCAGCCGGTCCAAGCCACAGCTAACCAACGGGTAGAGCTGAGATTGTATCGTGGTGCATCGGACTGTGTCGCTGTTGCGGTCCTGGTTCCTGGGACCAATGTTCTTGGTGAGGTATGCGAGCTGGCTGATTGCCAACTCTACAGACAGAAAACTAAGTCATATGCACTTCTGCGCCTAACCAGTGGAAGCGACGACCTCGAGTCGGCACTCGAGGGCCGTCACCACCTAGGGAGCAGGGACATCCCACCTAATCAGGGCAAACGGCTCAGCTTCAACATTGGAACCCTCATAGCTGGGACTCGCTCATTAGGTGTGATGGTACTTTACTTTGGGTACGCTAAGGTATGCGTGTCGAACACATCAGGTATTCAGCTTGAGCGTGCGTAGAGCATGACTCCTGTCATCACCGCTGCAGCTGCCATCACTACTATAAGCTCTGCTGTCTTCTGACCTGTCGATGCTTCATAGTCAAGCGTTGGCTCAGATATCTTTACAGCCTCATGTACTCATCGAGACACTCATCTGCCTCTTTGAGGCTCTGGTTGGCCTGAGCTCGGAGTTGGCCTCGGCGTGCCTCCCTCTGGCACTTTTGCTCGAGTGCTTTGCTGTACTCAAACTTCTCCTTAGACAGCTTCTCCATCGCCTGGTTATGATGCTCACGCTCGACCTCTGCCGCCTTCTTGTCGGCAAAGCTGAGTCCCCAGTTCGCTAAGGCAAACACGCCTGCATTCAAGATTGTGGAGGCCATGCTATAGACTACAGTTTAAAGCTACTATATAACTGCCCCAGCGACGGATCACCAGAGCGATGTATGAACCAGAGGCTGATCCAGTCGAGGATATAGATGAAGAGGACTATGAGGAGGACTATGATGAGGAGAATGATTATGATGCAGACGACTACGATGTAGCGGAGACTGTGGGTGAGTATGATGATGTAGCGGAGAACGTGCCTGAATCCCGCAAGCTAGTACACAGAGCGAAAGGAATCTATCGCACTTACGTAAAAGGTTCTATCGATCCGCTGGCAGCAGTTGGGGCTCTGATCACTCTGTTCACAACAAAGGCTGGCGAGGCGGTCAGCAAGATTGCCAACAATGGTCTCCATGGGGTGGAGAAGATTTCTGAAGCCATACCAGCCATCACCTCAGAAGTAGGTACGTTCTTCGGAGTCACAGGCCCTTGGCTACCGTATGTTGCCATAGCGCTCGCGGCCATCTGGGCCGCCGAACATTTAAGCCGTACTATATAAGGATGGCATCTCTGTACGACCTGGTCAAGTCCTTTAACTTCCGAGGGTTGGTCGATAAACTACTGTTCAGTGAGGATCCAGCAGAGATTAGACGCCAGTGTGCGGAGGTCTTCAGTGATGGTCGAATGAATGATGGCCGTCTGTTCGTCTGTTTAGAGTTCACCCAGGCCATGCATGACAGGACGGGAGTGGACGTCAGTGATGAAATCCGGGAGTTTATCAACCGGCTTTCTTGAGGAACTCTACTATCAGCCCGGTGGATATTACCATGAGCCCCCCCAACTACTCGAGGCTGCACGTCACAAGGTCCACAACTTCACATTGGAGACAGTTAGCCAGTGGCTCAGCTGCCAGGCGATGTGGCAGATATATAGACCTCGTCCACGGCACATCAGGCATGCCCATTTCGAGGAAACTGTGCCGAACAGAGTTCACCAGGCAGATGTTCTATTCCTCCCACACGACTCGGTTGGTAATAAGACCTACAAGTATGCCCTCACCATCGTCGATGTCGCCAGCAGGTACAAGGCGGCAGTACCGCTTACAGACAAGTCAACTGGCCAGGTGGCACAGGCATTCCAGGGTGTCTACGAGCCTTCGGAAAATCCCCTTCAGTGGCCGGAATTGTTGCAGGTGGATGAGGGTAAGGAGTTCAGAGGGGAGACTGCAGCCCTCATGCGGAAACATGGTGTGGCAGTTAGGCGAGGCGAGTGAACGTTCTAGAGTGTGGGTGAGAGGGCTGCCTACTGTAGTGGAGAGATCCAATGCCGAGGTTACTAGGCTAATCGGGAAGAAGCCAGTAGAGGCTATCAGACACTTTGCTGGTCACAGCTCTAGAGGAGTGAACAAGGGATAGGAGTGCCACCCACCTGATGCTCTGGTTCGGTACCTGTATGAGCCTGGTGAGCTGGAAGGTGGTCGACGGCGTGCAACAGATCCTAACTGGTCAATAGATGTTCACAGGCTTGACAGGTATGTGGAGGCAGAGGGGCGGCCTACACTGTACTACCTGGCACGCCAGCACGGCATGCCTAGGCGACCATTTGTCGTAGAAGAGCTTCAGCTAGTCCCTGAAGACACACAGCTACCACCCCCTAGGGTGCTAACATGATACTCGATGGGCTCGGTATGGACATCATAGTAAGTGGAGTCCGAGTTTTTCCTGCGCATACGTCACCATACCCTGGTTGCACATGCATAGGCCTCAGTTTTTAACTCTGTCCACCCCGCCATGTAGGGCGCTGTAGAACCTCTGCCAAGAGACCTCATTCTGCCGCTTTGACATTCCCTTAGCCAAGCACTTACTTGCAGCGGTGCTCTCCACGTAGTAGCATTTGCAGCAGAGAGCGATACCACAAGAGCCTTCGAACTCGAGCTTGAACAGTCCCGGAGTCCGTCTAGACCATTTGTCCCAAGCTAGCCAGTCCCGCTTATGAGCCTGGTACTCTGCTCGCATTTCAGGGCGAATGACATCATCGAGGTTGGAGCCTGCTATAGCGATATACGCGGAGTCAGTGTCCATCTGCAGGTACTCAAAGCTGTCACGAGCTACGTAGTGATCGAGGAAGTCGTAGTAGAACTCCAGCATTCGCAGCTTCGCGAGCTCATAAACGGATATCCCCACCTGGAAGGGCCTACGAATTGTGATTCTCGGCTTGCGACTCTGGAGCTCTTATAACTCACCGATCTCCTCGGGATCTTCGAACCATGCACTATGCAAGGCCTTGTCTACCACGCGTTCATCCTTCATGAAGCTGGTGTTGCTATGACGCTCTAGGGCCTCGATGAGCTTCCTGTAGGCACTGTTGCCGAGGAGTTTGAAGAGATCTGCCAAGAGCGTTTTGCTCTTATCTACGTCTCCCGAGCGGCGGGCCTCCGTAACATTCTCCACGAACTACTCGAATGGGCGCTTGGCCTCATAGTCTATGGTGCGGTATACAGCAGTGATCTCCAAGCCATGGGTTATATACCACTTGAGGGTCGGGGTGTACAGCAGCCACTTCTTGCCAAGAGAGGGTGCCGACCAGCTTCTGGGTGGTGGGCCGCTTCCTCCCTGTTCGACCTAGATATGCCAGCATCTCAGACGAGATTGCCTCTACCGGGATCTCGCGGTTATAGAAGAGAGGAGGCATTTCCTCAAACTTTGCCCACAGAGCCTTGGGGACCTCTATATCCAAACCCAAACCAGCTGTCTGCTAGGAGAGCCTTCTTAAAGCTAGCTACCTCACTGGCACCGGACCAATGGTGCACTTTCTCCTTACCACATGGCATCTCTGGCGGATTCGAGTCACACCGGCCTCGTGGTATCTGGTGAACATGATGCTGGGACCACCAAAAACAACACCCTTAAGCATCTCGTAGGCTTCCTTGTCCGGTGAATAGAGACTAACATCCAGCATGTGCTGAGTAGTTCCACGTAGGAGGTACTGCAGTGACACACCTGGGAGAGACACTGCGTCTTTGAGGATGTCTATTTCTCGTTCTGTGTATAACTCCCGCATCCGCTCTAGGGCTTCGATGAATGGACTGACGTTCAGGTTGTTGTAGTATCGCAGCCAGCTGGCGAATGTCCGCATTCCATGCTCGCTGAATGTCTGGTTACACTGTTCCCACTCTGTTCGCGTCAAGATGTAGCCACCCTTGAGCTTAGATGTCCATGGTGAGTAGTCAGGAAGTCCTGGATAGTTGAGCTTCTCATGTGTGTCAAACCATTCATACGGGAGCCAGCTCTTCTGCTGTGTACACCCGTAAGCTTTGACCCATACCTCGTATGAGACTCCTTGGCCAAGGTAGCTCAGCACATCGAGAAACCGTAGCTCAGGTGTTATGAGGAACATGGTCTGACTAGCCTTCTTGGCGACTTTCACTGTACCTGTACTGTCAGTCAGCTCATCGACAAAGTACTTCTTGATGAGGTTCAGGTCATACCTCCCAGAGTTGAACCCCAGTACAGGCACTTGGTCACACCACTCGTTGATCAGTCGCTGCTGTTGCTTTGGGAGTTTGTCCAGGTCTGTCGGTATGTACTGTGCCCTAACCCTTGTCCGGATTAGAGATGCTCGCCGTTGGATCTCCAGCATGAACTCTCTGATCGGTTCTTTGGGGTCAGGATTGCAGAGGTGAGTGGGCTCACTCGTGGCGCCCTCTAAGGAGCAGCCAACTGACACAGAGATAGGTATGTGAGTACTCTCGATCGTGAGTCTCCGTAGGAGGAGTCTTGATACCATCTCGGAGTGCTTCGAAGGCATAAACTATGAAGTGTGGGCATGGGACAGTCTGAACTCTTTTAGGGACGCTTGGGCAGCGTTTTATACAGCACTCCCACTGTACCAGAGGCTCTCAGCTTCTCCTTTCTCAGGACTGTCTTGCGGTATCTTTGTTCGGCATCCTCACCTCACTGGTGTTGTGGACACCCGTGCCAGTGACAGCCATG
The DNA here is from genome assembly GCA_034401795.1 of Chaetoderma sp. LZ-2023a. NCBI lineage: Eukaryota > Metazoa > Mollusca > Caudofoveata > Chaetodermatida > Chaetodermatidae > Chaetoderma > Chaetoderma sp. LZ-2023a. The sequence continues at coordinate 13,696,397 of CM067367.1, read as the reverse complement.
GAACTGGTAAACAGTGTTGGTGGTCAGATCATAACCATCTACGGGAGCACCCTCGATCCAACGCTCGCCACCGTGCCCACACTCTACATGGTGTATGTGCATGCCTCTGTTTCTCGACTCATACTCCATCCAACGAGTAGCCGCTGAACTGGATGGTTGACGTGAATAGAAGGCTTTCTTGTACGCAGACTGTGGCGCCTCAACCTTCTCGCCAGGACACACAATTTTTGTTTTGCCGCCTGTACAGTGATCAGCGTGGCGTTGAAGATTGCATGCCTGTGTAAACCTCTGCTGACAGTGACTGCAGACTAGTGTATGTGCCAGCTTGGAGATGTTCTTGATGTAGAAGGCGTGGTGGTCCAACACTCTGATGGTCATGGTGTCACGGTAGTGAGCCGCTTGCCTGATCAAGTGCCAAGTGCCCTCTTCGGTTGGTTCATACACGCGAATCCCGATCTTGGCGAAGAACTCTACCTTGTCCAGCTCATCCAGCGAGGTCTTGCGGACATCAGGTACTGTCTTGCCGTAGAACTGTGTGGACTGCTAGACATCTCCAGAGACACATGTTGTCCCTGTAGGAGTCGAGGGCAGTCATACTCTTCTTCTGTCATAGCCAGTCTGGGAGGGGCCCTGTCCCAAGCAGAGGTTGGCGGTCGATGACAGCTCTGACCTCAACGTTGATTGATTGAATGAAAGCCCACTTGGTGTTGGGTCTATCGATATTGTCTGTGTCGAGGCGGGCTTGCTCTCTTGCTGCCACCCAGTCCTGAGCTGCTTCTATCGTGTTCAGCCACGGGCTCCCTGGAGCATTCTTGTGGAAAAGCATCCCCCTACCATCTTCGATGTGACGGATGTCATTGGTATGGGTGTAGCGGAGGTAGGCGTTCTGGACAGTCTGCTGGACCTTTTGCATGATCTGGCCTGTGAGGTCTCCTTCTAGATCTCTGAAGAATGTCTAGCGTGCTGACCGGCATCCTCTATCCCTTTCGCTGAGATGCTGGTCAAGAATGTGCCTTATGCTCAAGGCTAAGGGTTCAGACCTCGGCCCCCCTCATCAGTCGCTTAGCGATCCTGCGTAGGGGAGGTAAGCATTCCAGTGGATGGTCCGCCATCCGCCTCACTACAGTCTTGGCTCGCAAGCTAGCAGTCACCTCCTCATCCAACTGATGATGCTCACGGATCCGCTGCGCTTTCTTGTGGGGATTCTAAGGATCATCTTTGGTAAGCGCTGGAAAACTTCCTGTCTGCATTGCTCTGGCGTCGCTTCTGCCTCTCCTCGGCACGGACCTGTCCGATCATCTGGAGCAGGTCAGCTTTCTTGGCCTTAGAGTAGCCTCTAAGGCCAAATTGCTTTGCAATAGCATGAAGCTGTGCAACAGTGTTCATGGTGTATATCCCTGTAGATGGGTGCTTCTGCCCCTCCTCGGCACGGCCCTGTCCGATCATCTGGAGCAGGTCGGCTTTCTTGGCCTTAGAGTAGCCTCTAAGGCCAAATTGCTTTGCAATAGCGCGAAGCTGTGCAACAGTACTCATGGTGTATATCCCTGTGGATGCCTGTCTCTAAATGGGCGTTCAGACCCTATTATGTGTGGCGATCAGTACCTGTGGGTGGTGTATATCCCTGTGGATGTCTGTCTGGGCATTCAGACCCTATTATGGGTGGTGATCAGTACCTGTGGGTGGTGTATATCCCTGTGGATGCCTGTCTCTAAATGGGTGTTCAGACTCTATTATGTGTGCCGATCAGTACAGTGGGTGGTGCATAACCCTGTGGATGCCTGTCTGGGTGTCCACACCCTATTATGTGTGGCGATCAGTACCTGGGTGTATATCCCTGTGGATGCCTGTCTCTAAATGGGTGTTCAGACCCTATTATGTGTGGTGCTGGTGGTCAGTACCTGTGGGGGTGTATATCCCTGTGGGTGCCTGTCTCTAAATGGGCAGTGTGCATGCATGCCCCCTGGATAGGATAGTACGCACGCATGTATAAAGCCCTATGAGAGAGGTATGGCTGAGTCTGTAAGAACGCGTAGCACGCATCAGATCCATGTGTCAGTATTGTGAGAGTGTATGCTTATATTGTACCGAGAAATCACGTCATTCTTGACACCAATTAGAACCGGAATGAAGCGAGAATTTCAAAACTGTTTACCATTTTAAAATCGGACCAGAAATGGCCGAGTTATCCACAAATGGTAATAGTGAGATTTGAACCTGTGATTTTAAGTTTGCTAATAAACACAAAACAAGGATCTCTGATTTAACTATGTCGGCCATGTATGCATTAGTAATTATAGCTGATAAGTTATGTGTTCTCATTGCTGTTACTGCGTTATCTCGAAGTGACGTCAAGATCTAGAGGGACTGATAAGCGCAGTAACAGCAATTTTACAACTCACGCTCAGAGATAAGATTACTAAGAGGCGAGATTTTAGTGGTGTTGCAGTGGGTCAAGCAATAGAGTATTGAATTGCATAGGATTCCCAGGCTGCAGAGTGGGGTTCAAATCCGCTCAAAAGACCTTGCTAGAACTTACCTGAAATTTTGAAACTAGGTAAGACACTAGGGCTGGGGTAATATGACCAGGTTAGATAAAGACCCACCGCGACACTCCAGTGCGGGGGTAAAAGCACCACAGACACACACACCAGCCAGCTGGAATAGCAACAGGGTGGGGTAGGAGATAGGTGGGGTAGGATAGGTAGGATAGGATAGGTGGGATAGGTAGAAGTGTCCCACAGATAGAAAAACCTCCTCAGGATACTGGTCAGAATAGAGAGAGAAAGGCCGGCCACTGGCCAGTATCCTGAGGAGGTTCTCCCAGACAGTGGGGTCCGCACGGGAGTTTTATATTCGCCATGGCCTTCCATGGCCACGGATCGCCGAATGGCAGTCAGTTGAGGGAGGTGGTATCATTTTAATTCCGACACTACTCCTTAACAGAAGATATTGTAGTCATGGAGTATATACCGCACAAGACAAAAATTATGACCAGTAAAGCAGTTGCTAATTGACAAATAAATCTGGTTCCAACAGCAACAGCTCAACAATTTCATATTTAGCACAATGATGGGTGTCATCATAATGGAGGATATGGTGGTTATGAATTCTGAGAACATATAGCGCTCAAGCTGTGACAGTCTACACGTCATGCATAACTAACAACGATATGCTTATAAGCATATTTTGTTGCTTATTTCACATACAGGGTGCAATATAGGTTTTGAGCAGTGGTTGGAGTAAATGAATGCTGTCACTGTCATTTTCCACAGTCTAATTTTAATTTAACCGTGTATCATTTATGTAAAAAAAAAACCACCTTAATTTAATTAATTAAAAATAACAAGATGGACTGCGTCCCGCATGTCGAGTCATTTAGGTATTCTGCATATCACACACCATGTGCAAATCACACAGAAATAAACTAAGTCTGAACCATGTAAAAGTATGGAAAAAACTTTTAAATTCACTTTAATTTAGCTGCAAACTGAATGCAATGATGACATAGAACAAATCTGTAACATTTCATTTGGATCGGATAAACCCTTGATAAATTAAGACCATTGAAAAACCTTAATATTCTTCTAATTCTGGTGTTAAGCAAGATATAAATCACACAAACCCGGTAAACATAAGGAAAAAATTCTAAAATCTTATTTATTGTCATGTAGCCTAAATGTACTGATGGTATAAAACAAAACTCCAAAGTTTTAATGGGATTGGATAAGTCTTTCATTGTTTAAATTTAAACTGAAAAACTTACAAGACGGTGATTCACTGATCATATGAACGGATTCACTGATCATATGATTTGTTGTCAGCTTCAGCATCAGGGTCTTCTGTTCATTCATCAGTTGTTTTAGGCACGCAAAGCTGGTAGGGACAGAGTGGGCAGTAAAACTGGCTACACCCACATTACACTTTGCAATCAGTTTCCCATCATTCTTTTGATACACTACCATTGCTTGAATGCTGACCTGGGTGGTGTTGTATATACGTAATATCCCGCATTTGTGTGTGAAACCATGAGTATGCATGAAGCCATGAGTGTGCATCAATCTATCAGTGCATAGATGTTTTTCTTTAAGCAAATAAGGCATTATGATACAGCGCTTTTATTTCTGCAGGTATTCAATGCTATCTAACTTACATTGTTATAGGGGGCAATTTTAAGTTCATTTTCAAATAAATTTTAGTTTAACTGTGGAAAGAATTAAGAAAATACCACAAAGCCTGATGCTTGTTCTCTCAGTGAGACCAAAAGTCTGAACTAAGAAGGTTTACGTGCAGTTGCCAAGTTTTGTAAAAAAAATACGGGCTCCCAGGCACCATCAGAGGACTACTAAGCTTCCTCAAATTGGTGCTGGAATGCAACAACTTTGAGTTTGATAGTGAATATTACCTTCAGGCTGTTCTTTCGCATGCATCTTAATGGAAAATCTAGAAACAAAACTTCTTAACTCTGCTGTACTCCGTCCATCTTTCTATGTCAGATACTAGACAACATCTTTATGATATGGGAACACGGAAAACTAGCCCTAGACAATTTTTGTGTCACACATCACACAACGCCATCAAATTCATCATGAAATTCTCGGCAACACAGGTCTCATTCATGAATACTCTTGGAAGCTAGCAACAGATGCAGATCAGCCTTCCCTGAAAAAACACTATTCGGCTTCAGGAAGAACAAAACCCTCAAAGACACCATAGCCAGGGCAAAACTACCACCACTCACAGCACCACCAAGGGAAATACATAGGAACCCATTCAAAGCCTGTCCCACTAAGAATTGCAATATCTGCAATGACATGGACAAAAAACGCTTTTTCCCACACACACAAAATTATCAAATGTTTTTTCACGAAAACCCACACAAAATTATCACACACCACCAAAATCATAGGCAATTTCCAAACCAGAAACATCGTCTATCTCATCACCTGCAACAGATGCCACAAAGAGTATGTGGGAGAGACATTGCGCACCTTCAAAACGTGCATACAAGGACATCTAACGCTCCATCACAAACCTTTATAGAAACAAAATATACGACACACCAGTATCGAGACATTTCAACAAAAAACAGCATTCAAGAAATGATGTACGCTTCAGAATCATCCAAGTCCTTCAATCGGACCCAGATGACAGCAACTCCACCATATGGAGAAGGTAGAAAGAAAGCCACTGGATCAATCAACTTTACACCATGAAACCAATAGGCATCAACCAGTCAGGTTAATGGCCACTACTTTCCTGACAACCGTCCCCACACAGCACAAAAAGTCAGCATGTATTTAGTCCCCTAATGTAAACAAGAGGCCCTTTTTCGCCATCAAAATACATTAAATACAAAAAAGCCAATATGACCAAGAAACGCTAAATTTTGATTGGTTGATGGCGGCCATGTTTTTTAATGTACAAACTTCCCTTGAACAAACTTGAATGGACCGTGGTCCCTAAGCATATTTACCAAATTTCAGATCCATCCCTTCAGCGGTTCGGGAGAAGTTGTTTTCGCGAAAACTAGGTCATCCAAGATGGCCACCAGGCAAATCGGCCAATCAGGTTGCCTTGAACAAACTTGGGTCTACCATTGCAATAGATGATGTGTTATCAGTTTTGAATCAATTCCTCCAGCGGTTTCGGAGATTTTTTAGTGTTTCTAAAAATCAGCCATTTTGGCCGCCGGCCATCTTGGATTTTGACCGATCAGCTTCGTTTGAACAAAGTTAGATCTCTATGCCCTGTGAATGCTTCCCCCAAAATATAATTGAAATTGGCCCAGTGGTTCTTGAGAAGAAGTCGTTTAAAGAATTCCCCATTGCTTTACTATGGGCCAATTGCTTTACTACGGGAGCCTATGGCGGGAAAACAAACCAAGATCGCAGCCAAACCGTTTATCCGACAGCCTCAAAAGTGGCATATTTTAACTCGCCACACTGATAAGCATATATAAAGCAATTTTCGCGATCAAAATACATCAAATACAAAAAAGGCAATTTGACCAACAAACGCTAAATTTTGATTGGTTGATGGCGGCCATGTTTTTTAATGTACAAACTTCCCTTGAACAAACTTGAATGGACCTTGGTCCCTAAGCATATTTACCAAATTTCAGGTCTATCCCTACAGTGGTTCAGGAGAAGTTGTTTTCGCGAAAACTAGGTCATCCAAGATGGCTATCAGGAAAATTGGCCAATCAGGTTGCCTTGAACAAAGTTGGGTCTACCGTTGCAATAGGTGATGTGTTATGAGTTTTGAATCAATTCCTCCAGCAGTTTCAGAGAAGATTTTTTAAAGTGTTTCTAAAAATCAGCCATTTTGGCTGGCGGCCATTTTGGATTTTGCCCAATCCGCTTCGTTTGAACAAACTTGGGCCCCCTATGCCCTAAGGATGCTTCCTGCCACATATAATTGAAATTAGCCCAGCGGTTCTTGAGAAGAAGTCGTTTAAAGGAAAAGTTGACGGATGGACGGACGACGGACACACAACGGATGGTTGCCACAACATAAGCTCACTTGGCCTTTCAGGCCAGATGAGCTAATAATGGTCGGTAAAACTCGACTCACAGTGCCACTGGGCTACCGACATAATGTCATTGACTGGCACACCATTGAACAGAGCTACACCAAGGACACTGTGAGGCTTGGCCAAATCAACTTGCCTACCAGTGGTGGATTTGTGGCAAAATTGTATGCATTTCACAATCCACCTAGAAATTGTATCCTTTGACGCCCTGCCATCATCATCATCATCATCATCATATTCTCAGTACATAAGCCAGATGTTAACAATATGCTGGAAGAGAGAAGGGGACATGGTAGTGTTTATGTTCATCTCTGTAATTTACAACATATATTATTTTGAATGGCGCAGTTTCCACACAAAGGCTGAATCGTAACCATAAGGAAAATGGTCCGTCTGCCATTCTTCAGTACATTGTTTGCAATGGAGCAATTCCCAGACTGGACACCAAGCCTTTGAATCAGGATCAAATCTCGATAAGGCAGGCAAAATTATGGGCTGACCAGGACATTTTAAGGACTGGTTCTTAGCCATAAAGTTAAGTCTAGTTAAGCCTAAGGCCTTCCCCTGTAACCATAAAACAGTCAGGCTCGGTTGACAGAGCATAAACTTCACTTCTCCATCTTGCCGAGGTTGCAGCAATAAGAAATAGTTTTTGCGTTAACAACTTCATAGAAGTCAAGCTAAGTAGGTCAATGAGTTTATCAATGGATAGCCTCCATGATGGAATGACAGGGGGATTCTGTGGTCTCAGATTACCTGGGATGCTTTTGATTAAGGTATTTAGATTACATACTTCATCACTTCCCCTATTAGCCAAGCAAGGAATAACGGACATTAACGCTGACTTATAGCCAGCTACAGAGATAGGCTTGAGGATGTAGGTATCATATAGGTAACAGAGAAAAGCGGCTACTACATGAATAGATGCTTCTATTGGATTAGGAAATTTTTTTAGCACCATTCTGCCAATTTGTTGCCTTCATAACTATATGATGATAACTACATAATCAGATTGGTAAACCAATGTAGTAGGTATTTTAGCCTGACACTTGGTCGCAATGTGAGACCAAAAGTCTAAATGATCTGGACAGGAATTTTCATCCCCTTTATACCCTTCCTGGGCGAGCCTGTGGACTGAGTCGATCTTGACCATATATAGGCATAAAAAAACAGATAGGTGGTTCTCCCATTTGAAATTTTTGGAGGTTTGCCTATATATGGTCAAGATCACCCCTTTTTACCGGTTGACCTGTATTTTAACGGTTGGGGTCAAGTTTACCGGTTGTGGCTTTTTTGGCGGTTGTGACCATTTTTTGCTGGTTGTGATATCTTTTGTCCGTGTTGTAAGTATTTTGCCAGTTCTGCCATTTTTGGCAGATGTGCTCATATTTACCGGTTGTGAATTTTTTACTGGTTGTGTCCATTTTGGTGGTTGGAAAAACTTTTTTGCCGGATTAGGTTATTTACCGGTTGTATGTCATTTTGGTGATAAATTTCTAAGGGTTCCTGTAGGTCATGTTTGTAGGGGTATTGCTCCTTTAGTGGAGAGTTTTTGGCTGTTTGTACGGGTAATGATCATGTGTAGTTATCACTGTTTTTTATTCAGACTTCATGGCGTTTCGTTCCTTGAGTGGAACTTATCAGAGGCAAAGTTTTGTCAACAGGGAGTGGGCATTTTTGGGCTCCACTTTTTCTGATATGCCATCTATTTTGTGGGTGTTTGATATCTGAATAGAAGTTATGTTGGTTGTCCTCTATTGGTCTTGGGAGGTCTGGGAGATCCTAAGATAAATATCAAGTTTCCACAGAATCAATATATAATTATGTATTATTATGCATAATTTATATTTCATACGATGTATTAAAAAATAAATAAAGTAAATGAAAAACAAAGAGGATGATACGAAACCTGGTGAGTATCTGTCTTTGTTGTTATTTCATATAATTAGAGGGAGACGAAGCATTTGCGCTTGTGTCCATACGGGGATGCCGGTTTTTTGAAGGCATCTTTAAAAGATGCTTAGTGATGACAATGGGTATGACGTCATGGGTTGATGTTAGTGGCGAAAGTGGTGACGTCGCTATAAATTGTGTGGTTTGCTTTCTCCGATTTAAAAGATGAGCTGGGGGAACACCTATTGTAAGAAGTTTAATAACAATGTACTGGGTGTGTCCGCCTATGGTGGGCGTGTTGGTCCAGGTGAGGGGTGTTCCCTAACCCACTAGATTGATACCCATGGGCTCCATTGTGTGGAGCTGGTGTATCCAATGGCATTCCTTTTGTCTCCTCCACGGTGTGGAGTTTTCATCATCGGGGTCTGATGAGAGAACCTGTATGATTCTGAAATGCATATTCGTTCATGAGTGTCCAGGTTTGTTGAAATGCCTGGCAACTGGGGTGTCGTATCTCTCACTTTTGTGGAGATTTGATATAGATCTCAAGTGTTCTTGAATTCGGATCTTAAAGGTGCACAGGGATTCTCCCACATATTGTTTGTTGCATTTGCTACATGTTAGTAGGTAGACAATATTTCTTGTCTGACAGTTGCCTATGATTTTGGCCTTGTAGAATAGGCCCGTATGGGAGCTTGAGAAGAATCTGTTTTTCTGCATCCTTTGGCAGATGATACAGTTTTTTGTAATGCCCTAAACTCATCCTACAAAGGGAGACTATAAGCCGATACATAACGCAACTTATATTTTTTGTCGACGACATTTTATGTCAAATTTTGATGAAACTATACACAATATTTAGTAATTTCACGTCTGCGATGATGGATATAAGGTATACATTTAGCATAGACGTAGGATGGTAAGAATTTGATGCATGAAATTGTGTTCTAATTTTGTGCTATTTTTGCATCATTTATTTCAACTTTTTCTGGACATATTTTTCGAGAAATTCCAAGTCCCAGTTTTCGTGACTTGTCACGTTACCCCGGTTTATACTTTTGGGAATTTGGACCTACGATTTAATCGAAAATCTAAATTTTTTATAAAATCGATCGCGATGTTTCAAAACAAAAATCGTGCAAGCCTACTCCAGATCGAAGAAAATGCCCATGCGTTGGTGGTTGGCCTCTGACAAGGACACCACCACCTCTAGCCTGCTGAGGGTGGAAGGCAGGGGGCGCTGTACAAACGCGCTCCCTGCAGAGTACCTCAAACTGCTCACACACCATCCTCTGGTTGTTAACCAGGTTTACGGTTTGTTGGAGGCACAGGCATCCTTCACCTCCAAACAACCCTGGACCTGATATCGGCGTCTGAAGAAGCCGATTAAACAGATCCTGTGAGGGGCACAAATTGTCCAGGGTAAATGTCAAGATTCAAGATTATTTATTTTCATATTTAGTCATCATTATCAGAGATTACAACAGGCAGTCCACCAAAGGCAAGCCTATGAAGTGGTGGACTCCTAACACATAAACATTAATTGCAAAATATATTATGACATATATAATATGATGTAACATAAACAGACATATATTACGTGATACTATATGAACAGTAGGTATATACATGTAGGATACAACAGTAAAACAGGACAATTACATTCATGAAAATAAAGGGATGGAGGGTGGGAGAGGGATCGGGGTGGGGGAGGGAGGGGAGAGCTCATCTATTATATATTACCATGTTATTATTATTATTATTATTATTATTATTATTATTATTATTATTACTCCTATACAGTTTTACATTTGATGTTTTGTTCCGGTGAACAGGTGCCTTGAATAGTTAGACTACAGCACAGCTTATAATAGAATTAATAATGCTAAAAGAAGTTGGCATGCCTCCAGATCAAGACAGTAAGTTAACATGTTAATTAGTGAGAAGTGCTCGGCTGAACACTCTGAGCACAATCGGATTGGAAGGCACCGCTACTTTGGGAGGCAATATCTTCCATCACTATGCCCAGAATGCCCAACAGGACACCTCAGCTCGCTCTTAACGCATCCCAAGTCATTTCAGAGCTGTGCTGTGTAACGGCCATGGTGGTGGTAGTTAGTGATGTGGTTTCCTGTAGCTGTCAATAATTATGTTTTTGATGAATTTTTTTGATGATTTTAATGTGAGAATTTGTGTGCATATGTCTGTATCTGTATTATTCCATAATTGTATTGCTTGGTAGGATGGTGTTCGTGTAGCTGCCTCTGTTCTGTGGTATGTGACGTGTTGATTGGAACTTGTTCTTGTGTTGTGTGTATGTATGTCTGCATTTATTGAAAAAAGATTGGATACAGATGAGAGTGGGTTGCCATTGTGGTAGTCCTTTAGAATTGCATATGATTGAACCCTTCCAATGTCTTCAAGTCTTAGAATTTTGTTTCTTTTGAAGGTATCTTGTCCCCCTGCGGTTTGTGAAAATAGTTTGATAGATTGCTTTTGTAGTGATTTTAGTTTATAATTTAGTTTGATATGTATTGCTCCAGATAGCATTGCAGTAGGTTATGTGTGGCAGTATCGATGTGTTATACAGAGTTTTTAAGATATGAGATGGAAGATATGACTTGAGTCTGCGCATGATACCAATATTCCTTGCTACCTTGGATGTGATTATCTCTATGTGCTTCTCCCAAGTTAAATGTTTGTCTAAATAGACTCCTAGGAATTTAACATACTCAGCCTCTATTTCTTGATTGTCTATGTAAAGTTCTGGGAGAGCAGCTTCTTCTGGTTGGCTAAACCTTGTAAATAGTATAAAGTTAGTTTTGTTAACATTTAGAGATAATTTATTAATTTTGAACCAATTTATAATTTTTTCCATTTCATTATTCACATTTTTGTATAGAGTATTTATATCCCTATGTCTACCAAAGACATTGGTATCATCTGGAAATAGTATTAATGAAAATTGGTTAGTGGCATTGTGTAAATCATTCATGTATAGTAAGAACAGCGGGGGTCCAAGGATTGAACTCGGAGGTACACAGCAGACTAATTTTTTGTTTCCTGAAATAGCACCATTAAATTGAACACGTTGAATTCTGTCCGTCAAATAATTTTGAATCCAATCCAAAGCGATGCCTCTTATACCGTAATGTGATAATTTTTTCAATAAGATTTCATAGTCAATAGTGTCGCATGCTTTAGAAAGATCCAGGAACACACCGAGTGTATGTTCTTTATTTTCCAAGGACTCAGATATTTTTTCTATCATATCCACAATGGCAAGCATAGTAGTGTTTTTCTCTGAAACCATACTGATATTTGTAGATAATTGAATATCTATTTAAATAATTAACAATTCTGTTGTAATATAATCGTTCCAGGAGTTTTAAAAAAGTGGAAGCACTGAGACTGGTCTGTAGTTAGTAAAATCAGATGGATCTTTCGCTTTGTAAATAGGTGTTACTCATGCTATTTTTAGTCATGATGGGAATATACATTGTGAGAGTGAGAGATTGCAGATGTGATTTAGTGGGGTGAGTAGTTCCGTTATAGAGTGTTTAAAGATTTTCCATTTAAAGTTGTCATTACCTGCACTTTTAGTCGGGTTAAATCGCATCAAGATTTTATAGATTTCTTCTTCATTTATTGGTGTTAGGAACATTGAGAGCTGGTAGCTGCCTGACAAATAGTCTTGTATATTTTTGGTTGAACTGGATTGAATTTTTTGTGATAGGTTAGGTCCAATATTAATAAAGTATTCATTGAATTTGTCTACTATCTCATTTTTATCTGTCATAATTGTGGTATTACTAATGACTCGCGCTGTTTCCAAGCTGCTGTTTTGTTTATTCAATAGTGATTTAATTAATTTCCATGTTTCTTTTATATTATCTTTTTGCTCATCAAATTTATAATGGTAATAGTTTATTTTTGCTGTCCTAATAATTTGGTTCAGTTTATTTCTATATTTCTTAAAGATGTTGTGAGGACTAGATACCTGATCGCTCTGATTAACTTGATAATAATAATATAGATTCTCCTTTACTAGAAGAACAAAATGCTTTTTAAATTTTTGTAATTGCTCCAGCCAAAGCTGAGATAAGCACATAGCAACCTCCTTGACAACCAAACGTTTTTAGCTATCGCGCTAAACTTGTGACGTCACACCGGGAAGACACCACTTCTTATAGTCTAGAGAGCATAGCTAGGCGCTCTACTGCTGCACATATTAGGAACCTAAGCACCTGTTCTTTGACAATTCATTGTTCACACAGGAACACTACATTGTTAAAGGTGTACAAAGATTCAGTAATAGCAAAGTTGATGATATTTTTGTTGATTAAACTTAAAGGATAGTTCTCATGGTCACGGTTAGAGGTGACAGTAACATCGGATTTCGTGTACGTGAGGCTATATTTAATCAAACCCACACACACATTTCTTGGAATACAATTCTACAAATGCATATATATCTTACTCTTATCTTTCTGGATTGACCACAGGCCTTTGAATTTTCGTCCATCCATATTACTACCACACTACAACATGATGTATATATACCTACTATATATAGTGTATATTATATATAGTAAGTATATATACATCATGTAGTAGGGGGATATGTGGTAGTGATATGGATGGACGAAAATTCAAAGGCCTGTGGATTGACTGCAGAGATTTTCCATTATAGATGATAGGCACATGTATGTACACCTTTTTAAATGACAGTAGGCCTACACAGCTCAGAACATTTACTATCGCAATTTACCATTGTGCAGACTTATGAATAAATTTATGATTGCAAAATAGCAGTTACTATAGTTATGTGTTTAAAATTAACTAAAATGCTGGGAAAATATAAATCAAATCTAAACTAATCTACTCGCGCATAGTCATCCAGAGTAGGCCTACACAGTTTATTTACAATTTAGGCATCGATCAAGTTGCGATGAGGCTTTCACTGCCGGCCGCACGCATATAGTACAACTTAAATAACACGTACTGTTGAATATTTTGAACATAATTGGGTTGGATTTCAACCCAAATTATGCTAAAAAATATTCAACAGCCAGGTTCTTGTATCGTGTTCATATGGTTCTAACTAACAAGCTTGTGTTTTTGCGTTGGAAACATAGTTATTTATGAGCTGCACTGTAAGTAAAGACGATACGCCAGCGATCTCTGAACATTCTGTCAGTTCAAATACATCGCCAAAAGCTTATAGATAAACAATTACATTGATTCTAATCATGAGAAATTTCACATAAGACACACACTTATTGTACATTTGTAATCTGCAGAAAAAATTGTAGCTGCATTCTGGAGCTTATACATATCTTTTTAGATGCCATGCTTTACCGTTGTTATAGGCCTATTATTATGCGAATATGGCTATCCATGAAACCATTAAAAATGAGTAAATATCATGATAGAATTTTTTTTAAATCATAATTACTTATTTCTTGAAGACTTAGCTTCAACCTGACATAATTTATGTTATGGTTGTGAAGCCTCTCGTGTTAAACGAACGTTTTAAAAATAGGTCACCTTTGTACTACAGACAGTGAACTATTGACACAGCTCACAGCGCCGTTCCCGGTGTGACATCACAGGGAGCGGGGATATGATTTAGATCGAGGCGTCATTTAATCTCGTTATTCGGGCTGCCTAACATATTTCTTTTCAAGTGATGCTATTGTGTTTATATAGTGTAGTAGACCATAAAATTAATTGAAACTCGTTATCGACCATAAGTCCTCACAAGACCTTTAAACTGAGCATCATTGTACATAGTCAGGTGTTTAATAAAGGTTAAATACAGCTTATGGCAGGTAGCTATCAATCCTCTTGTTAGCCAAGGTTTAGTCAGATTTTGCTTAAATTTCTGAACTGTTTTTAGTGGAAATGCAGCTTCATAGGCATTAGTACATATATAGTGGAATATGTTGTAGGCATCTTCACATGCGTCACAGTTGGTCACTTGATTCCAATTTATGTTCACCAAACTGTTTCTAAAGTTTTCTATATTCTTATTTCTAAAATCTCTACATGTTGTTTCCTCTTTTTCAAATAATTGTGATCTAACTTGTTAATTTTCCATGTCGTAGATAGGTAGGTGGTCTGAATTCATGTCTTCAACAAAGATACCAGATTGGGTTTTGGGATTTGCAGTTTTATTTGAGAGAATATTGTCAATGACAGAGGCCCTCTTTTCAGCTATTCTTGTTGGTTTTGTGATGAATGGATAGTATCCAAATGTTCTTATTAAATTTACAAAATCTTGAGTAGTGGTTTCATTTTCTCTAAGTAAATCAATGTTGTAATCACCCAATATATAAACTGTTTTATTCTTCTTTTGTATGGTTTTAAAGCATTTTTCTAATGTTTTATATGAATTTTTCTTTATCAATTTCTGGAGGACTGTAAATGACACCGACAATTTTGTTCTTAGCTTTTTCCATAGGTATTTCAATAAAGATAGATTAAAAAAAAGTCTTCCATTATTGTCAGTTCTTCTCTCTTATAACACTGCATATTTTCTTTTATGTAGATGCCTACCCCACCTCCTGGTTTATTAGCCTGTGGTTTTCCAGGAATTTGTAGTTTTGCATAATAATTAAACTGAGTGCTGAGTTAGTTTTAATCCATGTATCAGTGATTCCTATAATGTTAAATCCAATTGCGCTAGTGTCTAAAAAATTGCTTAATTTATCAAAATTTATACTGATGTGCATAGTCAAAAAGGAGACGGTATCTTTGTTTGGATAAAGTTTTTGCTAAATTCACTTTGTAGTATATATTTACATTTAGGTTGTGGGAGAGTAATTTCTTGATCATCAGTATAGGTCTCAGAGAGTATGACTTCCTGTGATGAGTTTAGGTTAAATGGATTTATAAGTATGCTTGGACCTAATATGTCGAGTTTAAATTCAGTGTCGTTGTCATGGTGATTGAATGGAAATTGAGTTTTGTTGCAGGTAATACACCACCATGGCCCAGTATTGTTTTCTAAAATTTCATAATCCAGGAATTTCAGGAATGTGGATGGGTAGGTTGGCTAGGACTGGAGTGGATGGGGTTGTAAGTGGAGAAAGAAGCAAGTGGACAGGAGGATAAATGGCTACATAGAAAGTTTCTTGACCTTGACATTAAGTTATTTCTCTGGTTTACTGTTGACACAGTACAAAACAGTATATTGGCGTCAGACTGGCAATGACTGATACATGTAGGACAATAGGTTGGCTTTACAGCACCATTACAGCTTATATAACATGTAGTAAAATAAATTAGGATTACGGATACATTACATATTCTTACCTTAGATTGTATAATTTATTATTTTTCTTACCATAGATCTTTAGCTTTTGGATGTTAAAATAGGAATGGCTTAATTTAGCAATGTGCTAGATTAATAACAGTAGATAGTAGTATATTTTTATCATCAGTGACACAGATCTAATCCTTCAACACTCACATCAGCCAAAGCAGCTTCTACAGTGACATTTGCAGACCAAGAGAAGACTACACCCGAAAACCCACCACTGGAGTGACCTGCGCAATAACCGAGTCAGTCATTCCAGTGGTAAATCCTCAAAAATAGTCCTCTCCCGGTCCGCAAATGGACACTTTCTATGAGAAAATTTAGATTTCCTTGAGCAAGTTTGAGAGTTAGAGGACAAATCTTTAAGCTGTCTTGAAATTGAGATACTGAGATTTCAGGGGCTAATGTCCGCCCGGCCCGCAAACTCCTGGTTACAGATCTCGTCATGCAATCCAGAGCCAGGTTAATGTCGTCCTGGATGGCTCTCTGGACTGTTAGAGAAGATGGCTGGTGTGCCACGGATGTCGCTACTAAACCCCGTAGCAGCTGGAAAATGTCCGAAAGAGCTGAAATGGCTCCTCCGGTACTTTCCTCCGTGTCATGCAATGTGGAATTTGTGCTATGCAAAACGCCAGCGCACAAGTGTTCCATGTCAGCCCGAGACCCTGGCCATGTATCTTCGCCCAAAACTGCACGGTCATCCGTGTGTGGCTTTGGGATGACACTGTACTTCTGGTATCAATCAGAACTAATCTGGCAGCGCCATGCCACCTCGCGAGGGGCCTTCGCAAGTCGTCCATTGGTATGAATGGCCGTCTCTGCCGCAGCAGACATTTCCCCGAAAAATTCTGCATATGAGAGAGATGGCATCGTGCTCATCACCAGCTTTCCATTCCCCCCCCCCCCACCACGAGTGCTGGTCCCGCTGGGAAGCTGTGGATCCACTTGGAGTTCCAGCTTGACGCCTACCAGTCATTGGCACGTATCCAGCCAGTCCTCCTCAGTGGCCACCTGTGAATGTTCAATGAGCCTAGGGCCCTCGTCGTCCTCAACAACATTCACTAGTGGAGTAACAGCTGGAAATGGATACTCCTGGATAGCCAGGGAAGCCATACGGACCCGCAAGGGCGGCATGACTTAAACGAAATCATAGATTTCTTTTTTCACGAGAGTTTGATACTGACCTCCCTAACACTCTTTGATATTCCCAAATATCGACTTTCACTCAATAAACACTCAGATTAAATAAGTTAGGAGACCCTACTGACCAGGTAGTCAGATGACAATCTGGCGGATGCCAGCCCCAACCGCATGCATGCACAGACTAGCACGTCCTCTGACTAATTTATTGGCTGACACACATGCAACTTAAGAAAGCCTGAAGACAGAGCCTCTGTGGGGCGGAGATGCCGGGTCCTTGCTAGGGAGGTAAGTATCAACTCTCGTGAAAAAAATAAATCCGTGATTTTGTTTATTTCACTTCAAGAGTATACTTACCGCCCTAACACTCTTTGATATTGCCAGAATTCGTCAGTGAATTCGGCGATACAATCAACAATGAACAACACATGAACAAGACAGACCTTGTGAATTTCTTGTTGCTGTCATCATCTCCACATCGGTGAAGACTGATGCAGATCTGACGAGTGGTTGTTTCCATTGATAAATTGTGATGTATATAAAAAATGAGACCTCATCAAAAATTGTACACCTAAATTATTTTTTCAAAATCGATAAGGCGAGACGGAGGTAATGGTCGGCAAAATGTGACTCACAGTGCTACTGAGCTACCGACATAATGTCATCAACAGGGACCCCATAAACAGGGAAGTGGAAGCCACTATGCCGCGACCACTGTGAGGCTAGGCAAAGTCAACTTGTTTACCTGTGGCGGATTTATGACAAAACTGAATACATTCTACAATCCACCTGGAAATGGTGTCCTTGTAAGCCCTACCATGAGGTTCAATAAACGACAACCATAACGCTGTAGGATCCACCCGCCATTCCTGTGTATGCTGTTTGTACCTGTTTAATGCGGGGACTGGACACCATGCTTTTGAATTAGGATCATATCTAGTCAAAGATGGTAAAAATATGGGTTGACAGGGATATTTCAAAGACTGATTTTTAGCCATGAAATTTATCCTAGGTAGAAGCCTAAGGCCTTCCGCTGTAACCACATAATGGTCTGCCTCGGCTGGCCGAGGTCGCAGCAATTAAAAATACAGTTTTAAGTGTCAACATTTTCATAGACATTTCCCCTATTAGCCAAGCAAGGGATAACTGTCATTAAAGCTGACTTGTAGCCAGCAATAGTTAGGCTTGAGGCTATAGGCATCATACAGGTGACAGAGGAAATCGGCTACTACCTGAATAGATGAATCCATTGGATTAATACATCCTTTTGAGCACCATTCTGCAAATCTGTTGATTTTATAATTATATGCTCTGTAGGTTGACCCCCTTCTGACTTTTGCCATAAACATGGCTGCTTGCTCAGAAAAGCCCTCCTTAATTCTAGATTCCTTGACAACATCCACGCAGTCAATCTGAACATTGACGGATTGTTGTGAAGGGCCTTGCCCTGGAAGATAATATCGTCCATCAGAGGCGGAGGAATCGCATTGCAGACCAGAAGGTCCTGCAGATCCGTATACCATGATCAACTTGGCCAATTTGGGGTGATCAGAAGCACTTGGCACTCCTCCTGTCTGATTTTCTCAAGAATTCTTGGAATCAGGATAGCTGGAGGGAATGCATACACATACATTCCCACCCAACTGATAGCTAACACCTCTGTTGCGATAGCGCTCGGATCTGGAATCGGAGAGACGTATGTCGTCATCTTTGCATTCTTCTTCGTTGCGAATAAATCTATGTTGGGTTTCCCCCAGTGGTTGAACAGACAGTCTGCCACACATTGATTTAGTTGCCATTCCGTAGGTAAAACACTCATCCTTCGGCTCAATGAGTCTGCTAGCAGATTCAACCTTCCAGGATTATGAACTGCTTTCAAGATGATCCTGTGATCCATGCACCAGCAAAGCAATTTCCATGTCATCATACAGAGACTGGGCAACTTGATTCCACCCTGGCGGTTTATGTAAGTCACTACTGTTGAATTGTCTGATCGAACCAGAACAATCTTGCCCTGAACATTCATTAAGAAATGTTCCAGGCCCAGTACTACTGCTCGTAATTCCAGTAGATTGATATGTTTTTGTGACTGATCCAGATTCCAAAGCCCTGAAATTGTGGCTTCTTCCAGGCAAGCTCCCCATCCCTCCATTGATGCATCCCTATACATCGTTATCTGAGGGTGGGGAGGGGTGAGCAACACCCCCACCAGAAGATTCTCTCTTACCATCCACCATTGAAGGTGGTGAATAAGGGGTTCCAATACCGGCACATTTGAGTCCAGTGATCCTGTACTCTGGGTCCACTGTGTTATGAGAAACAACTGGATAGGCCGCCTGTGTAAGGCTGCCTGTAGAATGACTGGTTACAATGAAAGCATCAACCCCAGCATTTTCAAGTAAACCCGTGCCAGGACATAACGATTATTGCACACTGACTGTATTAATGAGATGAGTACTTGTACCCTCTCCTGAGTAGGAAAACATATCCTATCTCCAGATCGAAGAACATTCCCAGGTAAACAAACTTCTGGGATGGCGGCAGCTCTGATTTTTGAAAGTTGATTATCCAGCCTAAGTCTGTGAGAGTTTTAAAACTATCTCCAGATTTGCTGATAGACTTTCCGGATTGTGTGCTTTTAACAGCCAGTCGTCTATGTACGTATGGACTGCTATGCTTCTCCTGCGGAGGTATGCCATTATCGCACTCTGGTGAAGACCCGAGGAGCGGTTGAAATTCTGAAGGGTAAAACCCTGAATTCCCTCTGACGGACCTGGAATGCAAACCTCAGGTACCGGTGAAAACTCCTCGCCATTGGAATGTGAAAATATGCATCTTTCAAATCTATTGATGCCGTCCACATTCCCTTCTCCAACCGTGCCAACATCGATTTCACTGTTTCCATTTTGAAACTCTTGAGTGTCTATGAACTTGTTCAGTGGCTTGAGGTTGAGAATTGGTCTCCACCCTCCAGTGCTTTTGGTCACTAGGAACACGGTTGAATAGAAGACCGGACAATTTTGTGCCAGTTCAATTGCTCCTTTTTGTATGCAGGAATTTATTTCCTGGTCTATACACAACCGTTGATCTGGATCTCTTGGATTTTGAGTCCAGATTAGAACCAGAGACAGCTGCGAGGGCACTACTATCCAGTAGTCAGGATGGTACCCGACTGAAAGCCATCGTAAGACTAAGCGGTCCTGAGTCAACCGCTCCCACTCTTGGCAGTGGTGGGCCAGACCTCCCATTGGTCCACCTAGGGAGAGAGGTGGACATGAGCAATGCAAGAGTGGCACTGTCTCTGGATCCAGAAGCACTGGAACAGTCCTTACCATGGCAACTGGCCCATTAGGCATGGTTACCACGACCATGTCCTCGCGCGCCATGGCCCACAACGCGTGCACCTCGGTGCGCCGGCCGAGGTGCGTGGTTGGCTGCCTGCGCTGGAGGAGCCTGCGGCCCAATCGCTGCTGGCCGGAGTGCGCGCGGCCTAGGTCGGTGCGCTGGTGGCTGACCTCTGACTTGGCCACCGCCACGCCGTGCCTGCTGAGGACAGTATGCAGGAGGTGGAGCGCGAATGCGTTCCATTCTGCAGAGCACTTTAAATTGCTCGCATGGAGCCCTCTGGTTATTCACCAGGGTGACCATCTCTTGGAGGTGCCTACATCCCTCACCCCCAAAGAGACCTGGGCCTGTCATAGGTGTATGCAGAAGCCTATTGTACAGGTCCTGGGACGGGCACAGATTGTCAAGTGCAAACGTGCGCTGCGCCCAGACACTCCTGGTAACTGACTGGGTTAAACAATCCAGAGCCAGGTTAATACCATCCTGGATGGCCCTCTGGACTGTTACCGGACTCGCTTGGCGCAATGTGGATGTCGTTACTATCCCGTGTAACAGCTGGGAGACGTGCGAGAGCGCCGCGATGGACACCCTCAAACTATCCTCCGTATCGCGCAACGCGGTGTTAGCCGAGCGCAGCGTGCTCGTGCACAGTGCTCCCGTGTTGGACCAGGAGCCTGGCCACGTGTGTTCGCCTAGCGCAGCGCGATCATCCGTGCTGGGCTTAGGCACTACACCGTACTTCTGGTATTCACAAGGTACGATGCAGCATTGCTTTGCCACCTCATATGGGGCCTTCGCGAGACGTCCATGTGCCTTCATGGACATCTCTGCCACTGAGAACATATCCACAATATGCTCTGCTAGCTGCAGAGATGGCATCGTGGTAGCAGCCGGCTTACCTACTAACCACGGGTGCTGGTCCCGCTGGCTAGCCGGCTGTTCCACAGCAAGATCTGGCCTGACGTTGATTAGCCAATGACAAGCATCAGATCAGTCCTACCCTGTGGCTACCTGTGAATGCTCGACTAGGCGCGGGCCTTCGTCGTCCTCTAGAACATTCACAGGTGATTGCATGGCTGGAGGAACTGATACTCCTGGCAAACCAGTGAAAGCATGCGGGCCTGATAGAGCAGGCATGACAAAACTAGCTTGACCAGGTGCAGGCGCCGTGGCATTGCGTGGGGTATAATTACTCGCCACATCATGGCCCTGGCCAGTACCAGCTATACCATCGGCAAGCCGAGGTATGCGGTAATGCTGGCCATCAGCCCCAACCCGGGCTAGCGTCTCCGCCATAAATGCTACTCCTGCGTGAGTAGACCATGGAAAATGTTGCTCGTGTTCCCCGCGAGGGGTGCATGTTCGTCAGTTTCCATGTCCACGACACCAGAACGCGAGCCCAGCAAATAATCCTCTTCTTCCTGGCCAGAAAAATTAGACTCCGGGTCAGCGAGAAATGCTAACCTGGACTGGCCAGGAAAGGTACCATAAGAGGTACCTATATGGTGAATAATCCTGGGAACCAGATAAGCAGGAACCAGGCTCCAGCGACACCTGCCCACGAACGACCGGCGCGGCAAGCCTGCTGCCAGTTTTCTTATAGTGAGCTTCTGTCCCTTCAAAGGGACCACCTCTGAATCTTGGGAAAAAACTGATAAATCCCTAAGGAAAACTGATTCAGAGGTGGGGATTATTTGCTCTGGAGCAGAAGGAGACAAAGAAGGATTTGGCCCAGGGAGCATGCCTCGAAGCATCTCTGGAACCGAATCCTTAATGTTTTTTTCATCTCTCCCAATATCTCTAGACGGAAGGCTTCCATATTCATGGTGGATGAAGCCTTCCTCTTACCCTTCTTACTACCACTTACACTCTCCCACTCCTTGTTTGAGCACTTCTCATCCTCTAATGCCTTCTCCTTGGCCTGAAGCGACAAAAAGTCATACATTAGATAGCCATCCTCCCTCCACTGTTTACATACATCACAGTTCAACAGTGGTCCACAAGAACTGCAAGTAAAGCATGGATGACGGGCGAATCTAGGCTTAATGAAGTGACCACAGTTGGGACAACCAGGTTTCTGAAAGGCCACAAGGCAAAGACAATGAGTATTTTAGTCAATGAATTATTAAACTCAAACCAAAATAAACAGGAGAGGAGCAATAGCCATAAAGACCATTAAAAAAAAATTTCTAAGATAAATTTGTTAATAAAAACTGCAAGGCTGATTATGATGTCATATCTTCAAAAATAAGAAGGCAATCCAACTGGAAAACAATCTCCAGGTGTAAGGATGAATTGTATTCAAAATCCAGAGCATAAAACTGGAAAGGATAGTGATACAATCTAGGTAAACATCAGATAAACAGTGATAAAATTGGCAGCAGATTTCAGAAATATTTCTAAATAATTTGAAGTGCCTATTATAATAACACTAGAATACCTGCTTCTTTAGCATAGACATACTACCCGATCTCATGAACTGGATGCTCCACCATTCTCTATGACCGCTTAAATCTCTCCACCATAAGGGGAAGGGAAAGGGACCATGAGGGCAGTGAGATCTTCTTACGAGACCTCCAATTCACTGGGCATAGATTTTGTTCCTAACATGTTAGTGGGAAATGGAACCTTGGTGGAGAGAAAAACAAACCCTCTGAAGATGTGCTGTCCTTTTCAATCATAGATAGATACCTGTGGACACAAACACAGAGAGATTAGAATTTCATAGCGCCAGATGTAAATAAATCAGTTTTAATGGCGCCTATCATGTCTAATCGCGAATCTCGGAAACACATTACAGGCAGGATTAAAAAGCTAAATTAGACAAATATGTATTAGAATTCACCTGATAACTTCATCCCGGTCCTTCCTCCGGCGATTTAGCTTGAGAAGACATCGTTATCACGTGGAATTGAGTTTGTAAAGACACGACAAGCAGAAAACTTAGCAAAAAATTTAACTACCATGTGTATCTCTTTGCCAATAAATTGGAAGAGGAAGTGCTAGTCTGCGCATGCGCGAGGTTGGGGTTGGCATGCGCCGGACTGTCATCTGACTACCGGGCCAGTAGGGCCACCTAACCTTTTTAATCTGAGTGTTTATTGAGTGAAAATCGATATTTGGGAATATCAAAGCGTGTTAGGGAGGTAAGTATACTCTTGAAGTGAAATGCGCCATGGCTATTCCAGGAGCCGGATCTATGGTGTCATAGTGGCTACATGCATGACGTTCCTTCCACAACGTAACTCTATATACGGTATACGGTACGGCCAGCCATCAGCTCCGAGCCGGCCTAGCCATTGAGCCGTGAAACCCACTCCCAAAGAAGTAGTCCCATGGATGATCACCCATGCACCCCCCAGGAGGCGGATGGATTTCCATTTCTGTGGCCATTGGCTCATCTGCAGACCACAACAGAGTGTCCTCTTCTTCCTGCCCAGAAAGATTAGCTGCCAAGCTTGAAAAGGGATCAAACTCGACCTGGGCAGGAGGGATATCGTGTGAGGCGCTGATACCCTTAGCCTTTGGCTGCTCCAGGACAACCGATAAGCGGATGCCCCAGGCCATGGCTTTCGCTCCTGGGTCCACGGGCGAGTCAAGCCTCAGCGCCGGACCAGCGGGAACCATCTCCTTAGGTCTACATCGAAAACTGGTACCATAGCAGAACCAGACCCAGAGATGGGAACACTGTGCAGGAGCAAATGAAGAAGACAATGATGAACTTGAACCGGGAAGCCTGCTGTTAAGCAACTCCGGGACAAGATCTGTTATTGTTTTCTTCATTTCTCCCATCATTTCCAGATGGAACGCATCCATGTCTGGCATGGCAGACATGGACCCCTTCCTTTTCTTACCACACATCTCCTTATCCACTCGCCTCTTCTCATCAGCCACCCGGTCCTTTACCTGCTGATTTAGAAAACAACTCAAATGGTCATGACACAACACACAACACACACACACACACACACACACACACACACACACACACACACACCCACACACACACACACATGGCATTTAAGTAGATGCACCTAGTGCAATCATGCGGAAAGAAGGAGTACTTTACAAACCATTGGCAGGCAGAGAATTTATTTTCAATGACCCTCTGAAAGACACAAAATGGAAACAATTAGTTTTTTAGTTTATAAACCAAACCAAAAAACAATTGCAGAAGGCTAACAATTTTCCTAAGAAAACTTACCCCTAGATGAGAAAGCAAAGCCAGGCCCATAGATAATACTATGGACCTGACCAAATGACAACAATAACTGAACTTCTTCTTCATGAAGACAAGGGAGATAATCAGAATTTTAACTTTAATACTTGAGAGGAGAATGCTAGACTCAACACTCAAACAAAGATTCATTAGTAATTGAACTTTATAACACAATGAACCTAAGCATAACTATCAAGAGAAATAGAATAATCAACTCAGTCATAATTAGTGAAATATTTCAAAAACTTAAATGACTGAAAACTAACTCTCCATACCTGACCTCAGAAGAATAAACTGCTGAAAAAACGAGTGAGGTCTGCTGGACATCAACAGGCATACCTAGTCCTGAATCCAAACCATGTGGTGGAGGGAGAATGCAGAAAAATTACTTCTTATGGTAATAATTCCCTCTGCAAACTCATAACATAATTATTTGGACCCAAAACCAAGTATAAATAATTGTCCAGATGAAGGATACATGTGAAAAACGTCACAAATCAGCTAAAAGATTCTGAAAATACAAAGTACAACATGCATTAGCTAATATTTAGACATCCCCCAAAATGAGCTAACCTAATATAGACCTATCCACGTTTAAGTGCGAATCCTGGATATACATCCGATTTAACACACAAATTTGTTATCAATAAATTTACTAAAATATGCCTGAGACTTGGCGACGGCAATTATAGTTAGCAAGTCAAATAAGCAATTTGAAAACAACTTAGAAGCTTCAAAATAATTAATAAGCAAAAACAATCCTTGAACAAATCAAAGGTGTGTGCAATGGCAGGTCAATAATTTGAGAAGAGGAAAAGACATTCCCCCCCCATTGCGCGAGTTTGGGTGGCACATCCAACGGACTGTCAGTTGAGTAACCTGCCCAGTGGGGGCGGTTTCCTTTTAATTCTGAGTCTTATTGAAGCTAGGTCGATATTTGGGAAATATCATAGAGTATCACGGTGGTAAGTATACTCTTGATGTGAAAACAGCTTTGTACATGATGTCACGCCGTTGATGTTGATGGCATCACAATCATCTCAGAAACAGTTTTGTACATGATGTTGTCGTTGTGTTGATGACGTGACAATCATTACAGAAACATCTTATTCTGTGGTTGAGCATATGAACTCTAACAAAGAAACCCCAGAGGTCAGAGAAAACATATCAAGAGGTCATACAGGTTAGTCAGGCCACATCGAGAGGTTGCAGGAGTGGAAGCAGGTGCAGGCCATGATCAGTCATACAGCGTGTAGCATGGAGCAGAAAGCAGTCATACAGCGTGTAGCATGGAGCAGAAAGCAGTCATACAGCGTGTAGCAGGGAGCAGAAAGCAGTCATACAGCGTGTAGCAGGGAGCAGAAAGCAGTCATACAGCGTGTAGCAGGGAGCAGAAAGTGGATGTGTGCTCTACCTGAAAGTGCCAATTCTTGTCAGTTTGTAGCAGTGGCTTTATGGTGTGTAGTGATAGTTGTAAAGTTCTTACAGAGGAACAAATGCGTTTGTCCTCAGATAAAATCCAGTTGATTCACTGTTTTAACAAATGAGATGTCACTACACTACACTACACTACAACAAAATTACGGCCATAACATTACGAACATTAGCATACACACATCCCATGTTAACCGGGGAATAGACTTTTAAAAACTCAGAACATATTTAAAAGAATGAAGTGTCTGGTCCTTAAAACATAGCGGCAAGCGACCTAAAAACATTAGGTGTCAAACATTGACACTACGAAACTACTTGAAGCACTCGAGTAAGGATACCAATCGACTGATCAGAAAAACGGACTTCGAAATCTAACTACTGATCGAGCATAGCATTGTGTGTAGTAGCCAGCCCTATTCAGGCCGGCTCACGCATAAGCTGTATTGTGTAAAATCTAAAATCAGCTACTGGACACTAAAAATAGCTGGGGCTGAAAGGAAGAGTTTGGGTCTTGAGTGACCACAACATAGTTCCTCAATAATTCATAATGACCAGCATCTTATATTTTATACTTTATTTATTACTGTACAACAGTCCTAATTTAGACTTAAATTTTAAGTGAAAACGCAAAATTGAATTTTAGAAACTATTTAAAAAAATTATTAATTTTAATTCAAATTTAGAAAGAAACAGTGTAGATAATTTCCAGAATCCAATCCGGAAAAGGATTCCAACCCATATCATAACAAGAATCTATGTGTTTTGAAGCTGGCCAGCGAAAATTTGGTGTAAAATAGTTAAATATATTAGTCTCCATTGTAAATAAATGTATACATTAATCATTGAATGTATGGATGGAAGAGGATGATACTGGATTCAATAAAGCATTGTTCAAGACTTTAACAGATTTGTCTGTGCAGCCTGAATTGCCTGGTTCAATATGATGGATGGATTTCCTGTTAAATACACAACTACTTATCTGTCTCCCTTAGAATGGGAGTCCAGATTAGAACCAAAGACATTAGCAGTGATTGCCTATCCAGTCCAGTTGGCACGCTACCCCACTGAAAGCCAAGGCAAGGCTAAGCGGTTCTGTGTTCCCCGCTTCCACTCTTAGATGTGTAGGGTCAGGCGGCCTCCTAGAGGCCCATCTAGAAGCCGAATTTGAAGTGAGTAATCCAAGAGTGGCACTGTTTCCAACGCTGTCCATTGCACGACCGTGGTCCTCATGGGAGCCGCACATGCAGTCATAGTTCTCACTCCCAGATCTGCGTCCACCCTGGCTGGTGCCACACCCACAAGGCGCATGTGTGGCGGGGCTGGAGTTGCAGAGCCCATGGACTCCCCCTGCTGCTAGCCTACATTGGTGAGGCCTTGCCCGACGCCGTGTGGGAGGTTGGCCCCTGACATGGCCACCTCCTCTAGGCTGCTGTGAGCAGTGAGCCGACACGAGGGTGGGAGGGGGGAAGAGAATTTGTGAGTTTGCCTTTAGATTTAAAGGCATTCTCTGCCTGCATAAACATTTGGAAATAATGGTGGCTATCAAAATCAAAGTAAAGTGGCGGCTCAGAAAAAGACAATCGGCACTGAAATGTTAAAAAATGTGTCTAATGTTAACTTTAAGGCCTTCCGCTGTAACCACAAAGCGCTATTGCTCAGCTAACAATACGTGAATTTCACTTCTACATCTAGCTGAGGTAGCTTCGATAAGAAATACAGTTTCAAATGTAAACAATTTCATAGAAATAGCACTTAGTGGTTCAAAGGGTTTATCAGCTAAGACTTGTAATACAGGAAATAAGAAGAGATTACACCCGCCAGTAAAGGGTCCAAAAGCCACCCTGCAGTAGCTCATTTGATGAACTCAAACAGATGGTAAAGGACATTCAGAACAGGAGACAGAGGTGCCACTGACTAAGCCACTGGTGTCGCCTTCACCACAGTAAGCCTCTTAGCAAAAACTGTTGTCATGCCATTTGCTCAACACAATCGAACAACCAAGAGGATATCCTAAAGCTATGCTGGAAACAGCATTCCATAACGCTTTAGCTCTAGATAGAGACATCATTCTATAACCTGCAACATCAACACAGTCATGAGAAATAAAAAGAAACAAAACATTCTTCATTAGTGACTACCCCAAAACAAGCATATTCGCTAAAACTCTAATTATCAAATAATGGTCTCTTCTTGAATACAATGGAAGGTTCCGGGCAGCCTTTCCAGAGAAATCTCTCTTTGGCTACCACAGGAACCCAACATTAAGAGACAAAACAATCAGAGCACATCTCCCCAAAACCCTACGCCATTTCAGGATATGATTAAAAACCACCTGAGAAGAATAACATACCTATAGAGAAAAGCATCATATCACACACCAGTTTCTAGGCATTTTAATCTACCTGGACACAATAGAATGGCCATGCAATATCGCATTATATAACTGCTCTCTCAGTCCCATCAGATACCGCCGCCATCAAGTGGAGATGAGGAAAAGTACAACACTGGATCCACAAGCTACACTGTCCAGATTCGCAAGGAATCAACACTGCAGGATAGGAACATTTTCTTGGAGAAACAGGACTGTGCCTCCACGATAGGAAAACATAGGCCTGCTATCATTGACTTTCAAAAGTAAATTTATAGAAGTCCTCCTGCAGCCTCACTCCCTCCCAGCAGTGAATGGTGGCAAGGCTAGTGAACCAAGGTGTGTACGTGAGAAAACCGCTGGTGAGATGCATTTTATTGGGCATTCAAGAGTGGAGAGATGTAAAGGTATCTTTTACAGACCAGTCTATATACGTCTCCAATAATTAACTAGAAAGGGGAAGCTAGGGCCCATCAGTTACTGAATAATTGTACTTCACCCTTATGAATGTCCATGGAAACACATTACTCAATACAAAGTAGCTTACAAGACATATTCCGACATTAAATATGACTTTTGACAGAGATTTGAGAAATCCCAGAAATAGGCGACATTGTGCAAATTAAATATTATACGCCTGGTGATTAAGGTCCCCATCCACCGCATCGCTTGCTGAGGGTAAAGACTCCATTTAGAAGGGAGAATCCTAGCTTTATCAATCTAAATAAAGTTAAACTTGTTGAAATTTAATCAAGCTTAGAAAAAACGCATGTGAATTGGAGCCAATTCAGTAGCATTGTGTTTGTGTCAGCCGCCACAATGGCTGCGGTGCATGGCTCGGCTTGTGCATGTGCCAGTCTGACAGCTAGGTCACCTGCCTATCAGGGGCAGGTTTATTTTAATTCTGTGTTAAATTGAGTCAGTTAGTTATATTAGCATATAATCAAAGAGTATTTGTGATGGTACTCTTGAAGTGAAATATATATTTTCGTGACAATATTAATTTTGACGTAATAAACGATGTTTATTAAAGCAACATTTATGCAGTCTGATTAAATAATTTTACTGATGGATAGGTTGCATACATCAACCGTTTAATGGTTAAATTTGATCAAGAAAATTTAAATATTTTCTTATTGTATGTCCATTTACAGGCCAAGAGAACACAATTTTTGAAAATTTATCACTGGAATGATTGGCTCGGTTATCGAGCAACTCATTAGTGGTAAATTTTCAAAAATTGTATTTTCTTGACCTGTAAATGGACATTCCACAAGACCATAGCAGAGGCCGGTTTTGGCCGGTATGACCATTAAAGGGTTCAGCATAGATGCAAGGGGCAAGAATGTGCACCAGGAAACTGTGTTGAATTTTTGTGCTACCGTCCATTATTTTTTTAGCCATTGTAGAGAATTGATTTCAACATTTTCTTAAAATATACCTAATAGAAGTCAGCCCTATTTTAGAGATTTGGATTTAAAGAATTTATAGCCTTTGTCCAATTAGAAGCCGCAGTTACAATTAAGCGATTTATGCTAGTCAGCTTAAACATTAAAGGACATACCTTTTCCAAACATGGTCGTATCTTGAGAGCAACATTAATCAAAATTGCTCTGATGTGTGTCTCCTCAATCTGTGATAGGACTTTGGATAGACCACTCATGGCCTCGAGTGTGATGTCATCCTCAGGATCTTCCTTGTCATCCATCCCAGCCATCATGGCTGATAGAACAGTAGTCGTGTACTTTTGCACCTGAAACCAAACATTCACATTTACAATAACCTGACTGTATCGTGGAGCAGAATTCTCATGAGTAAGCAGGGTTGTGCGATTATTGCGTTGTGTGATTGCAATCGATTATTAAACAAGAGCCATCAGAAGACGGCATATCCCGCCGGATCCAAACATTTCAGATAAACATACATCAAGAGTGGGCATACATGTAACGTTACTTGTGAAGGACAATATTTTAGAAAAAATAATCAATGAAAAATGCAACTCATCCTAAAACCTAAATTCCTTTGTCACTAAGTTTAATGCAGTTTATGTATCGGCTTTAAGATATTTAAAGGGTGATAACTCTGTAATGAATAATCTTTTGGTCGTGAAAAAAGCACATGCACAGCTGCTCATGATACTGATATTGTCAACAAAATTTTAAGTTAATCCATTGAGACCTCTAGGAGGAGTTTGTTGACAAGAAATGATTGTCAGAGATGGACAGACCGACAGAGGGACATACATACATTTTGGACAGATGGATGGACGTACAGGTATACGGATGGCACATGCACACCTTCACATGATAATGATACCACTTACCAAGTTTCAAAAGAATCGGAGCTAAACTATAGGAGTTGCGTTGACAAGAAATGATTGGCAATGCAGTTATGTATCAGCTTTAAGATATTTAAAGGGGGATAACTCTGCAGTGAATAACTTTTGGCCATGAAAAAAGCACATGCACATCTGCACATGATACTGATAATGTGGACACAATTTTAAGTTAATCCGGTGAGACCTCTAGGAGGAGTTGCGTTGACAAGAAATGAGTGTCAGAGATGGATTGACGGACATACATACATTTTGGACAGACAGATGGACGTACAGGTATATGGATAGCACATGCACACCTTCATGTGGTAAAGATAACACTTACCAAGTTTCAAAAGAATCAGAGCTAAACTGTAGGATGAGTTGCATTGACAAGAAATGATATTCAGAGATGGATGGATCGACAGACGGACATACATACATTTTGGACAAACGGATGGACATACATGTATATGGGTCGTGCATGCAGACCTTGACGTGGTAATGATAACACTTACCAAGTTTCAAAAGAATACAACCTAAACTGTAGAAGTTGCGTTGACAAGAAATGATTGGCAATACAGTTTATCTATCAGCTTTAAGATATTTAAAGGGGGATAACCCTGTAATGAACAATTTTTTGGCCTGACAGACGGACATACATACATTTTGGACAGACGGATGGACTTACAGGTATACAGATATCACATGCACACGTGGTAATAACACTTACTAAGTTTAAAAAGAATCGGAGCTAAACTGTAGGAGTTGCGTTGACAAGAAACGATTGGCAATGCAGTTTATGTATCAGCTTTAAGATATTTAAAGGGAGATAGCTCTGTAATGAAAAATTTTTCCGACGCAAAAAAAGCATATGCACATCTGCACATGATACTGATGATGTGGACAAAATTTTAAGTTAATCCATTGAGACCTCTAGGAGTTACGTTGACAAGACGGGGACAGATGGACGGACGGACTGACAGATGGAT
This sequence comes from Chaetoderma sp. LZ-2023a, assembly GCA_034401795.1. Classification (NCBI taxonomy): domain Eukaryota; kingdom Metazoa; phylum Mollusca; class Caudofoveata; order Chaetodermatida; family Chaetodermatidae; genus Chaetoderma; species Chaetoderma sp. LZ-2023a. The sequence goes on along the minus strand of CM067367.1, from coordinate 13,664,836 downwards.
GGATGGATGAACATGCTGATCGCTATATCCCCCCGTCTTCCAGACCGGGGGGGGGGGGATAAAAAATCATCAGTGATTAATCAGCTTGGATACAAATTACCAAGACATAAGAACAAAAGAATATCAATGACGAAAATTGCAATGGTGTTTAGAAAGGTCCATTGGCAGGGCAAGAGAAGACTATTTTTGAAAATGTATCAATGGAATGCCTGGCTCGATTCTCAAGCCAGCCATTACAGTAATACATTAAAAAAATAGTCTTTTCTTGCCCTGCAAATGGACATACATTCACTAAGCAAAATGTCATTTATCATGACCGATCGCATTAAAAAGTAATTGAAAGTTAGGTTTTGAAATATTTTATGCAACAGAAAATATTCACGATTATTCGATTATTGAATTTTTAATCATATAAATACATGATTTAAAACATAATCGCAATTTTCAATTTAATCACGTAATCACGCAAGCCTAAGATTAAGAAAGTAATTTCTGGTGTACAGCGGGGGAATCCCCTACAAACATGACATCCCCAACAAACATAGGGCATCAAGAACACCTCAGATTTTTTAATCACCAATCTGCATGGTTAATTCCTATAGGACCTAGCATGTGTAGCTGGTCAGTAGTACTCTTGTTCTTTTCTGATGTAAGTTTTGTCAGTGTCCTCAGGATCGTGACGGAGAACTTGTAGAATTATATAGGACAGGTTTTTTCCATTATGAGTGGGCAAATTAAAATGCTTAGCAACCTGGTGATTTCTGATATCCCTATGATGTTCTTTCACCCAGAATTCATGTTTTGTTCACCTCCCCCCCCTACCCACCCCCACGTTTTTTCCATTATGAGTGGGCAAATTAAAATGCTTAGCAACCTGGTGATTTCTGATATCCCTATGATGTTCTTTCACCCAGAATTCATGTTTTGTTCACCTCCCCCCCCCCCACCCACCCCCACATTTTTTCCATTATGAGTGGGCAAATTAAAATGCTTAGCAACCTGGTGATTTCTGATATCCCTATGATGTTCTTTCACCCAGAATTCATGTTTTGTTCACCTCCCCCCCCCCACCCCCAGTTCTCCTGAAAGAATCGAACCGACCCAATCAATAGGAATTTTTCTGTTTGTATGAGTCGTTGGTGGTGTTGTTCTTCCAAGACTTCATAAACTCCAACTCTCGCAATGGTTTTATCTACCACATGGAACCCCCCCCTTTTAGATCAACAGGTTTATCGGATACTTGCCAGCACCACACCGTCATCGGCCATAGTGTACACCCCCCCCCCCCCCCCCCCCCCCACCCCCCGGTTGGTCTGATTCTAACCTGCAAGAACCTCTACCAACTTGGTGCTATTGTTGTGTCTTGAAGCACTGTATCCTGACACACCCTGGGGTATACCTGCCATCTTGGTAAGAAATGCACTGTACTAACACCCATTGTAATACAGTTCTTTTGCGCATCCACTATCAGGCCTTGACCCCTGATGAAGTCCCAACCCAAGAGAACTGGAAATGAAATCCCCCTGGCCAACATAAACATTATAAATTATTTCTTCATTGCCTAAATGGACTTTAACTGATATTGTCCCCAATAAATCAATGCCCTGCCCATTGACTGATGTGGTTATCAAATTAGCTGGTGACAATTTCTCATTCATTGTGATTTGCTTTTTAAGGGATCCACTTATAATAGTAACATCACAACCTGTGTCAACAACATCTAATCATTTAATATCTACATCCTCAACATTAAAAGGAATGTAAGCCGATATGAGATCAGTTCCGATTTTGTTTTATTTTGCAGCTCTGGAGATGACGCATGAGCCGGTGACGCTGCTTCAACACTGGCTCTTAAAAGTTTAACAGTGTAGAGCAGGTATGAGCGATATGATATACCTCCACACTGAAAACACTTTACTCCCCCACCATAACTAGAAATATTACGTCCTCTTTCCTGTAACCCTCTTGGTTTTCCTGGTGTTGAGGTCTGGGTAGCAGTATTGAAATCATGGGCAAAATGACCGCCTAACCCACAATGATAGCATAGGCAATCCTTGTAGTTAGTTGAGTTAAACTTCAAGCTGGATGAAACTGCTGCTAACTGAACCGACATGCTTTCTATAGCTGTACAATTGTTTCATTGATCTTTTAACAAGTTCTCTTGTTTCCTCAAGCTCACTTCTCATATTGCCCTCAACTGTGTTTACATTATTGACCAAACTTGTCATGTCTATCTCGGCCCAACATTCCAGTTTTGAGGCCAATTTTACAGCTTCGTCGACGTTTTAGAGTTCTTATTTCTTATCTTTTTGCCCATTGCTATTCCTCTCAAAAAATGTGTAAAAATAACATCAGACTGTGTCTCTTCATTATACTTTGGGAATGCCCTGCTTACCAATCTTTTCAACTTCCTAGCATAAACCGCTAGTTTGGTCTGGTTTCCTGCTTCTCTTAACCAACTCGGCCCCAAATGCTTCCAACAATACTTCAGAACAAAATGCCTCAGTGAACACTGATTTTAGCACTTTATAGTCATGTTTTTCCATTTCTAAAAATGTAAAATGCAGACTCACCAAGAAGTGTAGGAAATGTTATAACCTTCTCATAATTTTGCATGGAACACGAATCAGCCCAAGTCTCAAACCTTTCTACCCATCATCTCTGAGTTTTCCCTCGAACTGGGGAGGGCCACTTCCTGAACTCATTTGATTTGGTCATTTGGCATTTATAATATTCACCTCTTCTCAGCCAACAATTAAATAACACCAAAATATCAACCAGGCACCTCAATTCTTATTACCATTGCCACAAACTGCAGCGTCGAAGGCTTTGAAATGTTACTGGGCACAATGGGGACAGCTAGAAGTTTCCGCCTACCCGATGGAAATTCTTGACATGGATATTCTCGGTCCTCTTCCTAATACAGGGAACGGGTTTCAGTACATTTTAGTGGTATCAGATTATTTTAGTAAATGGCCTGAGGCATATGCGTTGAAGAATCACCAAGCCAGGACAATTGCTAAGGTGCTCATTGAGCACTTATTTTCAAGATTCGATGTATTTGGTTGCGATTTTGAATCAAAACTTATCAAAGAAATCTGTAGCCTCGTGGGTATAACCAAGATGGTCTTATCGAAAGGATGCACCAAACGTTAGCTAGAATGCTACGGCTATATGTTAATGAACACCAAACTGACTGGGATGAAAAGTTGCCTTTAATGTTAATGGTTTACAAGTCATGCGAGCAAGTATCGACAGGATTCACACCAGCTAAAGTTATGTTATGCCATGATATGCGCTTACCATTAGATGCAATGTTAGGAGTTACAGAACGAGAAGGAACACCAGGGAGTATGTGAAGAATAGCACATGGATTGGAGCACACATTTGATATGGTGTGTGAGAATTGTGGTGGTGCTCAATGGTATCAAAAGGATTGGTACAACCGAGGAATAGTTGGCACTTCTTACAAAATAGATGACCTGGTTGTGTTGCATTCACCGGCTGTTAAACCAGGTCAGACCTCTAAAGCTCCACTGTCCATATGCAGGTCCATATAGAGTGTTGAAGGAACTGAGTGATATGGTTTATAGAATACGTCTCAAAGGAGGTAACAAAACAACTCACCTGGACAATTGGCGTTTAAATCATTTGCATTTAAATAGACATGATCGATGTTTTTCGGAAAATCCAAGATGGCCACCAAAAAATTGCCCAATCACGACTCTTGTTTAATATGTGGAAGCCTACCATCATAGTATTGTTCCATCCAAGTTTTGTTGAAATTGGGTTAGTGTTTGAAGGAAGGAGTACCGTTTTTAAATGGTTCCGGAAAACTCAGAAAATCAGAGATTTCTGCCAAAACATTGACCTATTGAAATTCCGAATAGAATTTCTAGAGGCTACGACAATAGGATCCTTCCAGCCAAAATTGGTTGAAATTGCCCAAGCGATTAATGAGGAGTAGCATTTTATATGAATTCCCATTTATCGGCAAACCCAACATGGCCATCATCAAAATCAAGCTGTCAAAATTTTGGATTTGGTTGAAATCGGCCAAGCGGTTAATGAGGAGTAGCCTTTCAACTGATTTCCCAAAATATTCAGAAAATCCAGTGGCCGCCAGAAAAATTGACCAATCAAAATTCCATATGCAACTTCTAAAGCCTGCCGCCCTAGGCTCATTCCAGCCAGTCTGGTTGAAATCCCCTAAGTAGTTAATGAGTAGACGATTTTCAGCCATTTTTCGGAAAATTCAAGATGGGCACCGAATAAATTGACCAATCAAGATTCTATATATAAACTCTTAAGCATTGCACTTTAGGGTCCTTCCAGCCTAATTTACTTGAACTCGTTCAAGCGGTTAATGAGGAGTAGCCTTTTAACTGATTTGCAGAAATTTTCAGAAAAACCAAGATGGGCGCCGGAAAAATAGACCAATCAATTTTATGTATACAAGTTCTGAAACATACCAGCGTACTATCCTCCCAGCTAAGTCCAGTAGAAATTGTCCAAGCAGTTAATGAGGAGTAGCGTTTTAAACAATATCCCGACATTTTTTGGAAAATTCAAGATGGGCGGCGAAAAAATGGAACAATCAAAATTCTGTTTACAAGTTCTGAAGGACACCACGCTAGGGTTCTTTCATCCAAGTTTTATTGAAATCATCCCAATCCCAGTGGTGATCGAGAAGTAAGCTTTTAAGTGATTTCCAGAAATTTTCAGAAAATCCAAGATGGCTGCCGGAGAAATTGACCAATCAAAATTCTGTATACAGATTTTGAAACCTACCAGCATACTATCCTCCCAGCTAAGCCTTGTTGAAATTGCCCAAGCAATGAGGAGTAGAGTTTTAAACGATTTCCCGCAATTTTTCGGAAAATTCAAGATGGTAGCCGAACAAATTAACCAATCAAAATACAGTATACAAGTTCTAAAGCCTATCCCCATAGGGTCCTTCCAGGCAAATTAGGTTTAAATCCCCTGAGTGGTTAATGAGGAGTAGCGTCTTTAAGCCAAAATTGCCGGACTGACGGATAGACAGATGATGGATGGTCGCCATGCCATAAGCTCACCATTCGGGCCAGGTGAGCTAATAATTGTCGGTAAAACTTGACTCACAGTGTCGATGGGCTACTGACATAATGTCATCCACAGGGACCCCGTTAAACAAGGCGGTGGAAGCCACTATGCCATGGACACTGTGAGCCTTGGCCATGTCAACTTGTTTACCAGTGACAGATTTGTGGCAAAATTGGATACATTCCACAATCCACCTTGAAATGGTATCTTTGGATGCCCTGCCATGGGGTTCAATATACGACAACCATAATGATGTTGGGTCCGTCCGTCATTCCTGGCTATGTTGCCTGTACTGGTTTAATGTGTGGACTGGACACTATGCTTTTGAACTAGGATCATATCTAGTCAAAGCTGGTAAAATAATAGGTTGACTGGGGTATGACTGATTCTTAGCCATGAAATTAATCCTAGTTAGAAGCCTAAGGCCTTCCCCTGTAAACACATAACAGTTTGACTTGACAGATAAATGCATTGAATTTCGCTTCTCCGCTTAGTCAAGGCTGCAGCAATTAAAAATAGTTTTAAGTGTCAACAATTTCATTGAAATGGAACTTAGTGGTTCAAAGGGTTTATCAGCTAGTACTTGAAGCACTAGAGGCAAACTCCAAGACGGAATCGCTGGTGGATTTCTCGATCTTAGATTCTGAAAATGGCTCCTTGCTCAGAAAAGCCCTCCTTAATTGCGGATTCCTTGACAACATCCATACAGTCAATTGGAACATTGACGGATTGTTGTAAAGGACCTTGCCCTGGAAGATAATATTGTCCATCAGAGGCAGAGGAACCAGATTGCAGACCAGAAGGTCCAGCAAATCCGTATACCATGATCGGCTGAAGAATTTTGCTGGCGAGTATGGGTATGCATACATTCTCTCCCAGCTGATAGCTAGTGGTCGGATCTGGCATCTGAGAGATGTACGTCGTCATTGCCGCATTCTTCATTGCGAATAAATCTGTGTTGGGCTTTCCCCAGGAATACACTCATCCTTCGACTCAATGAGTCTGCTAACAGATTTAGCCTTCAAGGAATATGAACTGCTTTCAAGGTGGTCGCATGATCTAGACACCAGCAGAGTAGTTTCCATGTGTCATCATACAGAGACTGGGCGGCTTCATTCCTCCCTGGCGGTCTATGTAAGTCACCACTGTTGAATTGTCTGATCGAACCAGAACTATCTTGCCCTGAGCTTTCTCTAAGAAATGTTCTATGTCTAGGACTACTGCTCGTAATTCCAGCAGGTTGATATGTTCTCGTGACTGATCCAGTTTCCAAAGCCCTGATACTGTGGCTTCGTCCAGGCAAGCTCCCTATCCCTCCATTGATACATCCATTATTTGAGGGTGGGGAGGGGTGACACCAGCACAGAGAGCCTTGGAATTCGCCCTACTCGGAGCCAGCAAATACAAAGCCAGGAGAGGACGTCATTGCATAAATCTGCTAAGCGTGCTACGAGGTGACCTCAAGAAAGCAGGACTTAGTACACTCAAGTCAACAATGGATCTGAGGAAGCTAAGGATTTCGGCTGAGGACAAGACACAGTGGGCAAAAGCCAAGGACAGATTGCAGCTGTAGGATGTTTCTACTACCACAGCCGCAGAATACAGTAATCATACAGGGGTGAGCATCACCCCTGACAGGAGATTTTCTCTCTTCATTCACCATTGGCATGTACTCTGGCTCCACTGTGTCATGAGAAATAACTGGATAGTCTACTGGCACAAGATTGCCTGTAGAATGACTGGTTCCAGAGAAACCAGCAGCCACAGAATTCTCAACTAAACCTGTGCCAGCACATAGCGACTGTTGCACACTGACTGTATCACTGAGATGAGTATTTCTACTTTCTCCTGAGATGGATAAACATATCCTATCTCCAGATCGAAGAACATGCCCAAGTAAACAAACTTCTGGGATGGAGTCAGCTCTGATTTTTGCAAGTTGATTATCCAGCCTAGATCTGTGAGAGTTTTCAAAACTATCTACAGATTTGTTGATAGACTTTCCTGATTGTACATTTTTAACAGTTAGTCGTCTATGTAAGCTTTCTCTAAGAAATGTTCTAGGTCTAGGACTACTGCTCGTAATTCCAGCAGGTTGATATGTTCTCGTGACTGATCCAGTTTCCAAAGCCCTGATACTGTGGCTTCGTCCAGGCAAGCTCCCTATCCCTCCATTGATACATCCATTATTTGAGGGTGGGGAGGGGTGACACCAGCACAGAGAGCCTTGGAATTCGCCCTACTCGGAGCCAGCAAATACAAAGCCAGGAGAGGACGTCATTGCATAAATCTGCTAAGCGTGCTACGAGGTGACCTCAAGAAAGCAGGACTTAGTACACTCAAGTCAACAATGGATCTGAGGAAGCTAAGGATTTCGGCTGAGGACAAGACACAGTGGGCAAAAGCCAAGGACAGATTGCAGCTGTAGGATGTTTCTACTACCACAGCCGCAGAATACAGTAATCATACAGGGGTGAGCATCACCCCTGACAGGAGATTTTCTCTCTTCATTCACCATTGGCATGTACTCTGGCTCCACTGTGTCATGAGAAATAACTGGATAGTTTACTGGCACAAGATTGCCTGTAGAATGACTGGTTCCAGAGAAACCAGCAGCCACAGAATTCTCAACTAAACCTGTGCCAGCACATAGCGACTGTTGCACACTGACTGTATCACTGAGATGAGTATTTCTACTTTCTCCTGAGATGGATAAACATATCCTATCTCCAGATCGAAGAACATGCCCAAGTAAACAAACTTCTGGGATGGAGTCAGCTCTGATTTTTGCAAGTTGATTATCCAGCCTAGATCTGTGAGAGTTTTCAAAACTATCTACAGATTTGTTGATAGACTTTCCTGATTGTACGTTTTTAACAGTCAGTCGTCTATGTAGGTGTGGACTGCTATGTTTCTCCTGTGGCGGTATGCTGTGATAGCAAGGCCCACCCTGGAAATTCCAAATGGAAGTACCTTGAATTCCCAATCTTGGCCCTGAAATGTGAATCTCATGAACCGATGAAAACTCCTCGCAATTGGAATGTGGAAATAAGTATCCTTCAGATCTATTGATGCTGTCCACATTTCCTTCTCCAACCCCGCCAACACAGTTTTGATTGTTTCCATCTTGAAAGTCGGTGTGTCTATGAACTTGTTCAAAGGCTTGAGGTTGAGAATTGGTTTCCACCATCCTGTGCTTTTCATGACCAGAAACACAGTTGAGAAGCCCGGGCTATTTTGTGTCAGTTGAATTGCTCCTTTTTCTATGAGGGATTTTATTTCCTCCTCGATACACAACCATTGATTTGGATCCCTTGGATTTTGAGTCCAGATCATAACCAGTGACAGTAGCGATAGCGACCTATTATCCAGTTGGGATGGTACCCGACTGAAATCCACCACAAGACTAAGCCATCATGAGTCACCTGCTCCAACTTTTGGCAGGCGGCCTCACACGAGTCCATCTAGAGAGAGGTGGACATGAGAAGTGCAAGAGCGGCACTGTCTCTGGCTCTGGTAGCACCAGTGTGGTCCTTGTGGCAACCAGCCCATTGGGCACGGTTACCACGACCAGATCCTCGTGCGCCACTGCCCGCGAGTTGCTGCCTGGCGGGCTGGACTGAAGGAGCCTGCACCACCACCCCAATGCCACGATATGCTCCGCAAATGGCAGAGATGGCATGGTGCTGATCACCGGCTTTCCCACCAACCACGGGCACTGATCCCGCTGGGAAGCCGCCGGTTCCACATTGAATTCTGGCCTAATGTCCACCGGCCACTGGCCGGCATTAGACAAGTCTTCCTCCCTGGCTACCTGCGAATACTCAATGAGCCTCTGGCCTTTGTCGTCCTCAATAGCATTAGCAGGTGCAGTGGCTGAAGCCGTGGATACCCCATGCAAGCCACTAAGGACATGCGGGCCCATGAGGGCAGGCATGGCTTGCGCAGTTGCTATAACAGGTGCCAGAGCCATAGTGTCGTCAGGAGTATAACGCACACCACTATGGTCTGGGCCTTCCATCGCAAACCCGTCGGCAAGTCGCAGGATGCAATATGGGGGGGGGGGGTTGCCATCGGCTCCAACCCGGCCAACCCTTTGAGACATGAATCCTACTCCTGCAGAAGTAGTTCCATGAAAGTCTGCCCATGTTCCCTGCGAGGGGTGCACGTTTGTCCAATTCCATAGGCACAGTCTCATCGGCCGACACCAACAGATGGTCCTCTTTTTCCTGGCCAGAGAGATTAGACTCCGGGTTAGCAAAGAACGCTAACCCGGACTGGTCAAGAAAGTTGCAATAAGAGGCTATGGCGCCACAAGTGGTCGGCTGCTCCAGGAACCCATAAAGTGGGAACTGGAGCCCATCACTCATGCTCCTGAATCAAACGACGATGCAAGCATCAAGTCACGTTCAACTGGAGCTACCTCTGGATCTTGAACGAAAACTGGCAAACACCTATGGAGACCAGATTCAGAGGTGGGGATTTTCTGCCCGGGGGCAGATGAAGAAGACAATGAACTATCTGGCCCAGGAAGCATGCTGCGAAGCAACTCTGGGACCAGGTCCTTAATTGTCTTTTTTATCTCCCCATCATCTCAATTCACAAGGCCTCCATGTCCGTGGACATGGTGGCCTGCCTCTTACCCTTACCACCACTTACACTCTCACGTTCCTTCTCGGTACACTTCGTCTCATGCCACACCTTATCTTTTGCCTGTAGCTCCAAAAAGTCAGAAAATAATTGTCCACCCCACTGTTTGCAAATGTCACACTTAATTAAGGGACCACACATATTGCATCTAGTGCAGACGTGGGGAGCAAACTTGGGCTTCATAAAGTGACCACACTGAACACAGCCAAATTATTTCTGTAAGGACATAGGATGGAGACAATGAGTTTTTAGTCGTTAGCTAACTAAAAATAAATAAACATGGAAGCAACAATACTTTGAACCTTTAAAGAAAGTTGCTTAGAATAATTCAGCCAGGATAAAATTAATTGTTAGTAATAAACAAATAATAAACAAACGGCTGATTATGACGTCAAATCTCCAATATATCCAAGGGAGACAATCAGTATTTGAAAACATCATCCAGGTGTAAGACGAACTGTATTTAACACTCAAGAGCATAATATACTTAGTGATGAATAAAGTAATAACCTATGCACAACCATTAGAGAAACAGAAAACAAAATTTTGGCAGACATTGTTTAGCAAACGTTTCAAAAATATTAAAGTGTCATTCTTCATAACTCTAGAATATCTGGACCTTTAGTTTCAATTCACCATGCCTCTCCACCATAATACCTAAGGGACCACGGGGCAGAGTGAAGGAGCACTACTTCTTAGTTAGCCTCCTTATACCACTCTGGGCATAGACTTTTTGTAAGGGAACAATGGTGGAGAATTCCATCACAGATACTTGTGAACACAAAGACAAAGTGTGATTAGAAATTCAAGGCACCAGAATAAATTTTTACCAGTTTAAAAGGCGCATATTACATCTAATTGCATCTAACTCGCATCACGGAAACACATGATGATACGAGGAGGCAGTTTACTATAAGCAGATTAATAACAATTCCAGAAATTGAGATAACAAATGCAAAATTAGCTTGAAAATAAAAGTAGGTGTTGCATAAGGTAGGCCAATAAACAAGAAAGAGGAAGTGATGGCCTGCGCATGCGCGAGGTTAGGGCTGGCATCCGCAGAGCTGTCAACTGACTCCCTGCCCAGTAGTGGCAGCTAACGATATTTACGGAATATCAGTGTTAGGGAGGTACGTAAACTCTTGAAATGAAATTATAGAGCTATGGTTGTTGTCATTCTTATTATATAAAGAAAATTGATCATTCTAGCAATGTAAACATGTAAATATACTTAGCCCTTTTAATTCTTTCTACCCAGCAATCATGTTTCAGTATGATCTTATCAGACGACTGTTGAATAACTTGTAAAGAAGTTGTTGGTGTCAACATTCACCTATGCCGTTTTCAAACTAATCAGCAGCTGTTCTGTGTCATAGAATAAAATCTAAGCTTGTTGGATTTCAGTATGAAAAGGGTCTTATATGCGGACGATTGGTACATTCTTATAGGCAACAATATGCAATTATATTAATGTGACTGGATCATACGCCATGTCTGTAGTCATGGTCTGTGGTCACAGTTACCATGTCTGTGGTCGCGGTCACCATGTCTGTGGTCACGATCGCCATCTCTGTGGTCACGGTCGCCATCTCTGTGGTCACGGTCGCCATGTCTGTGGTCATGGTCGCCATGTCTCTGGTCATGATCACCATGTCTCTGGTCATGATCACCATGTCTGTGGTCACAGTCACCATGTATGTGGTCATGGTCACCATGTCCGTGGTCACGGTTGCCATATCTGTGGTCACAGTCGCCATGTCTGTGGTCATGGTCGCCATGTCTGTTGTCACGGTCATCATGTATGTGGTCATGGTCGCCATGTCTGTGGTTATGGGCGCCATGTTTGTGGTCATGGTCACCATGTCTGTTGTCACGGTCACCATGTCTGTGGTCACAGTCACCATGTATGTGGTCATGGTCGCCATGTCCGTGGTCACGGTTGCCATATCTGCGGTCACGGTCGCCATGTCTGTGCTCACAGGTGCCATATCTGTGGTCATGGTCGCCATGTCTGTAGTCATGGTCACCATGTCTGTGGTCACAGTCACCATGTCTGTTGGCATGGTCACCATGTCTGTGGTCCCGGTCACCATGTCTGTTGTCACGGTCACCATGTCTGTGGTCCCGGTCGCCATGTCTGTGGTCACAGTCACCATGTATGTGGTCACAGTCGCCATGTCTGTGGTCATGGTCACCATGTATGTTGTCATGGTCACCATGTCTGTGGTCACAGTCACCATGTCTGTGGTCATGGTCACCATGTCTATGCTCACGGTCGCCATGTCTGTTGTCCCAGTCATCATGTCTCTGGTCATGGTCGCCATGTGGTCATGTCACTCGGATGCAAAAAAACTTGACACACATTATGTTCTGCTCATGGAAATTTATAATGCATCTAAATGCAGAATAATAGTTTTAATACAATTAATTTTTGCGCTCTTTTCTCAAGAACCTAGGCTGACCTAACTCTTATGTGTTGAAGTATACGCCGCCAATCCCGTTATTGTCCAAGATTGTCAAATATAAAGGTCAGAGCTCTATATCTGGCAAAACACAACACTCAAGAATCTACAATCATTCTTCCATAAGCTAGAGAAATGTCAAGGAATATAACTCGGGAGCGTGAAATCAAATACTTCTCATACTACTGATTTAGATATCCATAGGTTCATAGTGAATAGATTTGGTATATGACAAAACAAGCTAACTAAACAGTTTACTAGTTATTGATTCCAGTAGCATTTGATCTATTTTCTCCAAAAAGTAAGGCAGACTGACTTCATTGCTTCAAAAATAATCCTCTCTTGGTCTGTAAATGAACATTTCACAAGACAATTGCAGAAACAGTTTTTGTCTGGTTTGAGCATTAAGTGGTTAATATTGGCAGAGACAATACACATAAAGAAATTTCATAAATAAAGAATGAGACTAACCTGTTCCACGCCCATACTGGCAACGTTACCCAGGCCACGCACACACAGCATGCGGACCTGCTGCGATGAATCGACCAGTCGACCGAGCAAACTGTTCATTAATAGCTCCACAAGCATTGAATCACCCACACATTTCTGATTGATCAACTAACAAACAGAAACATGACATAGTACATGAACAATGACATACAAACTATGTGGCATTACAATTACCCTGTAAGAGGTCTGTCTGTCCGTAGCAGTAGTTTAGAAAGTGATCAAATTGGGCTCAAATTGTAACAAGAAAGGCTATTAATATACACCATGATTCATCAACTTTAATGTGACACATTTTTTTAATGTGACAAAAAGTTACACTGCCACGCCTTCATGTCCACACAGGACTACCTGCCAACAATTTGTCTCAATCAGCCTATTAGTTTTCAATCAATGAATCAGTGGCCAGCAAATTTTGTATTGCATTAATGAAGAAAGAGGGAATTTTTATAGAAGCACCTTTGATTGGTCAATCCTGATCACAGATGCCGGTCATGCACAGTTGATCCATCTGGATATAGCCGGCCTATGCAGTCTTTTTAATTCTATTATTAGATGATATAGAACTTTGTTTCAAAGATTGGTCGCCATGGTAATAATTCTTCTGAAGAACAATGTTAAATTTGACACTAGACATACATAATTCTTTGATGGGAGAAATATTCAACAGAATATTTTTAAAACAAGAGACCCAATGAACCTGCATTCCTCACATGGTACATTGGCATTTTGTAGAGTCCTAGATATTTATTTCTCAGAAATTCAACAGCTCTGGCCAGATTACGCCTAGAGTTGTGTCTTAAAGGATTTTGGTCACATTTTGGAATTTCCACCAGAAAACGTGACGAATCCAAATTCTGAATATTTTTTATCACAATAAGATTTTTTAGCCCAATTTAGTTACAATCTGCCATGCAGAAGAGATGTTTTAAAGGATTTGCAGACAATTTCTTGATTATCCAAGTTGGCCACCAGAAAAATCGACAAATCAAAATTCTGAAAAGAAGTTCTGGAGTCTTGGACCCTTTCAACCAAATATTATTAAAATGCGTCAAGCAAGGAGGCAATCCATTTTGGGTACACCATAAGATTATTCCAGTCAAATTTGGTTAAAATCTACCTAAAGGTTTAAGAGGAGACATGTTTTAAAGGATTTCCAGAACATTAAAAAAAATCCAAGATGACAACCAGAACAATTGACCAATTACAATTCTGATTAGAAGTTCTGGAGCCTCGAACTATAGGACCCTTTCAACCAAATTTGATTAAAGTGCGTCAAGCTAGGAGGCGATACATTTTGGGTCCAGTATGATTAACGAAAGATGAGATATAAACTGTTAAGTTAAGCTAAATGTTAATGTTGAAAAAACAAGGTATTTACCAAGGTCACAGTTACCTTGACTGTTGACCTTTTAAACCCAAGGTCATTGTGTGATGCTGTGTCACTACAAGGAAGCATATAACCAAGTTGAGATAAACACAAATTCGCCGCGGATGACGTGTAGGGTATCACAACAGCATGTTTTACTTGATAAAGTAGAGCTAAAAATTAAAATCTGCCAAACAGTTTGAGGCAATATGTTTTAAAGCAAAGGTTGACAGATGGATGGACAGACAGACATGAGCAGACAAACGACAGATGGACACATGATGAATGGTCGTCATCGTATAAGCTCACTTTGGCATTCTAGCCATGTGACATAATAACTTAACTGGAAACTGTCAATACATTTGGAACCAACAGTTTCCAGCCAAATTTGTTACAAAATACAAAATAGATACTGGTATTTCAGCAGTGAAAGCACTGGTCAGCAACAGTGAATTGGTTAAAATCATTAATTGACATATTGGGCTATTCCCCATCAGGAAGTTAAGATTTGAGCAGCTTTCCTTTAACAACTAATGCCGGTCATCACGTCACACTGACTGTAGCAGTGACAATAGATGAATGTCTGTCATCACGTCACACTGACTGTAGCAGTGACAATATATAAACATCTGTCATCACATCACACTGACTGATAGAGTAACAATAGATCAATGTCTGTCATCACATCACACTGACTGTAGCGGTGACAATAGATGAATGTCTGTCATCACGACACACTGACTGATACAGTAATAATAGATGAATGCCTGGCATCACGTCACACTGACTGATACAGTAACAATAGATGAATGTCTGTCATCACATCACACTGACTGATACAGTAACAATAGATGAATGCCTGTCATCACGTCACACTGACTGATACAGCCACAATCAATGAATGTCTGTCATCATGTCACACTAACTGTAGCAGTGACAATAACTGAATGTCTGTCATCATGTCACACTGACTGTAGCATTGACAATAGATGAATATCTGTCATCGTGTCACACTGACTGTAAGTGACAATAGATGAATTTCTGTCTTCACGTCAAACTGACTGTAACAGTGACAATAGATGAATGTCTGTCATCATGTCACACTGACTGTAGCATTGACAATAGATGAATATCTATCATCATGTCACACTGACTGTAACAGTGACAATAGAATAATGCTTTCATGGACAACACCATTTTATTTATTGAAACCAACACAAATAAAAAATATCTTTAGTGATTATTTAGATTATTTGTTCATCTGAATCTATCTCTCATTATGTGTCAAAGTCCAGGTCATATAGGATTACCCTATCCTGAAATAATTTATATGGCAAGATGCAGAGATAAATGGACAAAAATTGAAAGCACATACACCCATGCACACACACATGATGTATAGTGAGTGCTACCTCTGAGAAGAATGCTGCAGCAACGACTCTCTGACAGTCATATAAACTTGACAATGAGGTGGTGAGTGACGCCACAATCTGACTCACTTGGTCTGATTCATGAGTCGCAATGGCTCTGAAAGAAAAAATACCACCATTATATACAGCTAGCATACAACAAGATAACGAGATGCCTTTGTACTGCTGAGATAATTATGATTTTGCTCATTTGCAAATATTTCCAAGAGATCAACTTTGTCCCACAGGCAGTAATATGTTGATGAAATATGCAACGTTATAGAGCATTTGCACAGCACATTTTATCATGATGAGCTCTTTAGTACTTATTCTAAACTAAAGATATAGGATGAGGTATACTGCACATTCTTAGCGAAATTTGCTGCAGTTGACTCGCTGACTGCACATTTTGACCCCAATCCATGATTCTATCCATCCTAGTATCATATGAATGCCAGAGTATGCAGCTATTTGCATGTCCCTGACTTGTTAAAATCGATTCAGAAGTTCGGACGAAGATCGGATGATATATTATTTATACGCTTTTGTCAGAATGTTTTGTCAGCAATATTACGGTAGGCCAAGCTAGACAGGCTTTAGGTAACGCAATCTTTGCAATACACACATAGAAGTGTCATATGCACTGCAGTTAACTCTCACAATACTTACGTCAAATGCATAATTCTTACAGTAGAAGAAATGCTGATGTATATGTTGTTCCTGGAAAATGGGGCTGCAATGGATAGCAATAACTTAGAAAAATATTGTTAACAAAATGAACATGAGAGAAATATAAATGTTGTGGATCTAGTAGTTAATGGGTGTACTTTATAAAAATCATATAATCTTCATAT
This sequence comes from Chaetoderma sp. LZ-2023a, assembly GCA_034401795.1. Lineage (NCBI taxonomy): Eukaryota > Metazoa > Mollusca > Caudofoveata > Chaetodermatida > Chaetodermatidae > Chaetoderma > Chaetoderma sp. LZ-2023a. The sequence continues at coordinate 13,648,503 of CM067367.1, read as the reverse complement.
CTATAAAACTTATTAATAGCCATGTAAGCTAATTACTTAGCAAACAAATTGTATTGCTTAAAATTATCATAAGCCGATAAGACAAATAAATTTGGCTGAGAAGGATGGTCAAAGTTCTCCAGCTAAGAGCCACTTTGCAATCTTGTATCGAGTTGTGACATAAAAATTTGCTTTATTAACTGGACTAGAAAGGTAATACATTTTAGTCGAACCATGTTCATTGAGTCGATAGTTTGCAGCATGCTCGGCTAATTATTCATAAGTTGACTGACAATTATTGCTGCTTATAGCAGCAACAACATTCCGGAAAATTGTTCTCAAAATATTCTAGCAGACAATACATGTGTCTCCAGCGAATGTTCTGACAACGATTTGACTGAAAATTGTTGTAGCAACAACTTTCAGTCAACTTGTTCTCAGAATAATCATCAATGTAGTAATACCTGCTGAAGATATTTCGGGCAATTTGACTGGCAGTCGTTGCTGACAAAAGCAGCAAAACCTTTGTCAAATTGTTCTCAGAATAATCATTTTCCGTCTCAGTATTATTAGCTAATGTTGCTGAAATTAGTTAGGCATTTGCCATATATGCTATCAAAATCCAGAGTGAAGACGATCAAGTCATAGTTATCACATCACCAGTAAAGAACACAGCATACGACTCATCTTATTGATAGATTGATCAGGATTAGTTTGAAATAATGTCAGTGGACAGAGCCACTGCTGGAATGGCAACTTTCTCCAAATTGAAAGGGAGTGAATAAGTAATGGAATCATTACATGACACAAATCCCCTCGCATTGCAAAGGATTCTAACAAAGTTGACCTTGGGTGTATGGACCTGTAGTCCACTAGCCATCCTTATATATATATTATTCAGTGAAATTAGAAATGTCGAGTAATGTATGGTTTTATGGTGCAAATGCAATGTATATGTCATAGGGACACATAAAATGCTGGATGTTATTAGATGGATTCATTGTGGTTGAAATTATTGGTGTAGACATCGACATGAATACCTTTAGTGACTGCCAAGTTATCGCAACTTTATGATTTACCTGATAGTGCATTGTGGCCAAATGGATTTCAGGCAGTTGAATGGGTGGTGTGAGCCTGAGACTACGTTCGATAGATTCCTTTAGGTTGCTGAGTTAAGACGATTTTATGATTGACATGATTATACACAGCAGCCATATTTGATGTCAGACAATTGGATTGGTGGTATGAGCCTGAAACTATGCTAGATAGATTCCTTGTTGTTGGAAACATGGGTCTAGATACCAAAACGATGGCTCCAGGTGGCATACTAAGGAAGATATTCCTGATTTAATGATTTGACCTAATTAATATGCTAATTAGGTCAATTATGCAAAATGCTACACATATGGAGATTAGCATCCGGCAGTTTTGGAGTCCTTAGGACCTATATATTGCATTTCCAACATAAAACCTTACAGTACTCAACATTTCTGTGTTCACTACTGGTAGACTAATGTATGTAGGCCTATCTAATTTTCATACAAAACTGTTACCTAAAAATATTGAGTCCACTTATTATTCTTAGAATCATTTGAAGAAGGTATTACTGCCTTAGTCAGCAACACCTTTCAATCAAATTGCTCAAAATATCTTCAACAAGTGCTACTTCATTGATGACTATTTTGAAAACTATCTGATTAAAAGTTGCTGCAGCAATGATTTTCAGTCAAATTATTATCAAAATTTTATCTGGTGACACCTGTATTGTTCACTAAATTATTTTGAGAACAATTTGCCAGAATGTTGTTATTTCTAGCATGCTGCAACCGATCGACTCGACAAACATGGCTCGACTAAAATGTATTACCCGGCTAGTCCGGTATATAAAGGAAATGTTGACTCCACAACTTGATACACGATTGCAGAGCAGTTCTTATCAGCTTACGATAGCTTTAAGCATGTATTGGACTTAATGCTGAATGGCTGAGATCACATTGGTGCTGCAATGTTGTCACAGTCTCATTGGCTAACGTGTGTGCGTGCCTTTGTTTAGGCACACTTTAGGTCATCCAAACTTAATTTTTTGTTGTGCTTCGCAACTAATCAATGCTATTATATGTATAATACATTTTTTTTAAATGTAACTATATCATGCTCGTTTTGTTTCACCTGCGACACAGAAGCGAGACAAAGGTATCAGTTTTCTGACACCAGTGTTAATGTTATCAGCAAAACCTCTCACCAAAGAGGAGAGAGGTGAGATTTAACTCTGTGGAATTCTGGTTAAAGTAAGCAATTCAAATCAACAAGATCACCATGATTTGCTTTTGATAATAATAATGATACTTATGATTAAACTATTACTTATGCAGCATATGCTGTAGTTATATTGTTTAAAATTTGCGTTGTTATATTTTCTTATTAAAAGATAATTCAGTTTTTCTCTGAAAAAAATATATAATATATATAATTATTACATCTTTAGTGACATGATCAGAAGCCTGGATGTTGGTCAAATATGCCAACATTTTCTGATGTGATTGATCACATTCCCCAGCCTGATTGAGCAAAGTCCCCAGCCTGATTGATCACATTCCCCAGCCTGATTGATCAAAGTCCCCAGCCTGACTGATCACATTCCCCAGCCTGATTGATCAAAGTCCCCAGCCTGACTGATCAAAGTCCCCAGCCTCATTGATCACATTCCCCAGCCTGATTGATCAAAGTCCCCAGCCTGAGTGAGCAAAATCCCCAGCCTGATTGAGCGAAGACCCCAGCCTGATTGATCGAAGATAATGTGAATGTCCATATAATACTATGACATGCAGCACTTAGATGATATTCTGTTGAGTACATTGAAACTAATTTGAATGGGAGCTGCACTATGTCCAATTGATTTACAAATTTGTATACACCCGCATGAAGTGTGTTCACATTGTGTGATGGCGTCCGCCATCCATCTGTCCATCTGCCTGTACCGTGCCTGGGTCATATCTCAGAAAGTTTTTAACTGACACTCGCAATTTTTTCCAGCAAAATGCATTAGAGATAAATGAAGTATCATGATTTAATTTTGACAAAACTGTCCTTACGTGCCAGAGTTATCGCCTTTGACAGCTGTCCATCGGTCCGTTTCGTGTCCTGGCCATATCTCAGAAAGTTTTCAACCGACATTCACAATTCTTTTCAGCGAATAGATTAGGAATAGTCATGATTTAATTTCAGCAAAATCTGTCCTTATTCGCCAGAGTTATTGCACTTAAGACTAAAATTTATTAGAATTTGTCGGGATGTGTTTAACATACCCTCGTAATTTTTGTTCCTGCGAAATAGATTAGGGATAGTCGATGTGTCATAAAATTGTTTCAGCAAAATCCCTCAATATCCCCCAGATTTATCTCCCTCGAAAGGTCAAAATCTTTTTTCCTAAATTTTTGCGTCCGAACCATATTCTCGAGAAGAGTTTTGTTCAAATAACACTTAGTTTAACAACTGGCTTTATTGTCGACGTTTTTTAGCTTCACTAAAACTCCTGTTACCTACGTCACTAGATGCCATGGTATATGCGAGCATAAAGTGCTCGTTGTTGTTCTTAGGATATTTTAGGGGTCCTGAAAATGTGTGCCAATTTTGCAGTCAAGGCTACAGTGATCCAATTAAAAAAATTCTTACAAACATGAATGATGCGAATATTTCACAAATTTGTGATTGTTAATTAATTGCTCAAAGTTACTGAATGGAAACCAATTTCCAAAATCACAATCAGCTGGCCATAATGGATATTGGGACCAATTTAAATAGAGAAGGACCATCTTCCCCATGAAACATATAATAGATTTTAGTCAATCAATCAATGCTACATAGCACTATCCCACAGCACAACTGATTTTGTAGATGGTCACCTGTGTGTCCTTTTGGATTTTAGATCCAGACCAATTCAGAAATCCAATCTGTCAATCGAGCATAACTTTCTGTCAATCGGTCTTAATGTTCAGCTAACTCCATAACTACCCTTACCTCACAGAAGGTGGTAGAAGAGGGTATTGTCTTCTCTCTGTGTGTGCGTGCGTGCGTTCATGCATGTGTGCGTGCGTGTTTGTACACAGTTGTATCTCAAACTATTGATATGATTTTGGCCCAAGAACAGTGATTATAGTTTTTCAAACTTGATCTCAACGGGCCAATGATCCTTGGCATTACTGAAAAATCTCAAAGCAATCAATCCTAAGCACTTCTGACACTAAGGACAAACAAACTGTGACACTAAGGACAAACAAACCATTGTGCTCTAGACCCTCCTTCCTCCATGATGTACTCTCCACACCCCTCCCTCCATGCTGTGACCGTCACCCTCCATGTTGTGCTCTCCACCCTCCTTCCTCCATGCTGTACTCTCCACCATCCTTCCTCCATGCTGTACTCTCCACCCTCCTTCCTCCATGCTGTACTCTCCACCATCCTCCTTCCATGCTGTACTCTCCACCCTCCATGCTGTGCTCTCCACCCTCCTTCCTCCATGCTGTACTCTCCACCCTCCTTCATCCATACTGTGCTCTCCACCCTCCTTCCACCATGCTGTACTCTCCACCCTCCTTCATCCATACTGTGCACTCCACCTTCCTTACCCCATGCTGTACTCTCCACCCTCCTTCATCCATACTGTGCTCTCCACCCTCCTTCCTCCATGCTGTACTCTGCTCCCTTCTCCATCCATGCTGTACTCTCCACCCTCCTCCCTCCATGCTGTACTCTCCTCCCTCATTCCTCCATGCTGTACTTTCCTCCCTCCATCCTCCATGCTGCACTCTCCTCCCTCCATGCAGTACTCTCCTCCCTCCATGCTGTACTCTCCACCCCCATGCTGTACTCTCCTCCCTCCATGCTGTACTCTCCTCCCTCTTTCCTCAATGCTATACTCGCCACCCACTTTCCTCCATGCTGTAATCTCCACCCTCCATGCTGTACTCTCCACCCTCCTTCCTCCATGCTGTACTCTCCTCCCTCCATGCTGTACTCTCCACCCTCCATGCTGTACTCTCCACCCCCCATGCTGTACTCTCCTCCCACCTTCCTCCATGCTGTACTCGCCATCCTCTTTCCTCCATGCTGTACTCTCCACCCTCCTTCGTCCATGCTGTGCTCTCCGCCCTCCATGCTGGCCTCTCCACAATCCTCCCTCCTTGCTGTGAGCTCCACCCTTCATGCTGTACTCTCCACCCTCCTTCATCTATACTGTGCTCTCAACCCTCCTTCCTCCATGCTGTACTCTCCACCATCCTTCTTCCATGCTGTACTCTCCACCCTGGTTCCTCCATGCTGTACTCTCCAGCCTCCATGCTGTGCGCTCCTCCCTCCATGCTGTACTCTCCTCCCTCCTTCCTCCATGCTGTACTCTCCACCCTCCATGCTGTACTCTCTCAACCCTCCATGCTGTACTCCCTCCTCCCTCCATGCTCTACTCTCCTCCCACCTTCCTCCATGCTGTACTCGCCATCCTCTTTCCTCCATGCTGTACTCTCCACCCTCCTTTGTCCATGCTGTGCTCTCCACCCTCCATGCTGGCCTCTCCACCATCCTCCCTCCATGCTGTACTCTCCACCCTCCTTCATCTATACTGTGCTCTCAACCCTCCTTCCTCCATGCTGTACTCTCCACCATCCTTCTTCCATGCTGTACTCTCCACCCTCGTTCCTCCATGCTGTACTCTCCAGCCTCCATGCTGTGCCCTCCTCCCTCCATGCTGTACTCTCCTCCCTCCTTCCTCCATGCTGTACTTTCCACCCTCCATGCTGTACTCTCTCCACCCTCCATGCTGTACTCCCTCCTCCCTCCATGCTGTACTCTCCTCCCTCCTTCCTCCATGCTGTACTCTCCTCCCTCCATGCTGTACTCTCCTTCTTCCATGCTGTACTCCCTTCCTTCCATGCTGTACTCTTCACCCTCCATGCTGTACTCTCCTCCCTCCATGCTGTACTCTCCTCCTTCCATGCTGTACTCTCCACCCTCCATGCTGTACTCTCCTCCCTCCATGCTGTACTCTCCTTGCTCCTTCCGCTATGCTGTACGCTCCACCCTCTTTCCTCCATGCTGTACTCTCCACCATCCTTCCTCCATGCTGCACTCTCCACCAGCTTTCCACCATGCTGTACTCTCCACCCTCCATGCTGTACTCTCCTCCCTCCTTCCTCCATGCTGTACTCTCCTCCCTCCTTCCTCCATGCTGTACTCTCCTCCCTCAATGCTGTACTCACCTCCATCCAGCCTCCATGCTGTACTCTCCTACCTCCATGATGTACTCTCCACGTTCCTTCCTCCATGCTGTACTCTCCTCCCTCCATGCTGTACTCGCCACCCTCCATGTTGTACCCTCCTTCCTCCATGCTGTACTCTCCTCCCTCCATGCTGTACTCTCCTTTCTCCATGCTGTTCTCTCCACCCTCCATGCTGTACTCTCCTCCATCCTTCCTCCATGCTGTACTCTCCACCATCCTTCCTCCATGCTGTACTCTCCTCCATCCATGCTGTACTCTCCTTTCGCCATGCTGTGCTCTCCAGCCCCCATTCTGCACTCTCCAATCTCCATACTGTGCTCTCCACCCTCCATGCTGTACTCGCTTCCCTCCTTCCTCCATGCTGTACTCTCCTCCCTCTTTCCTCCATGCTATACTCGCCACCCTCTTTCCTCCATGCTGTAATCTCCATCCTCCATGCTGTACTCTCCACCCTCCTTCCTCCATGCTGTACTCTCCTCCCTCCATGCTGTACTCTCCACCCTCAATGCTGTACTCTCCTCCCACCTTCCTCCATGCTGTACTCGCCATCCTCTTTCCTCCATGCTGTGCTCTCTAGCCTCCATGCTGACCTCTCCACCATCCTCCCTCCATGCTGTGAGCTCCACCCTTTTTTCCTCCATGCTGTACTCTCCACCCTCGTTCCTCCATGCTGTACCCTCCAGCCTCCATGCTGTGCTCTCCACCCTCCTCCCTCCATGCTGTACTCTCCACCCTCCTTCCTCCATGCTGTACTCTCCACCCTCCATGCTGTACTCTCCCCACCCTCCATGCTGTACTCCCTCCTCCCTCCATGCTGTACTCTCCTCCCTCCTTCTTCCATGCTGTACTCTCCTCCCTCCATGCTGTACTCTCCTTCTTCCATGCTGTACGCTCCTCCTTCCATACTGTACTCTCCACCCTCCATGCTGTACTCTCCTCCCTCCATGCTGTACTCTCCTTGCTCTTTCCTCTATGCTGTACTCTCCACCCTCCTTCCTCCATGCTGCACTCTGCACCATCTTTCCTCCATGCTGTGCTCCCCACCCTCCTTCCTCCATGCTGTACTCTCCACCCTCGTTCCTCCATGTTGTACCCTCCTTCCTCCATGCTGTACTCTCAACCCTCCATGCTGTACTCTCCTTTCTCCATGCTGTTCTCTCCACCCTCCATGCTGTACTCTCCTCCATCCTTCCTCCATGCTGTACTCTCCACCATCCTTCCTCCATGCTGTACTCTCCTCCCTCCATGCTGTACTCTCCTTTCTCCATGCTGTGCTCTCCAGCCTCCATTCTGCACTCTCCAATCTCCATACTGTGCTTTCCACCCTCCATGCTGTACTCTCTTCCCTCCTTCCTCCATGCTGTACTCTCCACCATCATTCCGCCATGCTGTACTCTCCCCCCTCCATGCTGTGCTCTCCAGCCTCCTTTCTGTACTCTCCATTTTCCATGCTGTGCTCTCCACCCTCCATGATGTACTCTCCTCCCTCCTTACTCCATGCTGTATGCTCCACCCTCATTCCTCCATGCTGTACTCTCCACGTTCCTTCCTCCATGCTGTACTCTCCACCATCCATGCTGTACTCTCCTCCCACCTTCCTCCATACTGTACTTGCCATCCTCTTTCCTCCATGCTGCGCTCTCCACCCTCCATGCTGACCTCTCCACCATCCTCCCTCCATGCTGTGAGCTCCACCATTCATGCTGTGCTCTCCACCCTCCTTCCTCCATGCTGTACTCTCCACCCTCCTTCATCCATACTGTGCTCTCAACCATCCTTCCTCCATGCTCTACTCTCCACCATCCTTCCTCCATGCTGTACTCTCCACCCTCGTTCCTCCATGCTGTACTCTCCAGCCTCCATGCTGTGCTCTCTACCCTCCTCCCTCCATGCTGTACTCTCCACCCTCCTTCCTCCATGCTGTACTCTCCACCCTCCATGCTGTACTCCCTCCTCCCTCCATGCTGTACTCTCCTCCCTCCTTCTTCCATGCTGTACTCTCCTCCCTCCATGCTGTACTCTCTTTCTTCCATGCTGTACACTCCTCCTTCCATGCTGTACTCTCCACCCTCCATGCTGTACTCTCCTCCCTCCATGCTGTACTCTCCTTGCTCCTTCCTCTATGCTGTACTCTCCACCCTCCTTCCTCCATGCTGCACTCTCCACCATCTTTCCTCCATGCTGTACTCCCCACCCTCCTTCCTCCATGCTGTACTCTCCACCCTCCATGGTGTACTCTCCACCCTCCTTCCTCCATGCTGTACTCTCCACCATCCTCCCTCCATGCTGTGCTCTCCACCCAGCTCCCACCATGCTGTGCTCTCCAGTCTGCATGCTGTGCTCTCCACCCTCCATACTGTACTCTCCTCCCTCCACCCTGTACTCACCTCCATCCAGCCTCCATGCTGTACTCTCCTACCTCCATGCTGTACTCTCCACCTTCCATGCTGTACTCCTCTTCCTCCATGCTATACTCCCCACCCTCCATGCTGTACTCTCCTCCCTCCATGCTGTATTCCCCACCCCAATTCTGTGCTCTCCACCCTCCATGCTGTACTCTCCTCCCTCCATGCTGTACTCTCCTCTCTCCTTCCTCCATGCTGTACTCGCCACCATCCATGTTGTACCCTCCTTCCTCCATGCTGTACTCTCCTCCCTCCATGCTGTACTCTCCTTTCTCCATGCTGTGCTCTCCGGCCTCCATGCTGTACTCTCCTCCCTCCATGCTGTACTCCCCCACCCCATGCTGTGCTCTCCACCCTCCATGTTGTACCCTCCTTCCTCCATGCTGTACTCTCCTCCCTCCATGCTGTACTCTCCTCCCTCCATGCTGTACTCGCCACCCTCCATGTTGTACCCTCCTTCTTCCATGCTGTACTCTCCTCCCTCCACGCTGTACTCTCCTTTCTCCATGCTGTTCTCTCCACCCTCCATGCTGTACTCTCCTCCATCCCTCCTCCATACTGTACTCTCCACCATCCTTCCTCCATGCTGTACTCTCCTCCCTCCATGCTGTACTCTCCTTTCTCCATGCTGTGCTCTCCAGCCTCCATTCTGCACTCTCCAATCTCCATACTGTGCTCTCCACCCTCCATGCTGTACTCTCTTCCCTCCTTCCTCCATGCTGTACTCTCCACCATCCTTCCGCCATGCTGTACTCTCCCCCCTCCATGCTGTGCTCTCCAGCCTCCTTTCTGTACACTCCTCCCTCCTTACTCCATGCTGTACTCTCCACCATCCTTCCTCCATGCTGTACGCTCCACCCTCATTCCTCCATGCTGTACTCTCCACGTTCCTTCCTCCATGCTGTACTCTCCACCCTCCATGCTGTACGGTCCTCCCTCCTTCCTCCATGCTGTCCTCTCCACCATCCTTCCCCCATGCTGTACTCTCCTCCCTCCATGCTGTACTCTCCTTTCTCCATGCTGTGCTCTCCAGCCTCCATTCTGCACTCTCCAATCTCCATACTGTGCTCTCCACCCTCCATGCTGTACTCTCTTCCCTCTTTCCTCCATGCTGTATTCTCCACCATCCTTCCTCCATGCTGTACTCTCCCCCCTCCATGCTGTACTCCTCTCCTTTCTCCATGCTGTGCTCTCCAGCCTCCTTTCTGTACTCTCCATTCTCCATGCTGTGCTCTCCACCATCCATGCTGTACTCTCCTCCCTCCTTACTCCATGCTGTACTCTCCACCATCCTTCCTCCATGCTGTACGCTCCACTCTCATTCCTCCATGCTGTACTCCCCACGTTCCTTCCTCCATGCTGTACTCTCCACCCTCCATGCTGTACACTCCACCTTCCTTCCTCCATGCTGTACTTTCCACCATCCTCCCTCCATGCTGTACTCTCCACCCAGCTCCCACCATGCTGTGCTCTCCACCCTTCATGCTGTGCCCGCCACCCTCCATACTGTACTCTCCTCCCTCCATGCTGTACTCTCCTGCATGCTCCTCCCTCCCTCCTCCTCCCTCCCTCCTCCGTCCATGCTGTACTCTCCTCCCTCCATGCTGTACTCGCCACCGTCCATGCTGTACTCTCCTCCCTCCATGCTGTACTCGCCACCCTCCATGCTGTACTCTCCTCCCTCCATGCTGTACTCTCCACCCTCCATGCTGTACTCTCCTCCCTCCATGCTGTACTCCCCACCCCCCATGCTGTGCTCTCCACCCTCCATGTTGTAACCTCCTCCCTCCTTCCTCCATGCTGTACACTCCTCCCTCCATGCTGTACTCTCCTCCCTCATTCCTCCATGCTGTTCTCGCCACCCTCCATGTTGTACCCTCCTTCCTCCAAGCTGTACTCTCCTCCCTCCATGCTGTACTCTCCTTTCTCCATGCTGTGCTCTCCAGCCTCCATGCTGTACTCTCCATCCTCCATGCTGTGCTCTCAACCCTCCATGCTGTACTCTCCTCCCGCCTTCCTCCATGCTGTGCTCTCCACCCTCCATGTTGTACCCTCTTTCCTCCTTCCTCCATGTTATAGTCTCCGCCCTCAATGCTGCACACCCTCCCTCCATTCTGTACTCTCCACCCTCCATGCTGTACTCCCCTCCCTCAATGCTGTACTTTCCTCCCTTATGCTGTACTCTCCACCCTCCATGCTATACTCTCCACACTCCATGCTGTGCTCTCCACCCTCCATGCTATACTCTCCTTCCTCCATGCTGGAATCTCCTCCCTCCATGCTGTACTCTCCTCCTTCCATGCTGTACTCGCCTTCCTCCATGCTGTACTCTCCACCCTCCATGCTGCACTCTCCTTCCTCCATGCTGTACTCTCCACCCTCCTTCCTCCATGCTGTACTCTCCATCATCCTTCCTCCATGCTGTACTCTTCACTCTCCTTCCTCCATGCTGTACCCTCCATCATCCTTCCTCCACGCTGTACGCTCCACCCTCATTCCTCCATGCTGTACTCTCCACCTTCCTTCCTCCATGCTGTACTCTCCACCATCCACCCTCCATGCTGTGCTCTCCAACCTCCATGATGTACCCTCTTCCCTCCTTCCTCAATGCTGTACTCTCCGCCCTCAATGCTGCATGCCCCTCCCTCCATGCTGTACTCCCCACCCTCCATGCTGTACTCTCCACCCTCAATGCTATACTCTCCACCCTCCATGCTGTGCTCTCCACCCTCCATGCTATACTCTACTCTCCACCCTCCATGCTGTACTCGCCTCCATCCATGCTGTACTCGCCTTCCTCCATGCTGCACTCTCCTTCTTCCATGCTGTACTCTCCACCCTCCTTCATCCATACTGTGCTTTCCACCCTCTTTCCTCCATGCTGTACTCTCCACCATCCCTCCTCCATGCTGTACTCTCCACCCTCCTTCCTCCATGCTGTACTCTCCAGCCTCCATGCTGTGCTCTTCACCATCCTTCCTCCATGCTGTACGCTCCACCCCCATTCCTCCATGCTGTACTCTCCACCAGCTCCCACCATGCTGTGCTCTCCACCCTCCATGCTGTGCTCTCCAACCTCCATGTTGTACCCTCTTCCCTCCATGCTGTACTCTCCGCCCTCAATGCTGCACGCCCCTCCCTCCATGCTGTACTCTCCACTTTCCATGCTGTACTCCCCACCCTACATGCTGTACTCTCCTCCCTCATGCTGTACTCTCCACCCTCCATGCTATACTCTCCACCCTCCATGCTGTGCTCTCCACCCTCCATGCTATACGCTCCTTCCTCCATGCTGTACTCTCCACCCTCCTCACTCCATGCTGTACTCTCCTCCTTCCATGCTGTACTCTCCACCCTCCATGCTGTCCTCTCCTCTATCCATGCTGTACTCGCCTTCATCCATACTGTGCTCTCCACCCTACTTCCTCCATGCTGTACTCTCCACCATCCTTCCTCCATGCTGTACTCGTACTCTCCTCCATCCATGCTGTACTCTCCTCTCTCCTTCCTCCATGTTGTACTCTCCACCCTCCATGTTGCACCCTCCTTCATCCATGCTATACTCAACCCCATCCATGCTATACTCTCCACCCTCCATGCTGTACTCTCCACCATCCATGCTATACTCTCCACCCTCCATGCTGTACTCTCCACCCTCCATGCTGTGCTCCCCATCCAGCTCCCACCATGCTGTACGCTCCACCCTCCATGCTGTACCATCCTCCCTCCATCCTCCATGCTGTACTCTCAACCATCCATGCTGTACTCACCACTCTCCACCCTCCATGCTGGGATCATCATACTATGCTATTACTTACATATTCACTGTTTATACTGACCTGGCTAACACGGTGACAGCATCAGCATATTCCTCTTCAGACTGCAGTTGCATCCAACAATCGTCAGTGTCCATGATATCAATTACTGCCTGGCTTCCAGCGCGAATAAAGAACTCACGCAATGAGTCGACCGCCATACTGTAAATGTATTCAAATCATGACTGCAGTAAGATAATGTAACTGAGATTAGTTGAATCTATTTACAGCAGCTATGTTTGTTAATTACACCAGCAGAAGCTAGCTAACTATATGTTTGTTAATTACACCAGCAGAAGCTAGCTAACTCAATGCTTGTTAATTACACCAGCAGAAGCTAGCTAACTATATGCTTGTTATTTACAACAAGAGGTCCAATGGGCCTGTATCACTCACCTGGAACAGTGGAATTTGAACTAATCTTACTGAAGTTTTACATCCATCGGTGCCACTTCCAATGACTTTCAGTCAAATGGTTTAGTTTTCGAGACATTGACAACAATCTCTGGACTGTTATTTGCAATAGTGATTTTTAACAATGTTTAAGCGAAAATAGATGACATCAGTGCTAACAACATTTGGTTTCTTAACTGTCTCACTGCTGCAAGCCAATGCAGCCAATAATTTCAATTTTCAAAAGCTCTTGACTTGTTGAATATTTTGAAAACAATTCAACTGAAAGTTGATGGCGGCTTAGCCACCAACAACTGTCAGTCAAATTGTTTTCAAAATATTTATCAGGTTCAGGAATATGTTGTCTGCAAAAACTCAGCAGTCAGACCGTTTAAAGAGGTTTAAATACAATTGAAGAAAATGGTCTCTAAAGGCAGGTGGTCTCTTAATGCAGGTAGTCTTTTTAGCAGGTTATTCCCCACCACCACATAATCAATTTAAAGGACAATTCCGGGATGATAAAAAGTGTGCTTTATTTGAAAGATTATTACATGTTTAATGAAATTACGCCAGAATAATAAACAGATAGAAATAGCGTAACCAACTATCACTAGATAAAGTTGGTAAAATTATAAATTTTTCGCACATCAGGGCGCTGCCATTTTATCGCGTCTAGTGACGTCAGCCCCGCACCACCGCTATTGCTATGACTGGAGGAGCGAGGCCAATAGATGTGGGTATATATTTGAAGGAAGTATACGTAAATGATAATAGCAAACGAACCGCTGAAGCGATTCCAACGATTCTAGGATCTCCAAATAGGTGCCGACCTCGGGATTAATATGATATAATGGATGTTAATATCAGACAAGAGGTTCAAAAGACTGGAATATATATAAAATATTATTCATATAAGATACAATCTGAGAATATGTTATCCTTTTTTTGGTAAAATTCAGCATGAGATGGTTTTTGTCTCGCAGACTCTATCTTTGCGTATTGTCATTAAATTGGTGTGCTTAAAGCTGAAAGAAATGGCTATTTGTCTGACCAATTATAATTTTGCTCACGTGAATATTGCCAGAGATATCACCAAATGAATAAACATTTTGACATAAAATATTTTCCCCATTATGTGATAATATTGTAAAGCTAATTTCAATAATTAAGATATTATGATGGAATTTTTCCCCGTTATGTGATAATATTGTAAAGCTTCGGCACAGCAAATTCTGTTATTGTAGCTGTAATACTCATTCTGATATGGGATGATTGATAGAGTGCATCCTGAAATTTTTGTTTGAACTTTTGCTGGCTTAGTTATCCCCGCATAGTGTATATATTGAACCACTAGGCCAATTCTAACATCCCTAGCATTGGATAAATCTTCAAATTTGCAGCTACAGGTAGGTATCGGAATTATTACAATCGGTTCTGTGGTTCTGGCAATATTATCATATCATGTTTTCTTGGAATATATATTTACACTGCCTGTGACACACGCTATAACGGTATCTTGAGTCGGCTGTGCCACTTCATTGCTTACTTACAGAGATAGTGCTGGGGTACATTTTGAAAAAAAAATGTTGCTGAAATGTGTTGCTGTCATGCACAGCAATGACTTACAGCAGCATTGATACCAAAATGAACACATTCTGATAAGATAGAGAAAATGGAATCTATGCTTCAGCGGTCTAGGGGTTAATGATTCCCCACCAACTTCGGACACTAGAATTACTTGAAAAACTTACTAGCTTAACTGGGCAATGTCCTAACGATTACAAATTAGCACACGTTAGGCCTCCATGCATATACATATTTACTGTACAACCTTTGTGCTCGGCAAAGATAGCATTGGTGCGGGGATGATGCCAGGATCTTGTGAAATCTCGCTCTCGTTGCAAGAAAATGGCGCTGCCCAGGAGATAAAATAATCCCATGTTTACGATGGTATAATTACTCATATTATTTGTCTATTGGTTTTATTTAGAATCCAGTATGTTAGTCATATAATAGTCTTTCAAATAAAGTACACTTACCAATCCCGGAATTGTCCTTTAACACATGCGCATCTGGCTGAATCATCAAGTTAGCTGCAGGGGTAGGATGAGCTGGAGTTTATTTAGAAAATAATTTGACTGAAAGTCATTCCTGCCTTAGCAACAACTTTCAATCAAATACATTTCAAAATATCTTTAAGAGCATAGATGTCAGAGCACATAATACATATCTTAAATATTTAGGCTGTGAGGGAAAAGGTTAATCTGTTAATAGGAGCTATCTACTTTGGCAATAAAATCTGACATGGTGATAAATCAGTGGACGGTGGGAACAAACCTGTATTTCCCCTATGAAAGTGAGACTGCAAATATTTAGGGGGTGATAACTCTGACATTTTAGGTCCTATCAGTTTAATTTTCACAACACAGATATTAGATGTCAACATTAACATTGTGACCAAGTTTGGTGTCAATCCATCAAGAAATAACAAAACGAGCCGCCATTGTTCATGACAGACAGACAGATGGATGGACGGACATACAGAAGACGGACGGGGTCATTGCTATACAACAACTGACTGACAAGGCATGTCAGTCAGTTGAGTTAAGAAAACCAATTTCGGCTTCAAAATCCATCAAATAAAAAAATGTAATATGGCAGCCAAACACGCTAAGATTTTATTGGTCCATGGTGGCCATGTTTTTTTACCTATCAGCTTATATGAACAAACTTTAATGGCCCTTACTTAGTCCATAAACATATCCCCAAAATTTTGGCCCGATCCGTCAGCGGTTCTGCAGAAGTCGTTTTCACAAAAACTAGATCATCCAAGATGGCCAATCAAGTTCCTTCGAACAAACTTGGTTCAGCTCTTGCCCTATATGATATTTCGTGAGTTTTAATCGATCCACCAAGCGGTGTCGGAGAAGCAAATTTTAAAATACGTTTCTAAAAATCAGCCAAAATTTAAGATGGCCACCAGCAAAATTGGCCGATCGACTTCCTTTGAACAAACTTAGATCGGTATGGCCTAAGGATGCTTCCTGTAAAATATGATTGAAATCGGCCCAGCAGTTCTTGAGAAGACGTTTAAAGAAAAAGTTGACAGATGGATGGATGCCGGAGAGACGACGGGTGGTCGCCATGGCATAAGCTCACTTGGCCATTCTGGCCAGGTTAGCTAACAAGAGAAGCTAGCTAACTATATGCTTGTTAATTAAACCAGCAGAAGCTAGCTAACTATATGCTTGTTAATTACACAAGCAGAAGCTAGCTAACTCTATGATTGTTAATTACATAAGCATAAGCTAGCTAACTATATGCTTGTTAATTACACCAGCAGAAGATAGCTAATTATATGCTTGTTAATTACACCAGAAGCTAGCTAACTATATGCTTGTTAATTACACCATCAGAAAATAGCTAACTATATGCTTATTAATTACACCAGCAGAAGCTAGCTAACTATATGCTTATTAATTACACCAGCAGAAGCTAGCTAACTCTATGCTTGTTAATTATACCAGCAGAAACTAGCTAACTATATACTTGTTAATTACACCAGCAGAAACTAGCTAACTCTATGCTTGTTAGTTACACTAGCAGAAGTTATCTAACTATAAGCTTGCTAATGACAGCAGCAGAAGTTATCTAACTACATGCTTGTTAATTACACCAGCAGAAGCTAGCTAACTATATGCTTGTTAATTACACCAGAAGCTAGCTACCTATATGCTTATTAATTACACCAGCAGAAGCTAGCTAACTCTATGCTTGTTGATTATACCAGCAGAAACTAGCTAACTATATACTTGTTAATTACACCAGCAAAAACTAGCTAACTCTATGCTTGTTAATTACACTAGCAGAAGTTATCTAACTATAAGCTTGCTAATGACAGCAGCAGAAGTTATCTAACTACATGCTTGTTAATTACACCAGCAGAAGCTAGCTAACTATATGCTTGTTAATTACACCAGCAGAAGCTAGCTAACTATATGCTTGTTAATTACACCAGCAGAAGATAGCTAACTCCATGCTTATTAATTACACCAGCAGAAGCTAGCTAACTACATGTTTATTAATTACACCAGCAGAAGCTAGCTAACTATATGCTTATTAATTACACCAGCAGAAACTAGCTAGCTATATGCTTATTAATTATACTAGCAGAAGCTAGCTAACTCCATGCTTAACAATTACACCAGCAGAAGCTAGCTAACTATATGTTTATTAATTACACCAGCAGAAGCTAGCTAACTATACACCTGTGCAAAAGTTAAGCACCACCCTATTTTTACGCACATGCGAGGGTATATTCATGTGCTATGAAGAAAGCAATAGCATAAACATTTATGTACCCATCCATCTTAGTGCAAGCGGTAATAATGCAACTAGAGGAATGCTGATTATGATGGTGGGGAAACACTGTATGTTTTTGTTTGAACTTGAAAACGAGGCCTGAATATGGTTACGTTGACACAACTGACAACTATTGCCCTACAGTTGACACACGTGGCTAGATTGTCATTAATGGTGTCTGAAAACGAAGTTTAACATCTGTGCACGAGTTTGAGACTGTCATTATTAATACCGGGTATATCCACCTTGTGCCTGGATGACGGCCTGGACACGACGTCTCATGCTGGTCACCAACCGACTGATACGCCATTGTGGTATTCGTTGCCATTCAAGATGGAGTGCGTCTGTTAATTCCTGTAGGTTCTGCACAGGAGGATCCCTCCTTCTCACCATGTTTCCCAGAATGTCCCAGATATCCTCAATAGGGTTCATGTCAGGGCTCCTTGCTGGCCATGGTAGGGTTTCGATGGCATTCTGGCGGAGGTATTCATGCACAGCTCTAGCACGATGTGGTCGGGCGTTGTCATCCATGAATATAGGGTGGGTTCCAGGTGCATGATTTACAAAATGAGGGACCACAACTCTATCCAGTATGGAATCTTGATATCTTTGTCCATTTAGTGTTCCAGGTACAGTCAACAGATCCAGCTTACAATCAAATGAGATGCACCCCCATATCATAACGGAACCTCCACCAAATGGAACTTCTTCCATGATGTTACGTTGGTCGTACGCCGTGCGTCTGGACCTCCATACACAAGTTCGACCATCTGTGGCATGAAGCAGGAACCGACTTTCATCGGACCAGTGTACCTGTCTCCAGGATCTCATGTTCCAGTGTCTTCTTTCGTTGCACCACCTCAGACGCTCCTCTTTGTGGTGTGCAGTGAGGAGAGGACGTCTGACAGGTCTTCTAGCTTTCATGCCAGCAGCATACAGTCTCCTTTTGACGGTAGACATTGACACTCTATTGCGCGTTTCCCATTACTGGCTTTGCACTCTGCTGTTGGTGAATGGAGATCTCCTAACAAGGCGTACTAGGGCTCGATCATCACGGGCAGTAGTCTTCTTTGGTCTTCCAGATCTAGGCCTGTCCTTCACCTCGTTAGTTTGCCCATGTTTGCAATCAAACGACTGATTACAGTATGGTTAAGGTTCAGCTGTCTGCCAATCTCTCTGCATGACATACCAGTGGTATGCATGCCTATGATTTGCCATTTCACACGATCACTTAACCTTCGTCTTGCCATAGCGGTTCACAATCAAGAGCTAATTCTCTCTGTACAAATAAACCACGGTCATGAACTCAAAATTCCTACTCTTGTCGCCTAAATCTGTATGTAATGTTCTACACCTCAAACTGGACTTTTACATAACTGAACACGTGTGCTGTTTCCCGCCACGCACGGACATCAAGCGGCGTGAAGTCATGCATGCATGTGCATTTCGTACTTGGAATTATGTCAGCTAACGCGGGGACAAAAAGTATGGCAGCCTAGTTGTACCATCATGTTTCTACGTTCTATTGTTTTTGCTGGTGCTTAACTTTTGCACAGGTGTATAGTTAGCTAGTTTCTGCTGGTGTAATTAATAAGCATATAGTTAGCTAGTTTCTGCTGGTGTAATTAATAAGCATGGAGTTAGCTAGCTTCTGCTGGTGTAATTAATAAGCATATAGTTAGCTAGTTTCTGCTGGTGTAAATAATAAGCATGGAGTTAGCTAGCTTCTGCTGGTGTAATTAATAAGCATATAGTTAGTTAGCTTCTGCTGGTGTAATTAATAAGCATATAGTTAGCTAGCTTCTGCTGGTGTAGTTAATAAGCATATAGTTAGCTAGCTTCTGCTGGTGGAATTAATAAGCATATAGTTAGCTAGCTTCTGCTGGTGTAATTAATAAGCATGTAGTTAGCTAGCTTCTGCTGGTGTAATTAATAAGCATGGAGTTAGCTAGCTTCTGCTGGTGTAGTTAATAAGCATATAGTTAGCTAGCTTCTGCTTGTGTAATTAATAAGCATGGAGATAGCTAACTATATGATTATTAATTACACCAGCAGAAGCTAGCTAACTATATACTTGTTAATTACACCAGCAGAAACTAGCTAACTCTATGCTTGTTAATTACACTAGCAGAAGTTATCTAACTATAAGCTTGCTAATGACAGCAGAAGAAGTTATCTAACTACATGCTTGTTAATTACACCAGCAGAAGCTAGCTAACGATATGCTTGTTAATTACACCAGAAGCTAGCTAACTATATGATTGTTAATTACACCAGCAGAAGATAGCTAGCTCCATGCTTATTAATTACACAAGCAGAAGCTAGCTAACTACATGCTTATTAACTACACCAGCAGAAGCTAGCTAACTTCATGCTTATTAATTACACGAGCAGAATCTAGCTAACTACATGCTTATTAATTACACCAGCAGAAGCTAGCTAACTATATGCTTATTAACTACACCAGCAGAAGCTAGCTAACTATATGCTTATTAATTACACCAGCAGAAGCTAGCTAACTATATGCTTATTAATTACACCAGCAGAAGCTAGCTAACTCCATGCTTATTAATTACACCAGCAGAAACTAGCTAACTATATGCTTATTAATTACACCAGCAGAAGCTAGCTAACTCCATGCTTATTAATTACACCAGCAGAAACTAGCTAACTATATGCTTATTAATTACACCAGCAGAAACTAGCTAACTATATGCTTATTAATTACACCAGCAGAAGCTAGCTACCTACATGCTTATTAATTACACCAGCAGAAACTAGCTAACTATATACTTGTTAATTACACCAGCAGAAACTAGCTAACTCTATGCTTGTTAATTACACTAGCAGAAGTTATCTAACTATAAGCTTGCTAATGACAGCAGCAGAAGTTATCTAACTACATGCTTGTTAATTACACCAGCAGAAGCTAGCTAACTATATGCTTGTTAATTACACCAGAAGCTAGCTAACTATATGATTGTTAATTACACCAGCAGAAGATAGCTAACTCCATGCTTATTAATTACACCAGCAGAAGCTAGCTAACTATATGCTTATTAATTACACCAGCAGAAGCTAGCTAACTATATGCTTATTAATTACACCAGCAGAAACTAGCTAACTATATGCTTATTAATTACACTAGCAGAAGCTAGCTAACTCCATGCTTATTAATTACACCAGCAGAAGCTAGCTAACCATATGCTTATTAATTACACCAGCAGAAGCTAGCTAACTATATGCTTATTAATTACACCAGCAGAAGCTAGCTAACTCCATGCTTATTAATTACACCTGCAGAAACTAGCTAACTATATGCTTATTAATTACACCAGCAGAAACTAGCTAACTCCATGCTTATTAATTACACCAGCAGAAGCTAGCTAACTATATGCTTGTTAATTGATGACATACTTCAGGATGTACATCAAATATTAACCCTTTAACACTCATATCAGCCAAAACCAGCTTCTATAGTGATCTTGAGAAATGTCAATTTGCAGCCCAAGAAAATATTATTTTTGAAAATTTACCACTGGAATGACTGGCTCGATAAGTGAGCCAGTCATTCCACTGGTAAATTTTCAAAAATAGTCTTCTCTTGGTCTGCAAATGGACATTTTGT
This sequence comes from Chaetoderma sp. LZ-2023a, assembly GCA_034401795.1. Taxonomy (NCBI): domain Eukaryota; kingdom Metazoa; phylum Mollusca; class Caudofoveata; order Chaetodermatida; family Chaetodermatidae; genus Chaetoderma; species Chaetoderma sp. LZ-2023a. The sequence continues at coordinate 13,627,649 of CM067367.1, read as the reverse complement.
ATTAGAAAATTGAAATTTTCTTGAACAAATTTAAGGGTTAAATGAAAACTAAAATGTGATGCAGTGCCTGACTAAGAATTATACCAGCAGAAACTAGCTAACTATATACTTGTTAATTACACCAGCAAAAACTAGCTAACTCTATGCTTGTTAATTACACTAGCAGAAGTTATCTAACTATAAGCTTGCTAATGACAGCAGCAGAAGTTATCTAACTATATGCTTGTTAATTACACCAGCAGAAGCTAGCTAACTATATGCGTATTACTTACACCAGCAGAAGCTAGCTAACTCCATGCTTATTAATTACACCAGCAGAAACTAGCTAACTATATGCTTATTAATTACACCAGCAGAAGCTAGCTAACTCCATGCTTATTAATTACACCAGCAGAAACTAGCTAACTATATGCTTATTAATTACACCAGCAGAAACTAGCTAACTATATGCTTATTAATTACACCAGCAGAAGCTAGCTACCTACATGCTTATTAATTACACGAGCAGAAACTAGCTAACTATATACTTGTTAATTACACCAGCAGAAACTAGCTAACTCTATGCTTGTTAATTACACTAGCAGAAGTTATCTAACTATAAGCTTGCTAATGACAGCAGCAGAAGTTATCTAACTACATGCTTGTTAATTACACCAGCAGAAGCTAGCTAACTATATGCTTGTTAATTACACCAGAAGCTAGCTAACTATATGATTGTTAATTACACAAGCAGAAGATAGCTAACTCCATGCTTATTAATTACACCAGCAGAAGCTAGCTAACTACTTGCTTATTAATTACACCAGCAGAAGCTAGCTAACTATATGCTTATTAATTACACCAGCAGAAACTAGCTAACTATATGCTTATTAATTACACTAGCAGAAGCTAGCTAACTCCATGCTTATTAATTACACCAGCAGAAGCTAGCTAACCATATGCTTATTAATTACACCAGCAGAAGCTAGCTAACTATATGCTTATTAATTACACCAGCAGAAGCTAGCTAACTCCATGCTTATTAATTACACCAGCAGAAACTAGCTAACTATATGCTTATTAATTACACCAGCAGAAACTAGCTAACTCCATGCTTATTAATTACACCAGCAGAAGCTAGCTAACTATATGCTTGTTAATTGATGACATACTTCAGGATGTACGTCAAATATTAACCCTTTAACACTCATATCAGCCAAAACCAGCTTCTATAGTGATCTTGAGAAATGTCAATTTGCAGCCCAAGAAAATATTATTTTTGAGAATTTACCACTGGAATGACTGGCTCGATAAGTGAGCCAGTCATTCCACTGGTAAATTTTCAAAAATAGTCTTCTCTTGGTCTGCAAATGGACATTTTGTATTAGAAAATTGAAATTTTCTTGAACAAATTTAAGGGTTAAATGAAAACTAAAATGTGATGCAGTGCCTGACTAAGAATTATACCAGCAGAAACTAGCTAACTATATACTTGTTAATTACACCAGCAAAAACTAGCTAACTCTATGCTTGTTAATTACACTAGCAGAAGTTATCTAACTATAAGCTTGCTAATGACAGCAGCAGAAGTTATCTAACTACATGCTTGTTAATTACACCAGCAGAAGCTAGCTAACTATATGCTTGTTAATTACACCAGCAGAAGCTAGCTAACTATATGCTTATTAATTACACCAGCAGAAGCTAGCTAACTATATGCTTATTACTTACACCAGCAGAAGCTAGCTAACTCCATGCTTATTAATTACACCAGCAGAAACTAGCTAACTATATGCTTATTAATTACACCAGCAGAAGCTAGCTAACTCCATGCATATTAATTACACCAGCAGAAACTAGCTAACTATATGCTTATTAATTACACCAGCAGAAACTAGCTAACTCCATGCTTATTAATTACACCAGCAGAAGCTAGCTAACTATATGCTTGTTAATTGATGACATACTTCAGGATGTACATCAAATATTAACCCTTTAACACTCATATCAGCCAAAACCAGCTTCTATAGTGATCTTGAGAAATGTCAATTTGCAGCCCAAGAAAATATTATTTTTGAAAATTTACCACCGGAATGACTGGCTCGATAAGTGAGCCAGTCATTCCACTGGTAAATTTTCAAAAATAGTCTTCTCTTGGTCTGCAAATGGACATTCTGTATTAGAAAATTGAAATTTTCTTGAACAAATTTAAGGGTTAAATGAAAACTAAAATGTGATGCAGTGCCTGACTAAGAATACCCGCCTTCCAATGAGGCCACACTGGCCTACTTCTGATGCTGCAAGTACAATGCATCCAGAGATTGGTCAATGTATACAAAAGAACTTAAAACTAAAATCAGGACAAGAATTTTCTATGAAGCTCAGTGAAGTTTGAAACATTTTGATACATGATGCACCATTAGCCTACAACACATACATAAACCATGTTTGGTTAATGCAACCAAAAACTATTGAACAAGAATTTTCTATGACGCTCTGTGAAACATGAAAAGTATGTTATCCTGATCTACTTATGACTTAGGACAAATCTTGAGGCTATGATGCTCTGTGTAGGGCTTCATGATATAACGATATTATATCGAATACCAGTATCATAGCTATACCGTTAGTCATACCGATATGATTTTGCTGATAATGAAATATTGAGATATAAGACAAAACCAGTATAACATTTTGTTAGGCAGATAATCTGCTTCCCATTAGTAATATTTCAATAGTATATAGCTGTCTAGCGATATAAGTTACTGCTGTTCGTACGGGAAAATTATATTTACCTGTATTTAACGATCACGCTTTTCTTATTTATTCAGAGCTGTCAAATTGTTGTTTTGAGGCTAGTGTTACAGTAATTGATAAATTAACGATTATGGCTACGAAAGTTGCCTACTTATAAGAATGCACTTCTTGCAAAAATATTGAATAAAGCTTATTTTAATTACCATCATAGGACACTGGATGGTTAAAAATGTCTAAAACCTATCTTTTCATGTGCTAATATTTTATAATCTCAGCCCATTTTTTTGTTTACTAGAAAAATCATATGAAATTAATATTTTGAGTGATATTTTATATCAATTACTACAGCCTGGTTAGTCAGTGATTTCCCAGATTATGCGCCTTTGTAGTGACCGCCCAACAGCCCAAGTAAAGAGTAACCTGACAATATGAGAAAAACATCTAAATTCCTGCGAGCTTTATTCACTTCTTATGTTGGCTGGTAGCGAGCTTAGGCCTATGTATTCGCAGCATATGGTAGTCTATTGAGTATGTGTTATAATGGCTAAGTTGTACCCCTGCGCGGAGATTTCCAAGTTTCTTGGCAGTTTCGTCCCATTGCAAATTCATCCTATAAAGCACAGTCCATCGTGGTAAGTTCATTTATTATTCTAACATATACATCAATGCAGATAGGCAGGAAAATTAGTAAAACGTATGTTTACATTCATATCCAACGTGTTTGACTCATAACATTGATATTTGTCAGTCAAATATCAACAGCTTTAGCTGTTCCAGTTTCACTGGGCGAGTTTATACGGGACAAGATGGTCACTGGTTACCCGTATCTCGCGATCTCCATGCGGAAATAGTTGTAATTTTGTGGCAAATTCAAATCATTTCTAGTTACGATTTGGGGGAGTTTCAGCCGTTTTGGGATATGAGTTAAGTAAAGACAGTTAAAATTTAGTGTTTAATATCAGGATTCATGTCATTTCTTGGTTTTATTGTGGAAATTTGCAGCGATTATTTAAGCAGCGCAGATATACATTGAACATGGAATCATACTGCTCAAGCCTCACCCCATGTTTCCCATCGGAATAATACCGGTATTAAAGGTATACTAGTATGAAAATTGATATCGATACTGATATTAATTTTTCTAATACTGTGAAGCCCTAGCTCTGTGAAACATGAAAGTGCTAACCTACTTATGACATAGGATATGAGGCTATGATGCATTCATATACCAAGTTTGGAAATATATGTGAAAAAGTCTTGAAAATAGGATACGGACAAAAAAGCGGGGACACAGTTACAATTTTCTATGATGTTCAGTGAACCATGAAAAGTAGTTCACTGTGACCTACTTTTTATATGCATACTACATTCTCCTACAATGCATCCATACACCAAGCTTGGTTAATGTATACAACAAACTCTTGAACAGACAAGAATAATCCATGATGTTCAGTCAACCTTGAAAGGTAGATCACACTGACTTACCTTTGACACATGACACAGCTTTAAACTACCCATATAACAACATTGGTTGTATCACTTGTTTGCCAATGTCGAGCCAATGTTTGGCCAGCACTGGAAATTTCACAGTAAATCAAACAAAATCAACATAATATTCACCTTTTAATTTTGAAATTGTTAACTTAAGCTTTCTGGTGTGCTATTTTAAATATCTTCATAGATTTATGCCCATTGGCTCAACGTTGGTCCAATAACGTATTGCCAACATTAGGCAAACAAGCAAAATTACGTTGGCCCAACGTAGTGGTAAATGTTGGGCCAGCATTTGCTTGCTATCAGGGTATAATGCAAGCATATACCAAGTTTGGTGTCTGTATGTGAAACTCTTGAAAATATGGGCCAGACAGAAAAATGAGGGATGGATGGATAGACACAAGCATGGATGTATGGACGCAGGCACACATGCACGGACAAAGCGCTTACCCCCACAAGTGGGGTATAAAACATGTTATTAGTCAGTAACAAATGATGTCATAAGCACGCACTTATGACGATATAAGACCAAACTAAACACTTCTGGCTCAAAATCACACACAACATCACACATAACAAGCCTACACTACACTAGTGTATGACATCACAAATAACAAGCCTACACTAGTGTATGACATCACACATAACAAGCCTATACTAGTGTATGACTTCACACATAACAAGCCTACACTACACTAGTGTATGACATCACAAATAACAAGCCTACACTAGTGTATAACATCACACATAACAAGCCTACACTAGTGTATGACATCACACATAACATGCCTACACTACACTAGTGTATGACATCACACATAACAAGCCTACACTACATTAGTGTATGACATCACACATAACATGCCTACACTACACTAGTGTATGATATCACACATAACAAGCCTACACTACACTAGTGTATGACATCACACATAACAAGCCTACACTAAACTAGTGTATGACATTACACATAACACGCCTACACTAGTGTATGACATCACACATAACAAGCCTACACTACACCAATGTATGACATCACACATAACAAGCCTATACTACACCAGTGTATGACATCACACATAACATGCCTACACTAGTGTATGACATCATACATAACACGCCTACACCAGTGTATGACATCATACATAACATGCCTACATTAGTGTATGACATCATAAATAACAAGCCTACACTACACTAGTGTATGACATCACACATAACACGCCTACATTAGTGTATGACATCATAAATGACAAGCCTAAATTAGTGTATGACATCACACATAACAAGCCTACACTACACTAGAGTATGACATCACACATAACAAGCCTACACCACACTAGTGCATGACATCACACATAACACGCCTACACTAGTGTATGATATCATAAATAACAAGCCTACACTACACCAGTGTATGACATCACACATAACAAGCCTACACTACACTAGTGTATGACATCACACATAACAAGCCTACACTAGTGAATGACATCACACATAACAAGCCTACACTACACTAGTGTATGACATCACACATAACGCGCCTACACTACACTAGTGTATGACATCACACATAACAAGCCTACACTACATTAGTGTATGACATCACACATAACAAGCCTACACTACATTAGTGTATGACATCACACATAACACGCCTACACTACACTAGTGTATGACATCACACATAACAAGGCTACACTACACTAGTGTATGACATCACACATAACACGCCTACACTAGTGTATGACATCACACATAACAAGCCTACACTAAACTAATGTATGACATCACACATAACACGCCTACACTAGTGTATGACATCACACATAACAAGCCTACACTAAACTAATGTATGACATCACACATAACACGCCTACACTAGTGTATGACATCACACATAACAAGCCTACACTAAACTAATGTATGACATCACACATAACATGCCTACACTAGTGTATGACATCACACATAACAAGCCTACACTACACTAGTGTATGACATCAAACATAACACGCCTACACTAGTGTATGACATCACACATAATAAGCCTACACCACACCAGTTATAACTGATGTTCATTGTCTACAGTCAGTTAGTTATTCTAGAATGAGATGCTTTTATTGGGTGATAGCCTGCTTAGGGCATCAGGGACTGTATTTACGAAGAGGGCTTATGCCCTAGAAAAGGCGTAACTACGGCGTAAACCCCCAAAGTGGCGTAAGTCGGTATTCACGAAAAGGGCGTATCTTACACCCATCCACAAAATCGGGCGTAACTTATGCCCTCCAACTACAAGGCGTAAGTCATTATTTAGACCTACAACATTTTTGGTGTGGTCTCGAATTTTAGTCAAATTTTGGATATTAAAAATTGTATAAATAGAATTTGCATTTAGCTGACATTTTGTAAATATTAAGCTGAATGTGAAGCTGAAACGATTTAGTAAATACGGTAGAGCGATACATCATTGCCTGGCAATGAGCGTGCGTGAACGACCTGAATGACATGCTGCGCTCAAGTCAAGTTAACCTAAAAAGGCTTCAGAATGCTAAGGAAAAGTTGTAAGAACATAAAATGTAATGTCAAGAATATTGCTAATGAATGGCTATATGCTAGGTTAGTCAGACTCGATAGAATGCATATTATTTATTTATTTATTTGTTAGTATTAAGTGTACATACTAAATTTTGAGTCGATGGTAGCTAGCCTTTTCAGTATTCCATGTCGTAGTGAAGGCCACACATCATGACTCAATGTTCCCAAACACCCTCACCTTGCCACTATGTATACATCATGACTCAATGCTCCCAACCACCCTCATCTTGCCACTATGTATACATCATGACTCAATGCTCCCAACCACCCTCATCTTGCCACTATGTATACATCATGACTCAATGCTCCCAACCACCCTCATCTTGCCACTATGTATACATCATGACTCAATGCTCCCAACCACCCTCATCTTGCCACTATGTATACATCATGACTCAATGCTCCCAACCACCCTCATCTTGCCACTATGTATACATCATGACTCAATGTTCCCAAACACCCTCATCTTGCCACTATGTATACATCATGACTCAATGCTCCCAACCACCCTCATCTTGCCACTATGTATACATCATGACTCAATGTTCCCAATCACCCCTATCTTGCCACTATGTATACATCATGACTCAATGCTCCCAACCACTATCATTTTGCCACTATGTATACATCATGACTCAATGCTCCCAACCACCCTCATCTTGACACTATGTATACATCATGACTCAATGTTCCCAACCACCCTTATCTTGCCACTATGTATACATCATGACTCAATGCTCCCAACCACCCTTATCTTGCCACTATGTATACATCATGACTCAATGTTCCCAACCACCCTTATCTTGCCACTATGTATACATCATGACTCAATGCTCCCAACCACCCTCATCTTGCCACTATGTATACATCATGACTCAATGCTCCCAACCACCATCATCTTGCCACTATGTATACATCATGACTCAATGCTCCCAACCACCATCATCTTGCCACTATGTATACATCATGACTCAATGCTCCCAAACACCCTCATCTTGGCACTATGTATACATCATGACTCAATGCTCCCAACCACCCTTATCTTGGCACTATGTATACATTATGACTCAATGCTCCCAACCACCATCATCTTGCCACTATGTATACATCATGACTCAATGCTCCCAACCACCCTTATCTTGCCACTATGTATACATCATGACTCAATGCTCCCAACCACCCTCATCTTGGCACTATGTATACATCATGACTCAATGCTCCCAACCACCCTTATCTTGGCACTATGTATACATCATGACTCAATGCTCCCAACCACCCTCATCTTGGCACTATGTATACATCATGACTCAAGGTTCCCAACCACTCTCATCTTGCCACTATGTATACATCATGACTCAATGTTCCCAACCACTCTCATCTTGCCACTATGTATACATCATGACTCAATGTTCCCAACCACTCTCATCTTGCCACTATGTATACATCATGACTCAATGTTCCCAACCACTCTCATCTTGCCACTATGTATACATCATGACTCAATGCTCCCAACCACCATCATCTTGCCACTAATGTATACATCATGACTCAATGCTCCCAACCACCCTTATCTTGCCACTATGTATACATCATGACTCAATGCTCCCAACCACCCTCATCTTGCCACTATGTATACATCATGACTCAATGCTCCCAACCACCATCATCTTGCCACTAATGTATACATCATGACTCAATGCTCCCAACCACCCTCATCTTGCCACTATGTATACATCATGACTCAATGTTCCCAACCACTCTCATCTTGCCACTATGTATACATCATGACTCAATGCTCCCAACCACTCTCATCTTGCCACTATGTATACATCATGACTCAATGCTCCCAACCACCCTCATCTTGCCACTATGTATACATCATGACTCAATGTTCCCAACCACCCTCATCTTGCCACTATGTATACATCATGACTCAATGCTCCCAAACCACCCTCATCTTGACACTATGTATACATCATGACTCAATGTTCCCAACCACCCTTATCTTGCCACTATGTATACATCATGACTCAATGCTCCCAACCACCCTCATCTTGCCACTATGTATACATCATGACTCAATGCTCCCAACCACCATCATCTTGCCACTATGTATACATCATGACTCAATGCTCCCAACCACCATCATCTTGCCACTATGTATACATCATGACTCAATGCTCCCAAACACCCTCATCTTGGCACTATGTATACATCATGACTCAATGCTCCCAACCACCCTTATCTTGGCACTATGTATACATTATGACTCAATGCTCCCAACCACCATCATCTTGCCACTATGTATACATCATGACTCAATGCTCCCAACCACCCTTATCTTGCCACTATGTATACATCATGACTCAATGCTCCCAACCACCCTCATCTTGGCACTATGTATACATCATGACTCAATGCTCCCAACCACCCTTATCTTGGCACTATGTATACATCATGACTCAATGCTCCCAACCACCCTCATCTTGGCACTATGTATACATCATGACTCAAGGTTCCCAACCACTCTCATCTTGCCACTATGTATACATCATGACTCAATGTTCCCAACCACTCTCATCTTGCCACTATGTATACATCATGACTCAATGTTCCCAACCACTCTCATCTTGCCACTATGTATACATCATGACTCAATGTTCCCAACCACCCTCATCTTGCCACTATGTATACATCATGACTCAATGTTCCCAAACACCCTCATCTTGCCACTATGTATACATCATGACTCAATGCTCCCAACCACTCTCATCTTGCCACTATGTATACATCATGACTCAATGCTCCCAACCACTCTCATCTTGCCACTAATGTATACATCATGACTCAATGCTCCCAACCACCCTTATCTTGCCACTATGTATACATCATGACTCAATGCTCCAAACCACCCTCATCTTGCCACTATGTATACATCATGACTCAATGTTCCCAACCACTCTCATCTTGCCACTATGTATACATCATGACTCAATGTTCCCAAACACCCTCATCTTGCCACTATGTATACATCATGACTCAATGCTCCCAACCACTCTCATCTTGCCACTATGTATACATCATGACTCAATGTTCCCAACCACTCTCATCTTGCCACTATGTATACATCATGACTCAATGTTCCCAACCACCCTCATCTTGCCACTATGTATACATCATGACTCAATGTTCCCAAACACCCTCATCTTGCCACTATGTATACATCATGACTCAATGCTCCCAACCACTCTCATCTTGCCACTATGTATACATCATGACTCAATGCTCCCAACCACTCTCATCTTGCCACTAATGTATACATCATGACTCAATGCTCCCAACCACCCTTATCTTGCCACTATGTATACATCATGACTCAATGCTCCAAACCACCCTCATCTTGCCACTATGTATACATCATGACTCAATGTTCCCAACCACTCTCATCTTGCCACTATGTATACATCATGACTCAATGTTCCCAAACACCCTCATCTTGCCACTATGTATACATCATGACTCAATGCTCCCAACCACTCTCATCTTGCCACTATGTATACATCATGACTCAATGCTCCCAACCACCATCATCTTGCCACTAATGTATACATCATGACTCAATGCTCCCAACCACCCTCATCTTGCCACTATGTATACATCATGACTCAATGCTCCCAACCACCCTCATCTTGCCACTATGTATACATCATGACTCAATGCTCCCAACCACCCTCATCTTGCCACTATGTATACATCATGACTCAATGCTCCCAACCACCCTCATCTTGCCACTATGTATACATCATGACTCAATGCTCCCAACCACCATCATCTTGCCACTATGTATACATCATGACTCAATGCTCCCAACCACCCTCATCTTGCCACTATGTATACATCATGACTCAATGTTCCCAATCACCCCTATCTTGCCACTATGTATACATCATGACTCAATGCTCCCAACCACCCTCATCTTGGCACTATGTATACATCATGACTCAATGCTCCCAACCACCCTTATCTTGGCACTATGTATACATCATGACTCAATGCTCCCAACCACCCTCATCTTGGCACTATGTATACATCATGACTCAAGGTTCCCAACCACTCTCATCTTGCCACTATGTATACATCATGACTCAATGTTCCCAACCACTCTCATCTTGCCACTATGTATACATCATGACTCAATGTTCCCAACCACTCTCATCTTGCCACTATGTATACATCATGACTCAATGTTCCCAACCACCCTCATCTTGCCACTATGTATACATCATGACTCAATGTTCCCAAACACCCTCATCTTGCCACTATGTATACATCATGACTCAATGCTCCCAACCACTCTCATCTTGCCACTATGTATACATCATGACTCAATGCTCCCAACCACTCTCATCTTGCCACTAATGTATACATCATGACTCAATGCTCCCAACCACCCTTATCTTGCCACTATGTATACATCATGACTCAATGCTCCAAACCACCCTCATCTTGCCACTATGTATACATCATGACTCAATGTTCCCAACCACTCTCATCTTGCCACTATGTATACATCATGACTCAATGTTCCCAAACACCCTCATCTTGCCACTATGTATACATCATGACTCAATGCTCCCAACCACTCTCATCTTGCCACTATGTATACATCATGACTCAATGTTCCCAACCACTCTCATCTTGCCACTATGTATACATCATGACTCAATGTTCCCAACCACCCTCATCTTGCCACTATGTATACATCATGACTCAATGTTCCCAAACACCCTCATCTTGCCACTATGTATACATCATGACTCAATGCTCCCAACCACTCTCATCTTGCCACTATGTATACATCATGACTCAATGCTCCCAACCACTCTCATCTTGCCACTAATATATACATCATGACTCAATGCTCCCAACCACCCTTATCTTGCCACTATGTATACATCATGACTCAATGCTCCAAACCACCCTCATCTTGCCACTATGTATACATCATGACTCAATGTTCCCAACCACTCTCATCTTGCCACTATGTATACATCATGACTCAATGTTCCCAAACACCCTCATCTTGCCACTATGTATACATCATGACTCAATGCTCCCAACCACTCTCATCTTGCCACTATGTATACATCATGACTCAATGCTCCCAACCACCATCATCTTGCCACTAATGTATACATCATGACTCAATGCTCCCAACCACCCTCATCTTGCCACTATGTATACATCATGACTCAATGCTCCCAACCACCCTCATCTTGCCACTATGTATACATCATGACTCAATGCTCCCAACCACCCTCATCTTGCCACTATGTATACATCATGACTCAATGCTCCCAACCACCCTCATCTTGGCACTATGTATACATCATGACTCAATGCTCCCAACCACCCTTATCTTGCCACTATGTATACATCATGACTCAATGCTCCCAACCACCATCATCTTGCCACTAATGTATACATCATGACTCAATGCTCCCAACCACCCTCATCTTGCCACTATGTATACATCATGACTCAATGTTCCCAATCACCCCTATCTTGCCACTATGTATACATCATGACTCAATGCTCCCAACCACTATCATCTTGCCACTATGTATACATCATGACTCAATGCTCCCAACCACCCTCATCTTGACACTATGTATACATCATGACTCAATGTTCCCAACCACCCTTATCTTGCCACTATGTATACATCATGACTCAATGCTCCAAACCACCCTCATCTTGACACTATGTATACATCATGACTCAATGTTCCCAACCACCCTTATCTTGCCACTATGTATACATCATGACTCAATGCTCCCAACCACCCTCATCTTGCCACTATGTATACATCATGACTCAATGCTCCCAACCACCATCATCTTGCCACTATGTATACATCATGACTCAATGCTCCCAACCACCATCATCTTGCCACTATGTATACATCATGACTCAATGCTCCCAAACACCCTCATCTTGGCACTATGTATACATCATGACTCAATGCTCCCAACCACCCTTATCTTGGCACTATGTATACATTATGACTCAATGCTCCCAACCACCATCATCTTGCCACTATGTATACATCATGACTCAATGCTCCCAACCACCCTTATCTTGCCACTATGTATACATCATGACTCAATGCTCCCAACCACCCTCATCTTGGCACTATGTATACATCATGACTCAATGCTCCCAACCACCCTTATCTTGGCACTATGTATACATCATGACTCAATGCTCCCAACCACCCTCATCTTGGCACTATGTATACATCATGACTCAAGGTTCCCAACCACTCTCATCTTGCCACTATGTATACATCATGACTCAATGCTCCAAACCACCCTCATCTTGCCACTATGTATACATCATGACTCAATGTTCCCAACCACTCTCATCTTGCCACTATGTATACATCATGACTCAATGTTCCCAAACACCCTCATCTTGCCACTATGTATACATCATGACTCAATGCTCCCAACCACTCTCATCTTGCCACTATGTATACATCATGACTCAATGCTCCCAACCACCATCATCTTGCCACTAATGTATACATCATGACTCAATGCTCCCAACCACGCTCATCTTGCCACTATGTATACATCATGACTCAATGCTCCCAACCACCCTCATCTTGCCACTATGTATACATCATGACTCAATGCTCCCAACCACCATCATCTTGCCACTAATGTATACATCATGACTCAATGCTCCCAACCACCCTCATCTTGCCACTATGTATACATCATGACTCAATGTTCCCAATCACCCCTATCTTGCCACTATGTATACATCATGACTCAATGCTCCCAACCACTATCATCTTGCCACTATGTATACATCATGACTCAATGCTCCCAACCACCCTCATCTTGACACTATGTATACATCATGACTCAATGTTCCCAACCACCCTTATCTTGCCACTATGTATACATCATGACTCAATGCTCCAAACCACCCTCATCTTGACACTATGTATACATCATGACTCAATGTTCCCAACCACCCTTATCTTGCCACTATGTATACATCATGACTCAATGCTCCCAACCACCCTCATCTTGCCACTATGTATACATCATGACTCAATGCTCCCAACCACCATCATCTTGCCACTATGTATACATCATGACTCAATGCTCCCAACCACCATCATCTTGCCACTATGTATACATCATGACTCAATGCTCCCAAACACCCTCATCTTGCCACTATGTATACATCATGACTCAATGCTCCCAACCACCATCATCTTGCCACTATGTATACATCATGACTCAATGCTCCCAACCACCATCATCTTGCCACTATGTATACATCATGACTCAATGCTCCCAAACACCCTCATCTTGGCACTATGTATACATCATGACTCAATGCTCCCAACCACCCTTATCTTGGCACTATGTATACATTATGACTCAATGCTCCCAACCACCATCATCTTGCCACTATGTATACATCATGACTCAATGCTCCCAACCACCCTTATCTTGCCACTATGTATACATCATGACTCAATGCTCCCAACCACCCTCATCTTGGCACTATGTATACATCATGACTCAATGCTCCCAACCACCCTTATCTTGGCACTATGTATACATCATGACTCAATGCTCCCAACCACCCTCATCTTGGCACTATGTATACATCATGACTCAAGGTTCCCAACCACTCTCATCTTGCCACTATGTATACATCATGACTCAATGCTCCAAACCACCCTCATCTTGCCACTATGTATACATCATGACTCAATGTTCCCAACCACTCTCATCTTGCCACTATGTATACATCATGACTCAATGTTCCCAAACACCCTCATCTTGCCACTATGTATACATCATGACTCAATGCTCCCAACCACCCTCATCTTGCCACTATGTATACATCATGACTCAATGCTCCCAACCACCATCATCTTGCCACTATGTATACATCATGACTCAATGCTCCCAAACACCCTCATCTTGGCACTATGTATACATCATGACTCAATGCTCCCAACCACCCTTATCTTGGCACTATGTATACATTATGACTCAATGCTCCCAACCACCATCATCTTGCCACTATGTATACATCATGACTCAATGCTCCCAACCACCCTTATCTTGCCACTATGTATACATCATGACTCAATGCTCCCAACCACCCTCATCTTGGCACTATGTATACATCATGACTCAATGCTCCCAACCACCCTTATCTTGGCACTATGTATACATCATGACTCAATGCTCCCAACCACCCTCATCTTGGCACTATGTATACATCATGACTCAAGGTTCCCAACCACTCTCATCTTGCCACTATGTATACATCATGACTCAATGTTCCCAACCACTCTCATCTTGCCACTATGTATACATCATGACTCAATGTTCCCAACCACTCTCATCTTGCCACTATGTATACATCATGACTCAATGTTCCCAACCACCCTCATCTTGCCACTATGTATACATCATGACTCAATGCTCCCAACCACCATCATCTTGCCACTAATGTATACATCATGACTCAATGCTCCCAACCACCCTCATCTTGCCACTATGTATACATCATGACTCAATGCTCCCAACCACCGTCATCTTGCCACTATGTATACATCATGACTCAATGCTCCCAACCACCATCATCTTGCCACTAATGTATACATCATGACTCAATGCTCCCAACCACCCTCATCTTGCCACTATGTATACATCATGACTCAATGTTCCCAATCACCCCTATCTTGCCACTATGTATACATCATGACTCAATGCTCCCAACCACTATCATCTTGCCACTATGTATACATCATGACTCAATGCTCCCAACCACCCTCATCTTGACACTATGTATACATCATGACTCAATGTTCCCAACCACCCTTATCTTGCCACTATGTATACATCATGACTCAATGCTCCAAACCACCCTCATCTTGACACTATGTATACATCATGACTCAATGTTCCCAACCACCCTTATCTTGCCACTATGTATACATCATGACTCAATGCTCCCAACCACCCTCATCTTGCCACTATGTATACATCATGACTCAATGCTCCCAACCACCATCATCTTGCCACTATGTATACATCATGACTCAATGCTCCCAACCACCATCATCTTGCCACTATGTATACATCATGACTCAATGCTCCCAAACACCCTCATCTTGGCACTATGTATACATCATGACTCAATGCTCCCAACCACCCTTATCTTGGCACTATGTATACATTATGACTCAATGCTCCCAACCACCATCATCTTGCCACTATGTATACATCATGACTCAATGCTCCCAACCACCCTTATCTTGCCACTATGTATACATCATGACTCAATGCTCCCAACCACCCTCATCTTGGCACTATGTATACATCATGACTCAATGCTCCCAACCACCCTTATCTTGGCACTATGTATACATCATGACTCAATGCTCCCAACCACCCTCATCTTGGCACTATGTATACATCATGACTCAAGGTTCCCAACCACTCTCATCTTGCCACTATGTATACATCATGACTCAATGCTCCAAACCACCCTCATCTTGCCACTATGTATACATCATGACTCAATGTTCCCAACCACTCTCATCTTGCCACTATGTATACATCATGACTCAATGTTCCCAAACACCCTCATCTTGCCACTATGTATACATCATGACTCAATGCCCCCAACCACTCTCATCTTGCCACTATGTATACATCATGACTCAATGCTCCCAACCACCATCATCTTGCCACTAATGTATACATCATGACTCAATGCTCCCAACCACGCTCATCTTGCCACTATGTATACATCATGACTCAATGCTCCCAACCACCCTCATCTTGCCACTATGTATACATCATGACTCAATGCTCCCAACCACCATCATCTTGCCACTAATGTATACATCATGACTCAATGCTCCCAACCACCCTCATCTTGCCACTATGTATACATCATGACTCAATGTTCCCAATCACCCCTATCTTGCCACTATGTATACATCATGACTCAATGCTCCCAACCACTATCATCTTGCCACTATGTATACATCATGACTCAATGCTCCCAACCACCCTCATCTTGACACTATGTATACATCATGACTCAATGTTCCCAACCACCCTTATCTTGCCACTATGTATACATCATGACTCAATGCTCCAAACCACCCTCATCTTGACACTATGTATACATCATGACTCAATGTTCCCAACCACCCTTATCTTGCCACTATGTATACATCATGACTCAATGCTCCCAACCACCCTCATCTTGCCACTATGTATACATCATGACTCAATGCTCCCAACCACCATCATCTTGCCACTATGTATACATCATGACTCAATGCTCCCAACCACCATCATCTTGCCACTATGTATACATCATGACTCAATGCTCCCAAACACCCTCATCTTGCCACTATGTATACATCATGACTCAATGCTCCCAACCACCATCATCTTGCCACTATGTATACATCATGACTCAATGCTCCCAACCACCATCATCTTGCCACTATGTATACATCATGACTCAATGCTCCCAAACACCCTCATCTTGGCACTATGTATACATCATGACTCAATGCTCCCAACCACCCTTATCTTGGCACTATGTATACATTATGACTCAATGCTCCCAACCACCATCATCTTGCCACTATGTATACATCATGACTCAATGCTCCCAACCACCCTTATCTTGCCACTATGTATACATCATGACTCAATGCTCCCAACCACCCTCATCTTGGCACTATGTATACATCATGACTCAATGCTCCCAACCACCCTTATCTTGGCACTATGTATACATCATGACTCAATGCTCCCAACCACCCTCATCTTGGCACTATGTATACATCATGACTCAAGGTTCCCAACCACTCTCATCTTGCCACTATGTATACATCATGACTCAATGCTCCAAACCACCCTCATCTTGCCACTATGTATACATCATGACTCAATGTTCCCAACCACTCTCATCTTGCCACTATGTATACATCATGACTCAATGTTCCCAAACACCCTCATCTTGCCACTATGTATACATCATGACTCAATGCTCCCAACCACTCTCATCTTGCCACTATGTATACATCATGACTCAATGCTCCCAACCACCATCATCTTGCCACTAATGTATACATCATGACTCAATGCTCCCAACCACGCTCATCTTGCCACTATGTATACATCATGACTCAATGCTCCCAACCACCCTCATCTTGCCACTATGTATACATCATGACTCAATGCTCCCAACCACCATCATCTTGCCACTAATGTATACATCATGACTCAATGCTCCCAACCACCCTCATCTTGCCACTATGTATACATCATGACTCAATGTTCCCAATCACCCCTATCTTGCCACTATGTATACATCATGACTCAATGCTCCCAACCACTATCATCTTGCCACTATGTATACATCATGACTCAATGCTCCCAACCACCCTCATCTTGACACTATGTATACATCATGACTCAATGTTCCCAACCACCCTTATCTTGCCACTATGTATACATCATGACTCAATGCTCCAAACCACCCTCATCTTGACACTATGTATACATCATGACTCAATGTTCCCAACCACCCTTATCTTGCCACTATGTATACATCATGACTCAATGCTCCCAACCACCCTCATCTTGCCACTATGTATACATCATGACTCAATGCTCCCAACCACCATCATCTTGCCACTATGTATACATCATGACTCAATGCTCCCAACCACCATCATCTTGCCACTATGTATACATCATGACTCAATGCTCCCAAACACCCTCATCTTGGCACTATGTATACATCATGACTCAATGCTCCCAACCACCCTTATCTTGGCACTATGTATACATTATGACTCAATGCTCCCAACCACCATCATCTTGCCACTATGTATACATCATGACTCAATGCTCCCAACCACCCTTATCTTGCCACTATGTATACATCATGACTCAATGCTCCCAACCACCCTCATCTTGGCACTATGTATACATCATGACTCAATGCTCCCAACCACCCTTATCTTGGCACTATGTATACATCATGACTCAATGCTCCCAACCACCCTCATCTTGGCACTATGTATACATCATGACTCAAGGTTCCCAACCACTCTCATCTTGCCACTATGTATACATCATGACTCAATGTTCCCAACCACTCTCATCTTGCCACTATGTATACATCATGACTCAATGTTCCCAACCACTCTCATCTTGCCAC
Organism: Chaetoderma sp. LZ-2023a; assembly: GCA_034401795.1. Lineage (NCBI taxonomy): Eukaryota > Metazoa > Mollusca > Caudofoveata > Chaetodermatida > Chaetodermatidae > Chaetoderma > Chaetoderma sp. LZ-2023a. The sequence goes on along the minus strand of CM067367.1, from coordinate 13,608,518 downwards.
TATGTATACATCATGACTCAATGTTCCCAACCACCCTCATCTTGCCACTATGTATACATCATGACTCAATGCTCCCAACCACCATCATCTTGCCACTAATGTATACATCATGACTCAATGCTCCCAACCACCCTCATCTTGCCACTATGTATACATCATGACTCAATGCTCCCAACCACCCTCATCTTGCCACTATGTATACATCATGACTCAATGCTCCCAACCACCATCATCTTGCCACTAATGTATACATCATGACTCAATGCTCCCAACCACCCTCATCTTGCCACTATGTATACATCATGACTCAATGTTCCCAATCACCCCTATCTTGCCACTATGTATACATCATGACTCAATGCTCCCAACCACTATCATCTTGCCACTATGTATACATCATGACTCAATGCTCCCAACCACCCTCATCTTGACACTATGTATACATCATGACTCAATGTTCCCAACCACCCTTATCTTGCCACTATGTATACATCATGACTCAATGCTCCAAACCACCCTCATCTTGACACTATGTATACATCATGACTCAATGTTCCCAACCACCCTTATCTTGCCACTATGTATACATCATGACTCAATGCTCCCAACCACCCTCATCTTGCCACTATGTATACATCATGACTCAATGCTCCCAACCACCATCATCTTGCCACTATGTATACATCATGACTCAATGCTCCCAACCACCATCATCTTGCCACTATGTATACATCATGACTCAATGCTCCCAAACACCCTCATCTTGGCACTATGTATACATCATGACTCAATGCTCCCAACCACCCTTATCTTGGCACTATGTATACATTATGACTCAATGCTCCCAACCACCATCATCTTGCCACTATGTATACATCATGACTCAATGCTCCCAACCACCCTTATCTTGCCACTATGTATACATCATGACTCAATGCTCCCAACCACCCTCATCTTGGCACTATGTATACATCATGACTCAATGCTCCCAACCACCCTTATCTTGGCACTATGTATACATCATGACTCAATGCTCCCAACCACCCTCATCTTGGCACTATGTATACATCATGACTCAAGGTTCCCAACCACTCTCATCTTGCCACTATGTATACATCATGACTCAATGTTCCCAACCACTCTCATCTTGCCACTATGTATACATCATGACTCAATGTTCCCAACCACTCTCATCTTGCCACTATGTATACATCATGACTCAATGTTCCCAACCACCCTCATCTTGCCACTATGTATACATCATGACTCAATGTTCCCAAACACCCTCATCTTGCCACTATGTATACATCATGACTCAATGCTCCCAACCACTCTCATCTTGCCACTATGTATACATCATGACTCAATGCTCCCAACCACTCTCATCTTGCCACTAATGTATACATCATGACTCAATGCTCCCAACCACCCTTATCTTGCCACTATGTATACATCATGACTCAATGCTCCAAACCACCCTCATCTTGCCACTATGTATACATCATGACTCAATGTTCCCAACCACTCTCATCTTGCCACTATGTATACATCATGACTCAATGTTCCCAAACACCCTCATCTTGCCACTATGTATACATCATGACTCAATGCTCCCAACCACTCTCATCTTGCCACTATGTATACATCATGACTCAATGTTCCCAACCACTCTCATCTTGCCACTATGTATACATCATGACTCAATGTTCCCAACCACCCTCATCTTGCCACTATGTATACATCATGACTCAATGTTCCCAAACACCCTCATCTTGCCACTATGTATACATCATGACTCAATGCTCCCAACCACTCTCATCTTGCCACTATGTATACATCATGACTCAATGCTCCCAACCACTCTCATCTTGCCACTAATGTATACATCATGACTCAATGCTCCCAACCACCCTTATCTTGCCACTATGTATACATCATGACTCAATGCTCCAAACCACCCTCATCTTGCCACTATGTATACATCATGACTCAATGTTCCCAACCACTCTCATCTTGCCACTATGTATACATCATGACTCAATGTTCCCAAACACCCTCATCTTGCCACTATGTATACATCATGACTCAATGCTCCCAACCACTCTCATCTTGCCACTATGTATACATCATGACTCAATGCTCCCAACCACCATCATCTTGCCACTAATGTATACATCATGACTCAATGCTCCCAACCACCCTCATCTTGCCACTATGTATACATCATGACTCAATGCTCCCAACCACCCTCATCTTGCCACTATGTATACATCATGACTCAATGCTCCCAACCACCCTCATCTTGCCACTATGTATACATCATGACTCAATGCTCCCAACCACCCTCATCTTGCCACTATGTATACATCATGACTCAATGCTCCCAACCACCATCATCTTGCCACTAATGTATACATCATGACTCAATGCTCCCAACCACCCTCATCTTGCCACTATGTATACATCATGACTCAATGTTCCCAATCACCCCTATCTTGCCACTATGTATACATCATGACTCAATGCTCCCAACCACCCTCATCTTGGCACTATGTATACATCATGACTCAATGCTCCCAACCACCCTTATCTTGGCACTATGTATACATCATGACTCAATGCTCCCAACCACCCTCATCTTGGCACTATGTATACATCATGACTCAAGGTTCCCAACCACTCTCATCTTGCCACTATGTATACATCATGACTCAATGTTCCCAACCACTCTCATCTTGCCACTATGTATACATCATGACTCAATGTTCCCAACCACTCTCATCTTGCCACTATGTATACATCATGACTCAATGTTCCCAACCACCCTCATCTTGCCACTATGTATACATCATGACTCAATGTTCCCAAACACCCTCATCTTGCCACTATGTATACATCATGACTCAATGCTCCCAACCACTCTCATCTTGCCACTATGTATACATCATGACTCAATGCTCCCAACCACTCTCATCTTGCCACTAATGTATACATCATGACTCAATGCTCCCAACCACCCTTATCTTGCCACTATGTATACATCATGACTCAATGCTCCAAACCACCCTCATCTTGCCACTATGTATACATCATGACTCAATGTTCCCAACCACTCTCATCTTGCCACTATGTATACATCATGACTCAATGTTCCCAAACACCCTCATCTTGCCACTATGTATACATCATGACTCAATGCTCCCAACCACTCTCATCTTGCCACTATGTATACATCATGACTCAATGTTCCCAACCACTCTCATCTTGCCACTATGTATACATCATGACTCAATGTTCCCAACCACCCTCATCTTGCCACTATGTATACATCATGACTCAATGTTCCCAAACACCCTCATCTTGCCACTATGTATACATCATGACTCAATGCTCCCAACCACTCTCATCTTGCCACTATGTATACATCATGACTCAATGCTCCCAACCACTCTCATCTTGCCACTAATATATACATCATGACTCAATGCTCCCAACCACCCTTATCTTGCCACTATGTATACATCATGACTCAATGCTCCAAACCACCCTCATCTTGCCACTATGTATACATCATGACTCAATGTTCCCAACCACTCTCATCTTGCCACTATGTATACATCATGACTCAATGTTCCCAAACACCCTCATCTTGCCACTATGTATACATCATGACTCAATGCTCCCAACCACTCTCATCTTGCCACTATGTATACATCATGACTCAATGCTCCCAACCACCATCATCTTGCCACTAATGTATACATCATGACTCAATGCTCCCAACCACCCTCATCTTGCCACTATGTATACATCATGACTCAATGCTCCCAACCACCCTCATCTTGCCACTATGTATACATCATGACTCAATGCTCCCAACCACCCTCATCTTGCCACTATGTATACATCATGACTCAATGCTCCCAACCACCCTCATCTTGCCACTATGTATACATCATGACTCAATGCTCCCAACCACCATCATCTTGCCACTAATGTATACATCATGACTCAATGCTCCCAACCACCCTCATCTTGCCACTATGTATACATCATGACTCAATGTTCCCAATCACCCCTATCTTGCCACTATGTATACATCATGACTCAATGTTCCCAAACACCCTCATCTTGCCACTATGTATACATCATGACTCAATGCTCCCAACCACTCTCATCTTGCCACTATGTATACATCATGACTCAATGCTCCCAACCTCTCTCATCTTGCCACTAATGTATACATCATGACTCAATGCTCCCAACCACCCTTATCTTGCCACTATGTATACATCATGACTCAATGCTCCAAACCACCCTCATCTTGCCACTATGTATACATCATGACTCAATGTTCCCAACCACTCTCATCTTGCCACTATGTATACATCATGACTCAATGTTCCCAAACACCCTCATCTTGCCACTATGTATACATCATGACTCAATGCTCCCAACCACTCTCATCTTGCCACTATGTATACATCATGACTCAATGCTCCCAACCACCATCATCTTGCCACTATGTATACATCATGACTCAATGCTCCCAACCACCCTCATCTTGCCACTATGTATACATCATGACTCAATGCTCCCAACCACCCTCATCTTGCCACTATGTATACATCATGACTCAATGCTCCCAACCACCCTCATCTTGCCACTATGTATACATCATGACTCAATGCTCCCAACCACCCTCATCTTGCCACTATGTATACATCATGACTCAATGCTCCCAACCACCATCATCTTGCCACTAATGTATACATCATGACTCAATGCTCCCAACCACCCTCATCTTGCCACTATGTATACATCATGACTCAATGTTCCCAATCACCCCTATCTTGCCACTATGTATACATCATGACTCAATGCTCCCAACCACCCTCATCTTGGCACTATGTATACATCATGACTCAATGCTCCCAACCACCCTTATCTTGGCACTATGTATACATCATGACTCAATGCTCCCAACCACCCTCATCTTGGCACTATGTATACATCATGACTCAAGGTTCCCAACCACTCTCATCTTGCCACTATGTATACATCATGACTCAATGTTCCCAACCACTCTCATCTTGCCACTATGTATACATCATGACTCAATGTTCCCAACCACTCTCATCTTGCCACTATGTATACATCATGACTCAATGTTCCCAACCACCCTCATCTTGCCACTATGTATACATCATGACTCAATGTTCCCAAACACCCTCATCTTGCCACTATGTATACATCATGACTCAATGCTCCCAACCACTCTCATCTTGCCACTATGTATACATCATGACTCAATGCTCCCAACCACTCTCATCTTGCCACTAATGTATACATCATGACTCAATGCTCCCAACCACCCTTATCTTGCCACTATGTATACATCATGACTCAATGCTCCAAACCACCCTCATCTTGCCACTATGTATACATCATGACTCAATGTTCCCAACCACTCTCATCTTGCCACTATGTATACATCATGACTCAATGTTCCCAAACACCCTCATCTTGCCACTATGTATACATCATGACTCAATGCTCCCAACCACTCTCATCTTGCCACTATGTATACATCATGACTCAATGTTCCCAACCACTCTCATCTTGCCACTATGTATACATCATGACTCAATGTTCCCAACCACCCTCATCTTGCCACTATGTATACATCATGACTCAATGTTCCCAAACACCCTCATCTTGCCACTATGTATACATCATGACTCAATGCTCCCAACCACTCTCATCTTGCCACTATGTATACATCATGACTCAATGCTCCCAACCACTCTCATCTTGCCACTAATATATACATCATGACTCAATGCTCCCAACCACCCTTATCTTGCCACTATGTATACATCATGACTCAATGCTCCAAACCACCCTCATCTTGCCACTATGTATACATCATGACTCAATGTTCCCAACCACTCTCATCTTGCCACTATGTATACATCATGACTCAATGTTCCCAAACACCCTCATCTTGCCACTATGTATACATCATGACTCAATGCTCCCAACCACTCTCATCTTGCCACTATGTATACATCATGACTCAATGCTCCCAACCACCATCATCTTGCCACTAATGTATACATCATGACTCAATGCTCCCAACCACCCTCATCTTGCCACTATGTATACATCATGACTCAATGCTCCCAACCACCCTCATCTTGCCACTATGTATACATCATGACTCAATGCTCCCAACCACCCTCATCTTGCCACTATGTATACATCATGACTCAATGCTCCCAACCACCCTCATCTTGCCACTATGTATACATCATGACTCAATGCTCCCAACCACCATCATCTTGCCACTAATGTATACATCATGACTCAATGCTCCCAACCACCCTCATCTTGCCACTATGTATACATCATGACTCAATGTTCCCAATCACCCCTATCTTGCCACTATGTATACATCATGACTCAATGCTCCCAACCACTATCATCTTGCCACTATGTATACATCATGACTCATGCTCCCAACCACCCTCATCTTGACACTATGTATACATCATGACTCAATGTTCCCAACCACCCTTATCTTGCCACTATGTATACATCATGACTCAATGCTCCCAACCACCCTCATCTTGCCACTATGTATACATCATGACTCAATGCTCCCAACCACCATCATCTTGCCACTATGTATATATCAATCATGACTCAATGCTCCCAACCACCATCATCTTGCCACTATGTATACATCATGACTCAATGCTCCCAACCACCCTCATCTTGCCACTATGTATACATCATGACTCAATGCTCCCAACCACCATCATCTTGCCACTATGTATACATCATGACTCAATGCTCCCAACCACCCTTATCTTGGCACTATGTATACATCATGATTAAATGCTCCCAACCACTCTCATCTTGCTACTATGTATACATTATGACTCAATGCTCCAAACCACCCTCGTCTTGTCACTATGTATACATCATGACTCATTGCTCGCAACCACTCTCATCTTGCTACTATGTATACATCATGACTCAATGCTCCCAACCACTCTCATCTTGTCACTATGTATACATCATGATTAAATCCTCCCACCCACCCTCATCTTGCCACTATGTATACATCACGACTCAATGCTCCCAAACCACCTTCACCTTGCCACTATGTATACATCATGATTAAATGCTCCCAACCACCCTCATTTTGTCACTATGTATACATCATGACTCAATGTTCCCAATCACCCCTATCTTGCCACTATGTATACATCATGACTCAATGCTCCCAACCATGCTCATAGTGCCACTATGTATACATCATGACTCAATGTTCCCAACCACCCTCATCTTGGCACTATGTATACATCATGACTCAATGCTCCCAACCACCATCATCTTGCCACTATGTATACATCATGACTCAATGCTCCCAACCACCCTCATCTTGCCACTATGTATACATCATGACTCAATGCTCCCAACCACTCTCATCTTGCCACTATGTATACATCATAACTCAATGCTCCCAACCACCCTTATCTTGGCACTATCTATACAACATGATTAAATGCTCCCAACCACTCTCATCTTGCTGTATACATTATGACTCAATGCTCCAAACCACCCTCATCTTGTCACTATGTATACATCATGACTCATTGCTCGCAACCACTCTCATCTTGCTACTATGTATATATCATGACTCAATGCTCCCAACCACTCTCATCTTGTCACTATGTATACATCATGATTAAATCCTCCCAACCACCCTCATCTTGCCACTATGTATACATCACGACTCAATGCTCCCAAACCACCTTCACCTTGCCACTATGTATACATCATGATTAAATGCTCCCAACCACCCTCATTTTGTCACTATTTATACATCCTGGCTCAATGCTCCCAACCACCCTTATCTTGGCACTATGTATACTAAACAAAATCTAGGATTTCTTTTTTCACGAGAGCTGATACTTACCATTAGGAATACTCTTTTATATATGCTAATATATCTAACTGGCTAAATTCAATGCAAAATATAATTTAAACCTAGTCCTATTAGGCAGCTGAACTAGCTGTCAGGCTGGCACCTGCACAAGCCGTGCCACGCACCTGTGGCGAATACGCGTCAGACTCGGCCACATGATAATGATATCCAGCAAATGTTTAATAAGACTATGCCGCTCATGAGGCTGGAGAGGCTGGGTCGTATTCGTGATTGTAAGTATCAACTCTCTTGTGAAGAAAGAAATCCTAGATTTCATTTATTTCACTTCAAGTATCACGAATACTCTTTGACATAAACCAGAATTCGCAAGAGAATTCGCAGGGAGGCAGGCATGGTCACACACCCGCTCTTCACCAAAAGAGTTATTTTTGCATTCTGAGGCACAAAGGCATCTGTAATCGCTGGAACAGCGACCAGGAATGTAAACAATCAGCTGATGCTGACGTTGCATGAGAAAGCCGCCTATGCAAAATGCGCCCCCGTCCATCTTTTAAATAAAGAAAAGCAACACATTGCTTCATAATCCAATACACTCTCAGTACCTCAAGGCCGTTAGTACTAGCGGAAAATTATCATAAGTGCTTTGTATCTGAAAAATATGAAAGTGTGAAAATAAATGTGAAAGAGTGAGACCTATATAAAACAGGAACCATTACCGTTTTTAATACAGAAAGGACTAATACATACAAATGGCACAGCACAACATATAGGAAGTAACCTTCATTTGAGTTTGTTGACATCTTCGATCAAAAGGATTGATGATGTGCAAGCATGGCTGTGTGAGTGCTGTGCAGCATGGCTGTGTGAGTGCTGTGAAGCATGGCTGTGTGAGTGCTGTGAAGCACGGCTGTGTGAATGCTGTGAAGCATGGCTGTGTGAGTGATGTGCAGCATGGCTGTGTGAGTGCTGTGAACCATGGCTGTGTGACTGCTGTGCAGTATGGATGTGTGAGCGATGGGAAGCATGGCTGTGTGAGTGCTGTGCAGCACGGCTGTGCGAGTGCTGTGCAGCATGGCTGTGCGAGTGATTCTTGAAATCATGTTTAACACTTGTAATCATAGGCATTTTTTATTTACAAAATGTACAATTTTTTAATTAACATTTCTTCAAAATCATTGTAGAAAGAGGAGGGTTTATTTGTGTCATGTAAACAATGGTCGGTAAAACTTGACTCACAGTGCCACTGGGCCACCGTCAAAATGTCCTCGATGGAAACTCCATTGAATAGAGCCATGGAATCCACTACACCACGGACACTGTAAGCCATGGCCAAATCTACTTGCCTAGATACATTCAACAATCCATCTTGAAATGGTATCCCTGGAATCTCTGCCATGGGTTCAATATAGGTTAACCATAGCAAGCAGGTGTTCGTCCACCATTCTTCCATAAGTTGTTTGTAACCGATCAATGTCTGGACTGGACACTAGGCATTCGAGTCTGGATCAAATCTCATTAAACCAGGCAGTATTATTGGCTGACCAGTGTATTTCAAAGACTGTTAGGCATAAAATTAATTCTATGTAGAAGCTTAAGGCCTTCCACTGAAACCATCAAGTGGCTCGGTTCACTTCTACATCTTGCTGATGCAGCGGCGACAAGAAATACAGTCTTAAGTGTCAACAATTTTATTGAAATCACACATTGAGGTTCAAAGGGTTTATCTCAATACAAGAGATATACCCCTAAATGGAATCACTGCAGGATTCCTAGGTCTCAAATTACCCATACCTTTAATTAAAGTGTATAAACTAAATCTCTTCACTTCCCCTATTAGCCAAGCAAGGAATAGCAGTCATTAGGGCTGACTTATATCCATCTATAGAGATAGGCTGTAGGTTATGAGTATTATATAGGTAACAGAGGAAATCAACTACTACCTGAATAGATGCTTCCATTTGATTAATACATCTTTTTGAGCACCATTCTGGAAATCTGTTGATTTTATAATTATATGCTCTGGAGGTTGACATCTCGCATTGGCCATGAAACTGGCTGCTTGCTCAGAAAAGCCATCGTTAAATGCAGATTTCTTGACAACATCCATGCAGTCAATTGGAACATTGACGAGTTGTTGGGAAGGGTCTTCCCCTGGAAGATTAAATTGTCTATTAGAGGCAGAGGAACCGGGTTGCAGACCAGAAGGTCAAGCAGATCGGCATACCATGATCAGCTTGGACAATTAGGGTGATCAGTAGCACTTGACATTCCTCCTGTCTGATTGTCTGAAGAATTTTTGGAATCAGGATTGCTGGAGGGTATGCGTATACGTTCCCTCCCAGCTGATAGCTAGAGCATGTGTTGCGATAGCACTTGGATCTTGAATCGGAGAGACGTACATTGTGAAAAGATCGATATTGGGCTTGCTCCAATAGTTGAACAGATGATCCACCACACATTGATTCAGTTGCCATTCCATTGGCAGTATACTTATCCTGTGGCTCAAAGGAGTCTGCTAGGAGATTTAGCCTTCCCTGAATATGAGCTGCTTTCAGGGAGATCCCATGATCTAGGCACCAACAAAGCAATTTCTATGTTATTAGGCAGAGGCTGGGTGACTTCGTTCCACACTGGCAGTTGATGTAGGAGGCTGATTGATTATCCAGCCTGCATGATACCTGGCTGAAATCCACTGTAAAACAATGTGGTCCTGTGTCATCCACTGCCACTCCTAGATGTGACTGTCCCATCTAGGGGCCGAGGAAGAGCACAACAACCAAGGATGGTGCTGACTCAAGAGCTATTTCTGGCAGCACCGTGGTCCTCACAGGAGCCACACCCTCAGGCATGGTTCCCATGGCCAAACCCACCACAGCTAGTGACACATCCACCTCGTGGTGTGGGTTGCCTAGCAGGCTGGGGAGGTGAGGGTCTGTCCCAACCCCTAGTGCTTGCTGTGCTGACATTGCTATGGCCTATGTGGCGTGGAAGGTTTTCCTCTGACCTGGCCACCTCTAGGCCGCACAAAATGGGAGACAGGGCACTGCTCGAACTCGTTCTTGCTTAGAACCTCAAACTGTTCACGATGTGCCCTCTGATTATTCAGAAGAATTACAGTCTCGTTCAGGTGCCTGCATCCTTCGCCCCCAAACAAACCATTGCCCTGTATAGCGTCCTCATCAGCCTATATGAGAGCTCCTGGGACAAACACAAGTTATCTAAGGCAAACTTGCATCGCATCCTGCAGGATCATGTGATGCTCCTAGTGAAGTCAGAGAATAGGTCCAACCCCCCCCCCCCAATGTTTACAAACATCACATTTAAGGATGGGACCACAAGTACTGTATCTAGTACAGACATGGGGAGCAAACTTGGGTTTGAGATACCTCCCAAAGGAGCTAGAATCACTAGTCTTATAATATGAAGACAATTAATCCTTAATAATAACGTCATACCATCAATAAATCCAAGAAAGATAATCAGTAAGAGAAACATTATCCAGGTGTAAAGACATATTGTATTCAGCACACAAGAGCATAATCATAGGTGATGAATAAAGCAATAACCTATGCCAACCATCAGAGAAACAGAAGAAAATAATTTTGGTAGCAAATTTTTTTTTTTTTTCCAAATATTTTAGAATGCCATATCTTCATAACTCTAGAGTACCTGCATCTTTAGCATAGGCATACTACCATATCCATCATTTTACCTGCCTCTCCACCATAAATAATAAAGGAAAAATGGGGAAGAGAGAGAAGCTACAACTCATACGGCGACCTCTCAACTCTCTAGGCATAAACATTCCTAACAGAGAAGGGGTTACTGGTGGAGAGAATTTCATCACAGACCAGTTCCATATCCATTCCAGGTACCTGTGGCCACAAAAAAACAAAGTGATTAGAAATTCAAGGCGCCAAAATATAATTCTACCAGTTTACATGGCGAATAACACATTTAAATCGAATCCCGGACACACATAACAATGCGAAACACCAGCAAAATGTACACAAAATAATAATTAAAGGCACGTGATTGCTTTGTCCCTGTGCTCCATCTGGCATTCTAGAGAGATCAGACATCTTAGCAAGAGGCCCATGGGCTCATGGCACTCACCTGGACCATTGGCATTTAAACCATTTGCATTTAAATAGACATAATTGATGATTTTCGGAAAATCCAAGAGGGCCACCAAAAAATTTATCAATCAAGACTCATTTAATATGTTGAAGCCTACTGTCATAGGATCATTCCACCCAAGTTTTGTTGAAATCAGGCTATTGATTGAAGGAGTACCGTTTTTAAATGGTTCCAGAAAACATTCAGAAAATCAGAGATTGCTGCCAAAACAACCTATCAAAATTCTCAATAGACCAAATTTGGTTGAAATTGCCCAAGCGATTAATGAGGAGTAGCATTTTATATGAATTCCCATTTTTCAGAAAATCCAAGATGGCCACCATCAAAATCAATCCGTCAAAATTCTATATACAAGTTCTGAAGCATACCATCAGTCTGGTTGAAATCGCCCAAGTAGTTAATGGGGAGACGATTTTCAGACATCTTTCGGAAATTTCAAGATGGCCATCGAATAAATTGACCAATCAAAATTATATATACAAGATCTGAAGCATAGCACTTTAGGGTCCTTTTTAGCCGAGTTTGCTTGAATTCATTCAAGTGGTTAATGAAGAGTAGCCTTTTAACTGCTTTACCAAAATTTTCAGAAAATCCTAGATGGGCACCGGAAAAATGGACCAATCAAAATTCTGTATATAAGTTCTGAAATCTACCAGCCTAGTATCCTTCCAGCCAAGTCTGGTTGAAATTGCTTAAGCAGTTAATGAGGAGTAGCGTTTTAAAGCATTTCCCGCCATCTTTCAGAAAATCCAAGATGGTCGACGGAAAAATTTACCAATCAAAATTTGGCAAACACGTTCTCAAGCATCCTACGCTAGGGTTCTTCCATCTAAGTTTGATTGAAATCGGGCAAGTGTTTATCGAGGAGTAGGCTTTTAAGTGATTTATAGAAATTAAAAAAAAATCCAAGATGGCCACAGGAAAAATTGACCAATAAAAATTCTGTATACATGTTTTGAAACCTACCAGCCTAGCATCGTTCCACCCAAGTCTGGTTTAAATTGCTCAAGCAGTTAATGAGTATAGGTGAGCGACGAAACCCCATAAAGTGCTCTATTTTTCGAGTTTAATTCCCCCACCGTACAGAAATCTACGACATGTCCTAAATTAATCTTTAATATCAGGAGATAATGTTTTGTCTTGTCGCAGACAATTCTCGGTGTGCTAAGATGGTGAAAATAATAAATATATACAAGCACCTATTTCCATGATTATTCATGATTTTGACGATAGTCTCGCATAAACATGGACAATCATTATACATACTTAAATGCAGATTACTTTAAAGGTTATATAGGTAACAGCCCGGTATTTTGCTCATGCTAGAGCTTCCAACACGAGAGAAAAACACACATTCCCATTAAAGACTTGCTATATATACAAGAATACTATCGTATGTCAACTACCCCATTAAAGTAAATTTGACAAAAACGTTAATATGATTTCTGATTGCTATAATTATTTTAAAGATATGTATGTATTTACATTCTAAAATTACTCAGAACAGCTTTATAATAAGATTATTACTTAAATGATCAATATCAAATATGCATCAGGGCTATAGCAAAAGCATTCAGTCTATCTACCTAATAAGTCAGTTATAAAATCAAACAATGCTTTAATGCACTGGTCTTAGGTATACTCATTTGCTCTCATCTAAATCACAGTTTGATTGATGAACATTGTGTTCATTCATGCAGTTCTCTTCAGCATTGCAGAGACAATGCTCTGTGCATGCCATGCCATTCTTTGAGCAACTGCAACTGGTGTTACATGAGTGACGCCCACGACATGCACACAAAAGCTCATCCAACATTCCACTAGCAGAAGGTCCATAGAATAGTTTCAATTTCAAGTCATCGCCATCACGCTGCCATCCATTTCCTTCAGGGAAAGGAATTTCTGGTTTATTTAAATGGGATACTATCCAAATGCGTGATTGAAATGATGCACGCCTAACGTGTTGTAGAAAGCTTGGTTCTGAAGGTGGAAGTTTATGGAGTGGCATATCTCTATCAGCAAGCCTAAGTCGCAAGATATTCAAATCACCATGGGCCTTTTTATAAAGCTGTTTTGGGTCATAGAGACACAACAAATTCCCTGGCTTGATTTATCCCCGATCCAGCATCGCAGCTTCCAAGAGCATCAAGTAATGGAAGAGATCCTTTCTTTTCTAACTTTTCCATTGCCATCCAAATTTTCTTCTTACCATAGCCAAAGAATGATGATACGGTATCACATCCAGTTAAAGCATGCATTCCAGGAAGAATGCGCGGTATGGCAGGATTGAGAGATTCACATATTTGATGAACAGGAATAAAGTGATGGGGATCTACATTTGTTGTTGCTCTTCCTTTTTCTATGTACAGTGTTTGTGTTCTGCAACTTAGGAAAGTAATGATGGCCAGAACAAGGACATCCGTCTCCGGTGATTTGATTACTATGCTTCCCTGAACATTTGCAGCAGCAAAGCCATCGTCTGATTTTACGCCATGAAAAATCATCCGTGTATCAGCCTCTTCGTGTGAACAGAAGAGAGCTGGCTCTAGTGACATTCCGTTGGCAGATAGGCAAACTGTTTTCTCTCCATCACTATAGCCACCAGCCAGATATATTTTCCACTGAGGTTGTGACTTTATATCAGGTAGTCGTGGTACATTATCCTCAAGTACAAAGGAAGTCTGTAACAGTTTGCTCGCTGGTGATCCAAAGGCACTCATTCATAAGCTCCAGTCTGTACAGAATACCATGGCTAGAATTATCTCACTCTCCGGTAAATATGAACACATCTCTCCAGTGCTTCGTGACTTGCATTGGCTGCCAATACAGCAGAGAATCCGTTACAAGATTCTTTGCTTGACCTACCAATGTGTAAACAACATGGCGCCGACTTACCTGTCAGATCGCATACAGCCCTACGCCTCAGGTCGCGTTCTCCGATCACAAAACAACAGAAATCTTAGTTCCGAAAGCAAAACTGGCAACATATGGACAGAAGACTTTCTCCTCCACCGCTGCTTCTGAATGGAACAATCTCCCTTTAGATATCAAAACATGTCATACTCTACAGTCTTTCAAATCAAGTCTCAAAACATTTCTATTCCGTAGATCTTCAAGCGCTTAGAGCATGCTATTGCATGGAGTTTTGCGCTATATAAATGTAATTATTATTATTATTATTATTACCGTTAAAATCTGACTAAAGGACGCAGTTCTTTTGTCAAAATACATGTACTAGAAAGGAGGTTGCATCCTATAATCAAGAACATTCCTTCCGCACATTTTTGGGTCAAAATCTTTCTTAAAAAGGTCATAGATTATACCACGGAAATTGAACTAAATGTTACCCTAGACAATTCGTGCCGCCTGACGACTATGTTTAATGTATACTCCAAAAACACCAAGCGGAACTGAAATTATTAAATTGGGCCGCCTAAATATTGCTTATTCTTTAATACATATTACTTATTACATCAAAATTAATCCAGAATTTGACATAAAATGGCGTCGAGAAAAGATACGTGTATAAATCACGTGATTCGCCTCCAATCGCAAAAGATCTTTATTCTAATTAGAGCGAGTACCCGGATCTAAATATTCTGGACTCGGAAATTGCTATATAACATCATTGCGCGATAGGAACTGAATGTTCCCGTACCCGTTTGATAACCAACTCCCATTAGCGCATAAGATTACACAGCGCCTCCAATCACAAAAGAGCCAGATAACCAAATCCCGTTAGCGCATAAGATCACACAGCGCCTCCAAATGCAAAAGAGTCATTACAACTAGTGACCATCTGAATATTCCCATACCCGTTTTATAACCAACAGGTACTGAAACATTGTCCAGTACTGAAACGTTGGAGATGATCTGCAAGCTTCCTCTTTGAACCGTTGGAGCAGTGGAAGCATCATATCAACAGAACAGTTAACGCATAAGATTACACAGTGGAAGCATCATATCAACAGAACAGTTAACGCATAAGATTACACAGCGTCTCCAATCACAAAAGAGCCAGATAACCAACTCCTGCTAGCGCATAAGATCACAGTGCCTCCAAACGCAAAAGAGCCATTACAATCTGTTTCTATCACACGATTTCTATGTTTTCATGGAGACATTTTATGCCAAAATTAGATTGATTTTGATGTAATAAACAATCTTTATTGAAGATACACAATATTTAGGCGGTCCTATTTAATAATTTCTCATCAACCATGATAATTTTAGTCATGCATTAAACAAAGCGCTGAGTGATGGTTATTTTTAATACCAATTTTTGATTTTTTAAAGGTACGTTTTTTCTAAAGTTAACAGCGTCTTATACTTGAATACAAGTTTTTTGGGCGGATTTTGGTCAAATTTGGGACAGCGTCCTATATTCGAGGGCGGCCTTTAATCGAGAAATTACGGTATTATTATTATTAGTAACGCTGCTTTACTGAATGAGAGATCCATGAATTTTTTAGCCACGGTGGCACAGGGCGACCAGCAATAACCTGATATGGTCTTGCACCGCCTGCTGCACCTAACCTTTTGTTATGTTCCTCAGTTTTAATGGAGTCTTTACAGTCATACTGATCGAAAACATCTATTACAATATTTGCTTGATGGCTACATGTTATAAGTCGGGTCATATACGTATGTGCAAGGTCGCCAAATGTTTTGCTATTGCCTGCCATCGATTGTAATTCGGCCATAGCATCTCTGATATATACACAATTGTGATTACATGTAGCTTGGGCATGCTCTGCCACTTCTGAGTCTGGCATTATCTTACTTTCCAGTATGTTCGCAAGATCTGCCTTATTAGTTTTTCGCATACCTCCATCCTAGCAGAAAAGCGATGTGGAAATGGCTGTAACTGGGTGGCTCAGTACACTTAACATTGTTATGTCAGATCGTGTTTGTGAGATTTTCAGTGATCTATGGAATACCAGTTCAGCGCTCACATTGAGTTGGTTTTTCATGCGTTTGATACAAACTTTTGCTTGCTTAGTCCTTTCAGGTCTTAGTATTACAGCGAGTTATACTGCTGTAAAATGAGCGATCACCAGCATTAGATAAACTATTGTCTAGAAATGCAGACATCTTCCCACCTGATTCCACAATTGAGAGTACACCTTTTTCTAACTCCCTGTCACCAATCACTCCACTTGCTATATTTACTAGTTTCTCTGGATGTGAATTTGGCTGAAATGGGTGTGTCATATAATTTTTTAATGTGAGCAATCATATCTTTTGCGTGGTTGTCATCTCGCTTGAGAGCAGATGGTTTGCCTTGCTCATGCACTGGTGTTTCCGAGCTTGTGTCCATCAGTACGCTCTTTAAAGCCTTGGATACATTTTTCAAGTACAGTGCGAGTAAGCATCCATCACAGCAACGCAGAGTCCTTCCGTGTTAGACCAACCACGCCACCATCACTTTAGGAATCCCTGACAACAGTGGATTCCGTGGCCATATCACTCCATATGCCATTGAAACCCGCTGAACTCAAACGAACAGAAAACTGTCCATCCAGAAATGATCGGGTCACATACTCTGGAAGATCAATCATATCCAAAAGATAAACTGGCACCCAATGTGAATAATTCGAGAAGAAATATGACACCATGGAAAGTTGTGATGACAAATGTAGAGGCCAATTACCTTCATGTTCACTTCTTATGAAGTTAAGTAGTATTTGAATTGCATCCAGAAACATTGTCCAGTACTGAAACATTGTCCAGTACTGAAACATTGTCTAGTACTGAAATGTTGTCCAGTACTGAAACATTGTCCAGTACTGAAACGTTGGAGATGATCTGCAAGATTCCTCTTTGAACCGTTGGAGCAGTGGAAGCATCATATCAACAGAACTTGGAGCGTACACACCACTTTCCACTAGCAGATCTTTAAGCCCACCATCTCCCAAAAATTTGCCAATTGTAGCTATAAAGCAACACACACTGTGGAATCCACCGAGACGAAGTATGTGATTGGGAAATTCACTAGCTTTGCTCCATTTCACTTGTTGTGCAACCGCATATAGTTGCTGGTCCATAGTCTGGATTGTACTTTGCTGACCTAAACCGTGAGACATATGTTGGCTTCTAATCATTGTTGTGTAGACAGTTGCAGGATCAGCAGGTTTTGCATCAATAACTGGAGCATATGTTGCTATTGTCCGGATATCACTTTTCTCAACTAGTGCTGCATTATAACCAATCCAGAATGCTATCATTTGAACAGTAGTGTTAGTTAAGCTAGAAGGAAACTCTATGGTATCACGGGAAACCATTCTAAGAAGGATCCAAGAAAGATCATGTGTGTTAATTTCTGTTTTATCTAGCAAAATTGACTTTATCTTCGTTGTTGCATTTTCATGCCGAGGCGGTTCTCGTCGTTGTTTGGGTTTATCATAATGCAATACACTTTTTAGTTTTAGCGCATCATCACAAGTCAGAGAGAGAGACTTTTCTTGTCCGATCTTCACTCTTTTGATTGCTGTATTATCATCATTATTGTCAACAGCTTGTTCCTGATAGATAACATGGGCCATCGAATGGAATGTGTCCTTTCCATCAATAGTTGCACAGTTGATACCGATGTTGTCACCACCCCCTCTTGAATTAAGTTTCCTCCATTATCTCATGAAATTAAACCATGGGGGATGTACACATGGTCTTGCATCTTTTGCAGTTCCACATTACCAAGGCCAGTTAGGAAACGCCTTAGATCATCATAGCTAATGCAGAAGCTGTGTGCATGTAGTGTGTCAATGATTTTTCTTTTACCATGATCATGGTGAAGCTGTGCTGCAAGACCCAAGTGAAGAGGCATCAAGATCTTGCTGTTGCTACAATGAATAACACATTCCGCTAATGCTAAAACTTTACGATATATGTTTTCTGAAGGCTGATAGTTTGGAACAACTGAATCAAAAGTTTCTGTACTCAAAAGCCAGAGCAATGCCTTGCGTAACAGACTGGGCACAAATCATTCAGATGATTTCAGACCGAGTTCAGCAGTTGTGTAGTAATCAGTCGGTGCTTCAATTTCTGTGATCTCCTGCCTAAGCAGCCCAATAGCACTATGAAGTAAGCTCTTTTGGTCTAAGTTAGTTGTTTCATCACACGAACCAAGTGCTATTTGGTCATAGTCAATTTTTTCCTTCAGTTCAGAAAATGTTTTGACTGCGTCTCCTAATGTTACACTGCTACTCATCACAATGCTTGACTTTAACTGACCATGTTGGGTATGTATGACAATTTTCTCACCATAATGCTTAACTAACCTTTACTGTAGCTTTTTAGCTCGATAACCTTTTGCATCACTGTCTTCAGGCAAGGAGTTATGAAATTTGCTGAGAAGAGTTTTTAATTTATAGGCTTTTTCTTGCTTAAGTGGTTCATCAATCTCATCCACAAGGGCGATGAAAGCAGTTTGATATATGTCTTCCTTATCAGTCTCTAAAACACTGATATTTCGCTTGCTGATATAACTTGACATACATGATTTGTGATAAACAGCATCTAAGGCAATTAAATCCTCTCCTTCGATCTTGGCAAGCAAAGAGAGATCTTTTCAAGCTTGTGCTGCTTCATACAAACGTTTTTGGCACAATACAGTCTGTACTTTATGAATACTATTTCTCTTTCTAGAATTGCAAAGAAGACACATCGCCAAGTTTGTCAGTGTGTGTGTTTGAGACCATGTGGCATTGTTCATCTGCCGAAGCAGCTTGGGATGTAAAACTCTGTGCTTTATCTTTAGAAGCAAAACGAGAAAGATTACTTTTACTAGTGAATGTTTTACAACAGCTATGGTCATATACAACAGACATGGAATGAAGACTGTTTATATCCACAAGCTCGCCTTCAAGTCGCTGTAACACATTATCCTGTCGGATAACAGTCACCGACAGTATTGATTCAATATCAGCAGTTTGGCCGTTATTAATTTTTCGGCTTTTATTTCCTGGCATATGACGCATCTAGTCCAGTTTGTTGACACCGTAGACTTTTTGGGTTGAAGAAACTTTAATGGGCTTGAACCAAGCTCATCCACCATGTTTGCTCACAATTACCTGATATGCGCTTTACACTGAGTGGTTACTGCGCTTTTAAAGACTTTGGCTTCTTGGACTGGTCAATTGAAACAATTACAACAATTGTATTTATTGGCTGTTTAAATAAACAGGATTCTAAAATTGTTAGCAAGGTGGAGGTGAGTGTGAGGTTTTCTCATTGCTATCACATCAAAATCACATGCTTTTCATCAGGAAATAAAAACAAGAACGCAATTAGATTTAGCGAAATAAACTTTACGCTGATTAACATTTTATAACATCACACACACACACACACGCACACGCACACACACACCAAATATTACAGTTTTCCATGTACCATTAAATTCCGTGTATATTGCGCACTTTTTTGGCTCAAATTACATGTAATAAAAAGCTGCTGCGCACTATATACAAGGATAAATATTTGTCACATTTTATTCCTCAGAATTTTTCGTCAGAATCACAAAATTCAGAGCTGAAAATGTGATTTTATGGATCGGGAATCAGTCGGGAATAACGATCGCATTCTAACATGTCTATAATGGTACTAATAGATCGTTGAAATGCCTTACTACAGTCTAAATATTGTGTTATACCTTTATTAAATATCATATAGTGTTGTAAAATGATCAAATAAACCATCATTCAACTTTTTTACAATGCCATTGTTTCCTGTAATTTGTTCTAATTTATATCTATAAAGGGAGGTTACTCTTGTCTTCCCAAGTTGAACATAGAGATGTTTAAAATCTACAGATTGCTACACAGATACAGACATAAATGTGTTAAAAAAAGAATGATAGGGCCGATGTATTTCAAGGCGATCTAGCATTTACATAGATATAGAAAGGAATGTTTTCTATGTGCTAAACGGCACAAAGTAACTATGGAAATGAAAGGATGAGAATAGAAAATCATTTCAAATTGAAGATAATTCAATTTATTTAATAAACAATGCGTGGAATAAACTAGATTATAGCACTATATTATAATATATTATTATGATGATGATGATATACTATGATATATTATATAAAATACGATATGACAGTGATACGATTGGAAATGTTGGGAATATATTAAGATGCTTCGTGCCATCTGATAGGCATGTCAAGCTGGATTATTTGTATATTAAATGTCCATTTCTTCATGTATTGCTACATCGCCCTCAAATCCCAGGAAATCTTCCTCATCGTCACTTGATAGTAAATCTTGTTGTTCTTCAGAATCGTGGTAGTATGCATCTCATTTATCTTCATCCATGGGGGTGGCCTCTGTGTCTGTGCTTGGATCCTTCCATAATGCGTCGTCTTCGGTCCCGTCTAATGCGTTGGATATTGAACATTTCTTGAAAGAATGGATGATAATATTCTTGTCAAGCTGTGTCCAGGAATCCACTATCCACTGACATATTGTTGGCAGCTCGGGCTTGCGCATTTCCCTCCCATCATAAAAGTGTGGCTTCTGGACATCATCCACTCATTCCATCTTCTTCTTAACATGTCCTTGATCGGTTTGTTGATGCATCCATCGAGTGGCTGAAGCATGCATGTCATGCCACCTGGTATTATGGCGATATCTGTGTTGTGGTCCTGTGTGAGATGTTGCTTCAATTCCGGTGTTCTGTGGCATCTAAAAGCATCAAGGACAAGCAAGCTCTGTTTCTTTCTTAAACCTCCTGGCCGATTTCCCCAGACGGTCTTAATCCAGTCTTTGGTGTTTTCGTTATCCATCCACCCCTTTGGGTGTACTCGCACTATGATGCCTGGTGGAAATGGCTCTTTCGGCATGGTTTTTCTTTTGAAGATGACATAGGGTGGAAGCTTCGTGCCATCTGATAGGCATGCCAGCATTACTGTGAATCTGTTTTTCTCATTTCCCGTGGTGACAATGTTAACAGTCTTAGCTCCTTTTTTTTCTACAGTTGTGCTGTAAGGCAGATCAAATGTCAACGGCGTCTGATCTGCATTCCCGATGCAATGGTACTCGTTTTCTTTTCTTTTCTTGATGATGAATCTCTGGAAAATCATTAACTTGTCCTCGAAGTCTGATGGAAGCTTCTGTGCTATGTGCGTAAGCCGGCGGACGGATAAATGATTTCTGGCCATGAATCACCACCTGACTACACTGCCTGTGAACCGAGTATTGAAACCACTCATCTACTGCGTCGCCGTATGTGATTGAACAAAATCTCATGGGCTCGCCTTTGATATAATTATCAAAGTAATTACTGGCACTGTTAGTGAGCCAAAATGGATTTGAGTAGGTTTTTTTTTATTAAAATAGATTTTTTTCTCTCAAGTATCAGCGCACAACTCATATTTTATGAATTGAAACAAAATAAATATGCAATTTTTTATGTTCTAACGACCATTTATGTTAATGAGCACTGCTGAAATCAAATTCGGATTCTAACCTGTTCTGATGGAAATTATATTTGTATTTTTATATCGTTTTATATCGTTCAATAAAGTTTAATACAAAATATTTGCTAAAAGTGTAGGCAAATGATATTCCCATGATTAAGTAACACACGCCACAAATGGGATTTTATAAGGAAAGCGTATTCGACACGCAGTAAGTCATTGATTTTTTTGTTACCAGTTTTCGTTCACATGTCTCTCAACCTTACTGCGCGCTATACACGGAAACAAGGTTTTTTTCAGGCCGCTTTTGGTCAAATTTAGGGGTGCGCACTATGCACGATAGCGCAATATACACAGAACTTAACGGTAACTATATTTCATCTTTCCCATTGTCGCATTTAACTTGAATATTAAATAAGAATAATTGGTGAATTACAAAAATTGTATTTAGCAATTTTTGTGCATCACTATATTGTAGACACATGCAACTATATTTGATCGAAATATAGGTATATTCTATAGAGCAATTTTTTTTACCATTTATAGATCTTTTGGACCCATTTTTATCCTCAAAAGTATTATTGACCTCAGAATGTCGAGGTTATGCTTTATTTAATATCTGCACATGATTATTACCTATTATCTACTGCATTTAAAAATCATCTCCCCATTTGTTTACATTTCCGTCTCCATAGCAAACCGCACATCGAACCCTAATAATTATGAAAATCCCTAATAATTATGAAAAAACATGCTATAGCTTTCTGTATGGTGGGGGAATTAAATTGGTAAAAATCTCGGTTTGGCTGCTGGCCTAGTAGCGTTTTAAATGATTTCCCGCCATTTTCTGTAAAATTTAAGATGGCCACTGGAAAAATGCACCAATCAAAATTCTGTATATAAGTTCTGAAGCATACCACGCTAGTGATCTTTCATCCAAGTTTGATTGAAATCGGCCCAGTAGTTATCGAGTAGACTTTCAAGTGATTTCCAGATATTTTCAGAAAATCCAAGATAGCCGCTGGAAAAATTGACCAATCAGAATTCTGTACACATGTTCTGAAACATAACAGTGTACTAGTAGCGTCTTAACTGATTTCCCACAATTTTTTGGAAAATTCAAGAGGCCCGCCGAAATAATTGACCAATCAAAATTTTTTATACAAGTTCTGAAGCCAACCCCCATAGGGTCGTTCCAGCCAAATTAGGTTAAAATTTGCCAACTGGTTAATGAGAAGTAGCGTTTTTAAGCAAAAGTTGACAGACGGATGGCAAGACGGATGGACAGACATTTGACGGATGATCGCCATGCCATAAGCTCACTTGGCCATTCGCCGGCTGTCAACTGACCCCCTGCCCAGTAGGGGCACCTGACTTTTTTAATCTGACCTTTTATTGAGTGTGGGTAGATATTTTGGGAATATTAAAGGGTGTTTGGGAGGTAATATACTCTTGAATTGCAATATGGTGCGTCTCTTGATACACAAAACACTTTTGTCTGTCTTTATTCGGCTATTGCTCCATTGCATCTGGTGGAACAATCACTCACCCTGACATTAATGTGGGTTATATATCTATAAACCATACCTGCATGGTGTTGTCTTACTGGTGGCATGGGCAGGGCTATTGCCCTTCTTCAGTTTAGATGGACGATCATCTTTCTAGAAACAAATAAACAATATATCCATTCTTGAAAGCAGCCCAACAAATGGATGAGGGAAATTCACGCAATCTTTAAATAAAGAAAGAGAAGAGATGATAAAAAGATGTGGTTAGTATTGTGAATATGAGACCTAGAAGATGGCAATGTTATGATTGAGGGGTTCATGAGGGACAGTTCTGTGAAGACGCTAATATTGTGATCAAGAGGTTTATGAGGGGCAGTCCCTTGAAGACGCTAATCTTGTGAACAAGAGGTTTATGAGGGACAGTCCCGTGAAGAAGCTAATCTTGTGACTGTAATGAGGGATGGTCCTATGGCAAGTATGATTAACAAGTGTGATGAGAAAGGTGCTAGTTAACAGTGTCAACATCATCAGCCCTCATCTAGTATATAAAAGTGCCATTTTATATCAAATTCATCGCACAAGCTAAGCAAGATACAAACATCTCTTTCCCGCTCTCTCCATTCCCATGGCACACTTACCCACCCACTCTTGTGCTCGCTCAAACAAGCATGTATGCACGCATGTACTCACCCACCCTCTCACCTGCCAACACAGCCAACCAGCCACTGACTTGTGATATAAGTTACTCACTGTAGTTGGCTTTGGTGACATTACACCAATAGTAACACCGACTCTAACAAGGAGTGCAGCAAACAATCTATGGTAGACCTTCTTCACTTGCTCCTCAGCCTCTTCAACACGGAATATCTCTGTTAAGGCACATGTAGCCTGCAACATAACACAAACATATATAGCCTGCAACATAACACAAACACACACATGCGTGCGCGCAGGTACACACACATAGCCTGCAACATAACACAAACACACATACATAGCCTGCAACATAACACATGCACGCACGCACGCACGCACACGTAGCCTGCAACATAACGCACGCACGCATGCACGCACGCACACACACACGTAGCCTGCAACATAACACAAATACACACGTAGCCTGCAACATAACACAAACAAACACACATAGCCTGCAACATAACACACACACACACACACACACACACACACACACACACACACACACACACACACACACCACTACTACTACTACTACTACTACCACCACCACTACCACCACCACTACCCCACAGCTACCGCTACGACTGCCTCCACCAGTACTACCATCACCACCACTAGCAGCAGTGCTAGTGGGGGTGGTGGTGGTGGCAGCAGCAGCAGCAGGAGGACCCCGGTATTTCTCATTTGAAACATAATCATTTCAACTAGAAAGGCCTTCATCTGTAAGTAGACCACTAAGGTTTTGAACAGAAATGTAACAAGAACAAGGATGCCCCCGGCCAAATCTGGCTAAAATTGGTCCAGTGCTTCTCGACAATTTAAATTACCCACTGCTTTACTATGACAGCTTTTGGCAAAAATCCAAGATGACCATCAAACCGTTTATCCGACAGTTTCAAATGTGTAAAATTTGAAATCAGCACCCTTTCAAATCTATTTAAAACTGATTTCCGCTTCAAAATCTATGAAGTAAAATGAAACTATGGCCACGAAGACACTGAATTCTGATTGGTTTATGGAGGCCAAGTTCTTTAATTTACTAACTTCCCTTGAACAAACTTGAATGCCTCTTAGTCCCTAATCATACTTCCCATATTTCAGCCTGATCTCTTCAGCGATTCTGATTCTGATTGTTTTTATGAAAATTAGGTCATCCAAGCTGGCCGCCAAAGCATCCCTCGAACAAACTTTATTCAGCTGTTGCCCTAGATGAGGTTTCATGAGTTTTGAAATCAATTCACCATGTGGGTTCAGAGAACAAGATTTTTTAAGACGTTTCTAAATATTGGCCAAATTCCAAGATGGCCACCGACTAAATTGGCAGATCAGCTTCCTTTGTACAAACTTGGGCTTCGATGCCCTAAGGCTGCTTCCTACCAAACATAATTGAGATCTGCCCAGTGCTTCTCCAGTGGGTTTCAAGAAGACATTGTAGATTTCCTATTGCTTTACTATGGGAGTTTTGAGTGAAAAAAATCCAAGATGACAACAAAATGTTTATCCGACAGTTTCAAAAGTGGAAAATTTTTAATAAGCATACCGAAAAAACCCAATATATAAACACGCTACACTTTGATTGGTCTATAGCGGCCATATTTTTTAGGTATCAGCTTCCCTTGAACAAACTTTATTGGCCCTTAGTCTCTAATATCTCAAAAGTTTAGGCTCGATCCATTCAGCGGTTCTGGAAAAGTAATTTTCACAAAACCAGCTGATCCAAGATGGCCGATGAAGCATTTGGTTAATCAAGTTCCCCTGAAAAACTTGGTTCCACTTTTGCCCTAGATGGTGTTTCATGCGCTTTGAATTGATTCCCCCCCAGATTTGGAGGTTTCTTAAAGACGCTTCTAAAAGTCAGCATCAAATCAGCCAATCTGTTTAATTTGAATAAACTTGGACCTCTATGGTCTGAGGATGTTTCCTGGAAAATATCATTGAAATCGGCCATGTGGTTTTAGAAATGTTGTTTAAAGAAAAGTTGACAGACAGATGTTGAATGGCGGATGGATGACAGACAGACGATTGTTGTGG